>OY744617.1:24521188-25051188 GCA_963556255.1 Allolobophora icterica
CCTCCGCCGAGACCACAGCTGTGGGCGTTGACGACACCAACACACAACCAGGTCGATATGGCTGCATCAACGACGGAACCAATACCTTGGCTCAAGATGTCACTACAGTAGCATCATCATCATCATCATTATTACCACTTTCATCAACACCAGCATCACCACTTCATCATAATCATAACCACCGCCGCTACCAACGTAACAATCAACGCCATGATCACCATCACCATCAGCAACAGCAGTTATCATCACCACCAACAACAACATCACCGCTGATGCTACCAGTGCCACCGATATCACAAATACCTCCAATATCACGAATATCACAATACGCCCAATACAGCAATGCGTTCAATACCACCAATACCTCCATTCCCAAGAATGCCACCAAGGCCACAAATACGCCCTCACCCACGCTAAGCGCTACCTCAGCGTCTTCAAATGGTAGGGGAACCTCGAGTTGTCGCGAAATCCGGGGTGGCAGAGGAAAACGACGTTCAAGATAAGGTCGAGGGTTCAAATCCCCAAGTTAGCGCATCATGGCTTCTGTTTTGATGTAACCAGGTCGGGATTTATTACGAAGGCGATCGCTTTTTCTTAAGGCGCCCCTCGCCTACCGCCAATACTACCACTAATACCAGCAATATTAACATCACCACCATCAGAGGCGTAACTTTGGTCTAAAAAGTGTGGAGTACCAATTTCTTACACACACGAAGCAAGGCGCAGATTGTGATCCCTGGGAAGGTACAGTAATAGAATATTGATTGGCATTGTTCACAAAGTGAGGGGTACGGTACCCCCTGTCAGAAAAGTGGGGGTACGGGTATCCCTCGTATCCTCCACAAATTACCGTGGAGGGTACCGTCTGTTTTTGTCTCTGTTTCTGTTCTAATTCTTTCGTTCATTGTTTTTCTTCTGATTTTCTTCTTGTGCAAGGCTTCGGTAGGAAGAGTAGGGGACCAGAGGAAGACAGGAAATGGTCTTTACTTACACTGCAATCTGTGAGCAGTTGTGTGTGTCCGTAGTGACAGCAGTCGTCGTGTAAGTCCTGTACTCCGAGTTAAACGGTGCTCCACTGGCCGAAGGATCGACCTGGTCTCCACCCGCACGGCCATACGATGACCCGGACTCAGGCAGATCACGCATTGCTCTTTTAGACCGGGACTCATGGCCCGATTCGCCTGCCAGGTCCTCAGGGGGTGGACCACCTCCGTATGGTGGGGGCTGCTCGTAGAGCCCAAGGGTCAGGCCTATCAGAGCCCCACTGACGCAGAGAATGACCAGAACTGTTCCGAGGATCATTCGAAACCTCGGCGTCTCCATTTCCGTTTTCAAACTATACAACAACATCAAACGATTTGTGGAGATAATTACGAAATAAATTTAATCTGAAATTTAATTAAAGCACAATAATAAATCAACAAAATCCACTTGGGTTAGCAGGAAGCGCCTTCAAGATGTATTGGGAACGGCGCTAAAAAGAAAGATACCTAGTTTGCTTACACTACATTACAAAAGCGGTTAAGCAGATGAAGACAAGACTGATACTGTCAAAACGATCGCCTAGAGTTTACGTAGGTAAGTATGTAAGCATGTAAATAAGTAGCTAATCGCCCAGATCTTGTGCGCTTTAACCAGGCTTTGTTTCTTATTATTGTCCTACGAAAACTTCTCTGCAAAGGTTTGCGGACACTTGCTCACTAACAGTTGCTCGTCGCACAATTGCTAAGTCAATATCTCGCCAGGTCATTTTCACGTGAGGAAAGTTGCTCGCTCGGTCACTTCCTCGCGGGGACAGCTGCTCGCTATCACTAACTTTAAAAATGCAAAGGGACGCCTGATTTTCGAGGAGACAGTGGATTTGGTAGAACTGTGTCTTCATCATGTCTAACTGTTCGTTTAATTGAGGGAACTTTGGGGAGATAACTTGCCAACCACAGCAGCGGTAGGCCTAACTCTAATCGACATTTGCGAAATGATATGATGTCCAGAATCCTGTGCAGAAGAAGACATCTTCTTGTCAACATTGTTGCAACCACATCTAGATTTGCGGCTTTAACCGTAATTTTAATTAAACATTTATATAGCGCCGCTCAAAGAGCTAAACTAATCAGAGGCGTTTTTTTGCGCTAGCCTATATGATGTTAAATGTCACAAGATCTAGGATTACATCAGTAGCAAAACAATCTTAGTTTTACTGCCTTTGTATTTTTGAAAAGGTTGACCGTTATCAATCAACTTTCGCTACGATTCATATATTTAATTTTGATACTTAGAGAGAAACAGAAATTATATACCTTTTAAAGTACTATGTGTAATTTTAAGCAACTATACTCAATAAGCGAATTGCTAGGTCATGAAGGAAGTAGGTCTATATTGATAATAACAAAGAGCACAAACACTTGAAAGTCAATGATAATTAATTATAGTTTTATAGCGCAACACCAACATAACGTATAGCTGGTGGGCAACTGACCTAGCGAGCAATTGACGTACTGAGCAACTGTTGGCGAGAAATTGTCCAGTTAGCTAGCAGTTTACCTTACACCTACTGAAAGAGCAAGGTGGACTGAATGCGGTAAGGAATGAGGTAAGTTCGACGTCAACGGTTTTCACATCCATAAAATATGGTCAAACGCTTGCTAATGTCTTACTCCACTGTTGAATTGAAACGATAGCGAATATATTACGAAGAGTTTCCTGATTTTAATGGCGGCCTCTTTGAGCTCTAAGAGAAGGGACCACTTTGTGTCGAAGAGTGGTAAAACGGAAGAGACCATAACCATAGCCCATTGGTGTTTCCAAATATAGAACCACTGCAGCACTAAGTAAATGATAGTCTTTTTGAATAGTGAGGTAAAATTAGTCCTCGATGTCATTCCAGTCACCCGTTTGCCATATTAAAACTCTAGACTAACGTACGCCTATGACCAGGGACCTGGATCTTAACCTGTAAAGGATTCTGACCTCGCCTGCCTATTGATTTTATTTTGACTGAGCGCCTGTGAATAAGCTGGTTGCCACGACTTAGCCATTTAGGCGGTATAGAAATACCATATGTGAGGCTTTCCGAATAATCGTGATACTAAAAAACTGAGTCCTGGGAACGAGCTTAATCATTACAGGTATGACAGGTATCGTCAGGTGAAACGTATGCAACTGATATACTCACTGCATGGTTTTTATTCTCAACAAAACTCTAAGATTTAATTATTGTAACTATCCACTACTGCGATTAAGACCGAACTGCCATTTAATTCAACGACCTGATGATATAACTAATTCGTTTGCATACTGCTCGGGAATGTCCATAGGTCGTTCGATTCATGCAAGTGCTTGAGTCCTACAGTTCTTATCGCACAATCTAGCAAATGTCGGTCATTACTCATGACTGTCTAAATCGACCTAGATCCCGACCAATGAAATGTCCGTGACCTGCGAACGAAGCGCGCGATCAAGCCTATAAAATAATCGTCGAGCCATTGACGACATTCAAGAAGATACATTGGCCGATAGCAGTAATCGATAGCAAACACTTGCAAGCCAACAGTATTACACCTCAATTTGCTTCCATGATTATAACCTATGCGTCGACACATAGCTTACGGAATTTGCGTGCTATACATGTGCATGCATACATACATAAATACATACATACTGTACATATATGCATACATAAATACATACATGCATCCATACATCCATACATACATACATGCATACATAAATACTTGCATTCATACATACATACATTCATGTACATATACATATATACATGCATACATACATACATACATACATACATAGTTTTTACATACATACATACATACTACGGCCGTACCGAATAGGTGATTATCACTATTCGGCCGAATACGAATAGTTGGACCAGCTATTCGGCCGAATACGAATACGAATAGTCTACAATATAGGTCTACCGACAACATTCGAAATTTAAAATGTAAGCAAAAGTTTCAGTTCCATAAATTTAATACATAGCCTAAACTAAAAGTAAACAGTTAACTACGTGTAATTTTTGCATCCTTCTGCCAGTCTGTGTAAACTAGGAATGGAACTAATTTAACTAAACTTAGAAATTGTCACTTACTTAACGTTCACTCCCACTCGCTATAGCAGCCGCATATGCAGAAACAGATGTCACGTGACCATTATTCGTATTCGGTCCGACCGCTACTATTCGGCCGAATACCGAATAGCTATTTTGCCCACTATTCGGCACTGAAGCGAATACGAAGCGAATATTCGGTACAGCCCTAATACATACACACATATGTACATGCATCCATACATACTTGCATTTGTAAATACGTAACATACATGCATGTACATATAAGCATACACACATAGATATATGCATACATACATACATACATACATACATACATACATACATACATACATACACACACATATATACATACAAATGGGTCAACTGAGAATGGATTTTAATGCCTGCCTGCCTGCCTGCCTGTCTGTCTGTCTGTCTGTCTCTCTCTCTGAAAATCCACTCACCAGGTAATATTATATTTAAGCTAATACTTCGGTTACCGTTGTAAAAGTTGTCCTATCGCTTCTCTCTATCTGACATGATCTCTTCCAATTCCTCTGCCCTCTGTTTTAGTCCTGTAGGTTGAAATATTTCGCTCGCGTCAGATCAAAATTTCACTCCCTCTATCGAATAAAGACAAAACTATCTTTCAATAACCAAATTTACGCATGCGATAGTTTTCAGGTCCAGAGCGTCAGATTCCAGTATGCATGACGTCCCAGGCAGTCGCCTCGCTAACCTTTCCCTAAAGCCGGGGCCAATAAGAGCCAAAACACCGAAAGAAATTTCTGCCGTGGAGTCGATTTTGATACTCGACCTTTCGATTTAACTCGTTCACCGCCAGACTGTTGAAGCACCCCTAGACAAAAGAGATGAACTCAGATAGGCCTACTGCTGATCTTAACAGGCATGAGTAATGATTCATCATCGCAGAAGCACGTGTTTAGTGCACAAATGCATTAACTCCAGTGTTTAATCTAGTCCCCCTCTTCTGGGAGGGGAAACAAGGTTTCTGGGGGGACCAACGAATTTGCACAAATTTTTTTATGTAATTTCATCCATCTTGAACAAGTTTAAGACTTTTCCTAATTTCATCTTTAAAAAAAGTTGATGACCTTTTTTTTCTTTTTTAGTCCTTCGTCCGATTTTTAACGTTTTCTACAGCAATTACTCTCTCAAAAAAAGTTGATGACCTTTTTTTAGGAATTCATCTCTCTGGGGGGGGGGGGGGACATGTGTCCAGATGTATCCTGGGGGGGGAAATTTTCCTTCCCTAAAGGTCTCTTCATTGCAATATTGCTGGCCTCTGGGGGAAACATAAATCCTGGGGGGACATTTCCCCCCCAAAGACGTCTAGATTAAACACTGCATTTACTCCCTGTTCTACTGACTGGATCCTTTACATTATCCCCAAGGACTTTCTAGCATGTATTCGAACAGAACACGGTGATAATTTTGATGATTTTAGTGGGTCTTAAAAGGTTCAGCATAATTAATATTTGATTATATTTGGATGGATGCTTGGTGTTGATGATGCACTGCGGTAGGGCCAGCCGCTAAGTCTAACAACGCTAGCCTTGTTAGTACCTCAATGAGTGACCGTTAGTTAAGTAATACACCGATCCTTTTTCATTTGAGCATGGTTCAAATGCAAATGTCCTAAGACTTCATCATAGACCTTTCCATCAAATAGGTCTACTGTAAATTGGTTCCTCGTGTGAATATTATCTCGAATTTCATAAAAAGGATAAGTGCCACTCTTTTTTTAACCCGGATTTTGTTCTTCATACTCCGGGCAACCCTTCTGGCTTTCAGGGATTCAGCTAAAGTACCGTTTTTGCCGCTTTTATTATTTATGCGAAAAAACAAGGTTTTTCTTTTTCCTTTAGTTTTTTTTACGTTTTTTACAACTATGGTGCCATGTACTTATCTTGAGTAATTGTTGAGTTTACAACAACGATGCGAATTTCAAATCAAAGCGGAAATAATAAATTATGCTAAGGTTGATAACGATCAGGTTCCCTTTCCTCATATTTCTAAACTGAATCTGAATTCCAGTCTGAGATAATTAACAGAAAGAGGTAGTAACTGACTCAGTGACTACATTTGTAACAGTTTTGCAGGCTCTACGTAACAGGCACCCTATTAATCCAATTTAGTAGATTAATTGAAGTTAAATTTGGATAGTTCATCGATTAATTTTTTAAACCAGTACCAGACCTATTTTAAAGTCCTAAAATTGTTGAGATAGGAATCTGTAAAAGACGCACAACGTGAAGAATATATGTCAAAATCTTAGTAATTATCAGATGTCAGAACGTTCAAGTCTAATGCTTTCAAGTGTAAATAGAAGCTTCATCGTCATAAAGGTAAAAGGTTCCTAAGCACGCATTCTAATCAAAAGACTAGCTGCACAGATCAGCCAAAAAACTCCGATGCATCTTTCCGAGTTAGCAGCATTAACAGGTTTGACAGACGTAGCCTTAGGTATCATTGTCGTCGAAGTCTCGGTCTGACTTGCGTATCCATCCGGTGAGCCACCCTTACGCCCGTCGCTGACCGCCTCAATGCAGGCAGCATCTCTGGAACTTACGGACGGACACCGGTTGCGAATGCTTCCAACCACAGCAAAGCTACTACTACTGATGACAGTGTGATTCTTTGCCCTTAGACCGTCCAAGATTTCCTGAAGACACAAAACACAGAAATGACGAATTCGAATAAATACCCTGTACGACACGGTAGTCTATTCAGTAGCCCGCAATATCTGCAATCCAACAATCGTGGGTTTGAGCTTGCTGAACGGGTTTCGTGTAACGACCTTGGACAAGTTTTTCTCATACACATTTGTCTCTGCTACCAAACTGTACAATGTGACACCGACGTAAGCTGGGAAATTAATAATAAGTACTGTGATGCGCTGGCCCCGTGTCCTGGACCCCTTGGGATGCGTCAAATACCAGTTGAAGGGCTGGAGAGAAGGACATTAGCCCCTCCCTACGTTCCACTATGACACACGGACTATAATTTCTAACTTTGCCTAACTATCTAGGCCCTACGTCAATGCAGTTGCTGAGTGCTATGCATGTATGCATCTATTCCACAGGACAGTTTCACAAGATGTCAAAGGTATTGAAACGGGTTCTATAAATTATTATGACAGGTGAAAGTTGCCTCGTAGAACGATTTAAGGATTTCTCTTACAGCAAGGTATTTATGATAAACTACACAGCAGTAGATCGGCCTGCACTGGGTGGACTAACTCGATTCCCTGGGCCTTGCTGGAAACTGACACTTTAACGTAAAATTGGATCTAAATGGAGTGGAATATTACAGACTGGATTTGTATTCAAACTTTTACTCTGATGAGATTAAGAGTACACAAAGCTGCAAGTGAATAATTATTCTCTGAATTACAATATTTGAGAGAGAAATCTTTCACACCTGCTCTAGCCAAAGTTCAGCATCGACTTCATTGGGAATGAGCTGATGATGAACTCTTGCAGTGTCTGTGGCATTACCAAGGTTGGAATCAAACCAAAGAGAGTTCATGGTTACCTGTAAACGTTGAAATAAAATAAACACAGTTGGAACGTTTTAGACAGGTAGAGTAATTTACCATAAATATTCAAGACAGGAAGAATTTGAGAATTTAGACAATGTATGTTAAGAGAGACAGAAAAGCTTATAAAACTATTCAAGCTGAGGTATAAAGTTTGCTTGCGTTCTCAATATCTTTAGCAAAGTGATCATTTATATTTCGATTGCCGTCTCATCTAAATATAAATCACAGGAACTCTGGTCCTTCCTGAGAGTTCCTTTTTATATTAACGTACGATATATTAATTATGGCCAAACGTGATGTGTTGCATTTGGGATCAGTAATAGAATTGATGATGATGATGATGACGACAACGACGATGATGATGATTTTCCATCTTCTGTGACTTAGGATCAATAACAGAATAATGACGTAGAATGCGATAATGACGATGATGATGGAGGTGATAATTTTTCTTTTCTGGGTGCAGCGACTTTGGATCAATGAAAAGAAAGAATTGACGGTGATGACGATGACGATGACGACGACGACGACGATGATGATGATGATGATGATGATGATGATGATGATGATGATGATGATGATGATGATGCAGAAGATGATGATTTCCGGGTGTTGCAACGTACGAAAGCTGTTGCTGTTGTGATAATTGTGCCTCCGGCTGCTCCAGAGACAAACACCGTTGATCCCTTTTCACCCAAGACGATGGTAGGACACATGGAAGACATTGGCCTCTTTCCAGGTACGATGTAATTGCTCGGAGAAGCAGGTACGCCAAAGTAATTCCGCGTACCAGGTGTAGAAAAGTCGTCCATGTCGTTGTTGAATATTATACCGGTTCTCTTACCACGGCATTTGGAACCGAAGCTTCAGAAGAACATATCAACAGGAAGCCAGTGTAAGTATCGACCGATATAAGAAATTCGACAAGCGTCATAGCTTGGTTTAATAAAATAGGGTGGATTGCTGTATAGAAAAAAACCTCAGAGTAGGGCAGTAGCTGCTATATTAATGAACACGTTGTGGAACACAGTTGCCGAATGGTTGGAGCAATTTATAATAATAATAATAATCTTCGTTTAATATCTTCAAACTGACAATAACGCAGTATGATTACAAATCAGTATGAACGGATGATCACAAGTTATTACAGGAGTCGAATTTAACTGTACACGGCAGCCATGCAAGGCGCCCATCACGTCCTAAATCTCATTTTAACAACGCACCATCTCGCGAATGAAAGGCTGAGTGGACCTAAATTTGGGGAGGTTGCGGGAAGCGATCCCGCTACCGCTTGCTCTTCATGCCAGTGATGTTACCACTACTCTATGGACCCCCCATTTGTTTGCAACGCGTAGCGTAGGGGTTCAGATCTCACATCACATGCGTACTTTGTCAAGAACTTGAGCAAGGCCTTCACTCACAATTGCTTCACACCTAGTATTTAGACTTACTGTTCTAATAAATGCACGTATAATGAATAACTAATATAAACGATAGTAGTAAATTTCTTTGTTACAATATTATTTATTCTGATTAATTCTTGTTCATTGCACTAAGCCTCACTAAGGCATAGACTAAACGTGTATTCATATTAACACGAAGTACAATGAAGGAGTTAAGACTAATTAGCAAAAATATCTTCTGAGAGAAAAACTAGTCTGTTACTGTATGCGACATATAAGATTATGATGATGTATAATAATACAATGGTTAGGCCTACTACGCGAAGCACGCAAATTGTGACGCAATTCATGACAGTTTTTACAATTAAAAGCATGACTTAACTTTGGATGATTTCATGCTCTTTTTCTCTGTAAGTGTTCTGTTTAATTAACGTATCAAGTAACTTACTATGTATTCAGAGATGACGTCATAGACACGGCTGCGCCATCTGGTGCCAGGATATTCATGTGGGCGGTTCCTGCGTTTTGCTTAACGTCAAACGTCGGACCATAGTAGTTGAAGTCGTGCGTTACGTTGTCATCTATTTGTAGACGTATTTTCTCGGCGTATTCGTCAGATGTCAGGTTGGCCACGAGCTTTCAAAGAATCAAATAATTCGCGTATAGGTTATAACCATGAGCCAATAATACACATGACTGGAAAGTCCTTATTAAACGTCGTGTTGTCAGTCTGAACGTCTATGCACCGCAGCGCCCATGGCGGTCAGGAAGTATAACGTCTTGCTTGCATACCAAATGTATTGCAGTTTATTATATCTATGAAAAAATCGACAAATAATTATATTTAAAGAGAAAAGATTTCCTCGACTACAGTGATACATTATATCTAATAGCCGGTGTAGAATTTGAGACGTAACGACACATGTGGGTGGGAATACACCGTCTAGACAGTCATTTTACATGACTTTATAAATCTATTTGCATATAGATTCGTACGGTTAGGTAATAACTAATCCTTTACATTAGCGTGGAAAGCCAACACTTTAAAAAATAACAATACGCACGAAGAATGAAAAAGAAAGCACAAAGATAATACAAAAGAAATCAAATAATTCCATGTACGGTAATGAGAATAGAAAACGTGAGGTGATCATGAGAACATGTGATGTATGTCGATAATTCATCGGATATGAGCGGATCATTACAAATGTTCCGATTCATGCATCATTATATTTCAGTCAAGTGCTAATTGGCTAAATGTCTGTCAGTGTACAATGAGGCTTTCAGAATGTATCCAATTAAGAAGTGAAGCTGTTTTTAAACATTCGTTACACAAATGAAATAATTGTTTTGAATGAACACTCACTATAACAATTGACTATTACTAGAATTTCGATTAGCTTGCATGAACCTAATGCATTGCAATTTCAAAAGATTTTTTACTTAACGATAAAACTGGCTGTTTCAGGATAATCACATAAGAAGTTTTTATCCTTAGGATTTTATTTCAGATTGTGAAAAATGTGTGAATGCTTAATTAAGATTCTTATGAGGCGTCCTTCTTTTAGAGGTGAGACAGACAGACAGACAGACAGACAGACAGACAGACAGACAGACAGACAGACAGACAGACAGACAGACAGACAGACAGACAGACAGACTGACAGACAAAGAGGAGAAAGAGAGAGAGAGACAGACAGACAGACAGACAGAGAGAGAGACAGACAGACAGACAGACAAAGAGGAGAAAGAGAGAGAGACAGACAGACAGACAGACAGACAGACTGACAGACAGACAGACAGACAGACAGACAGACAGACAGACTGACTGACTGACAGACAAAGAGGAGAAAGAGACAGACAGACAGACAGACAGACAAAGAGGAGAAAGAGAGAGAGACAGACAGAGAGAGACAGAGAGAGAGACAGAGAGAGAGACAGAGAGAGAGACAGAGAGAGAGACAGAGAGAGAGAGAGAGAGAGAGAGAGACAGAGAGAGAGAGAGAGAGAGAGAGAGAGAGAGAGAGAGAGAGAAGGCGGCCCATAGAGCATCGGATCGGTAGCCGACGGGCCATGACTCATTTCACCTATTATAGAGACACTTAGGCCTATCCGGGCCGAAAACCAGATGAACATTAGTTATACCCAGAGACAGAGGTAGTGACCGATACAGCCACACACACAGACACAGAGAGACAGAGACAGCGAGACAGAGAAAGCCATACAGTAATCATTAATGTGAATAAACCGAAGACAAACTTCTGTCACGTTGACAAAATCTTCGTCTCCCAGTTGACTTCTCTTTGCATAAGCAAACTTGAATGCCTCGATGATTCGATGATACGTCAGAACTTTCGAATCGGTGTCAGCAACGCTGGCAGATGAAAAGTTATAACCTGGAATGAAGATCAGATGTTGGCCTATGCATATATATAATAATAGAACCCAATAGGTGTCTATATATATACATGCACAGGCCAAGCTTAGCATACGAAGCTCTGCCTGCGCTATCGTAAATGATGTCAAAATAATTAATGTAGTCAATTAGCGAACTTTTTATTTTTTTATTTTTTTTTATTTATTCCGGATATTTTTATAGCGCCTCTCGAAGTCAACTACTACTCAGAGGCGCTCCCGGCTACAGCATTTGATGCTGTATCGGAATTTTCACGCCGAAGCCCCACGAGCAATTGCGAGTGAAGGACTTGCTCAAGGTCCGTACGCAGCGGCTAGAGTGGGATTCGAACCTGCAACCCTCCGGTCACAAGGCGCCGAACTTACCACTGAGCCACCACGCCCCACAAACGCCCCGAACAGCGCTCACATAACTATACCAGCCTCTTATGGTAAATTCCCGCTGGCATACAGAGCCTATAAACAATGGATTCTCATCTAGAGCTGTAAGTAGGGCCTAGACGCCGTTTTTGGAGTTTCTTTACTACGCAGCATCGAAGAATAGCCAAGAAACGAGGAGAGGACACGAGACGTACAACACAGGACTCCCAGCACCAAGCAGTCCAGCAATGGTAGCCGGTACATGTAACTAACTCTTGATTGTCTTCACTCATATTTTTCGTTGTAGTTTTGTTCTTTACAGGATCTTGAAAATTCAAGTTTTCGTTTTTAAAACAGATCTTTATCACGACTGTGACAAGTAGGCCTCTATTCCATTGTCAAAATTCTAAATAACTTCTACAAACGCTGCTACGTCAGACACGACATCTGATTTATCTGACGTGACTAAAAACTTCATAGGCCTACATGTACATACCGTCAAAAATGTTGACGAGGAAGTTCATAACTGAACCGCTAGACGGTGGAGGAGGGCTGAAAAGCCTGAACTGTCCATTGTGCAGGACACATTCACGGGAGTCTTTATGAGGCTCCTGTAATTCTCCAAGTCTTTCAGGGTTATAATTGACCCTACGGCATTCAATAAAAGACAAAATACCGGTGTTAATGAAACACGCATGGAAATTGTCAATTGATTGAGCGCTTGGTTATTTTTACTCACTTGTGTATATATATACATATATATATATACATATATATACATATATATACATATATATACATATATATATAAATATATATATATCTGGCCTGCAGAGTACATACTTCCTAAATGCAGGACGAGTAAAGACATATTCAATTGCCTCTACGTTGCTGTAGGATGATATCATATGTGACCAGGGTTGAAATTAATCGTGTCGTGTCATGGTTGCTTGTACATGATCCACATGACCTGCTATTTTGTGGCATATATATATATATATATATATATATATATATATGTGTGTGTGTGTGTGTGTGTGTGCCACAAAGTAGCAGGTAACAAGTGCCTCGCCCTTCAGTGCACATATAATTCAATTGATAAGAAAACAGTAATGAAGTGTTAAGCGAATGGTTTAGGATCGAACCCTGGAAATATTAATCATAATTTCCAAACTTCTAAAGCGCCACTCGAAAGCTAAGCACAGGACACCAGTCTATGCGCGAGCGCTTAGCACCCTCTCCACACAATGATTGTGTAAGGATTCGGAGTAGGGTTGGAAACACTTGTGAAGTACCAATAAGAAAGCAAGTGGTAGAGTCATAGTAGACTGAAACCATTGCTTTGCATGGCCCTAAAAGATTCAGAATTGGTAGGGCCTATACAGCAACGCAGTTACGAGAAATGATACACTGAAAAGCTTCGCAGAGAGTATAAATAAACACATGTCATATAAATACGTCGGGATGAGAGATTAATGCTAGCAGTTTTCTTCATAACATTGTAATATGACAACGTTGTCTTAAAATCGTTATTGCAAGCACTTTATGTTAAGGAGAGATACTTCAAACGCAATGCGAAAATATTACACCTAGATGAAAGCAACCGTTACAAATGGCAGGGGCGGATTCAGGGGGGGGGGCAATCCGGCCATGGCCCCCATTTGAAATTTTCTTTATTTACACAGGCGTTTTATGGGCGTTTTATGATGTTTACACAGGCGTGGCCCCCCCCCCCGTAGGCGTGGATGAGTCAAATGTACAGGACGTGGGTACTGAAGACAGTAAAAAGGTTAATGAGTAAAAAAAAGGTCATCAATTTTTTTGGGAGATGGTAGGTATGTAAAATGTTTTGGCCCCCCCCCTGACAGACCTTCTGGATCTGCCCCTGACAAATGGGTGGGTATCTATTCGCTGGGCTCCACGTGTGTGCGTGGGCTCGCCATTGCTGACTCTTCCAGCTTTCCGTGCACTGTTTTGCTTGCTAATGACATTCCTATCTTAATGACATTTGACATCATATAGATTTGTGCAGACAGTGCTTTCGTGAGGTACTTTAAAGCGCTATAGTAAGTGTTCAAATACGTACATAAATACATATATGCATTGAAACAGGCTTTGTATACCGTATTCACGAAGATCCTGTACTATATCTGAGGCCAAAGTTCCGTTGTAAAAAGTAAACGGATCTGCAGCGATTGTTCGTAGTGTTGTAGCCAGCTTTGGATTCTTCAGCAAGTCGCCTTCTTGGTAAAGGCTTCCATTTGGATAAACAAAGAGCTCACTACAATTTATAATAAGACTTATGATTTAAGTACCACACACTGTAGAAGTCTAGACGTCGGACTGTCCATACCTTTCTGACCCTTGGATATCGACCTGGAACCGAATCTGACCTTACATGCCTGCTACCTCATTGTGAATAAGTTGGTGTAAATGAAAAAAATCGACATCACGAATTAAATTAAAATCATACATAAACAAATAAATTAATGACCTGTATATGTGATTATGGTTGTCGAGTTAAACTTTATTTTAGTTCTTATTTTGTCTAATTAGTCATGTTCATGTACCATGTTGCGGATTGCCAACGTGTCAATAAATGAATAATAATAATAATAATAATAATAATAATAATAATAATAATAATAATAATAATATAAATCTTAACCACGCATTGGCTGATGCCTTGAACATTGTTCACTGGCGAAATAGAAGTTGATAATCAATAATTGACAATTTAAACTGCCATGACGACATAACCACATGGGACCATGATTGACCCATAGTCCCATATGGGACAGTTAGATCTATAAAGCTTATCCAGTTCAATGTTCATGTGCAGCTTGGCCTGCAGGTTACACACTTCCTAAATACAGGACGAGTAAGGACATATTCAATTGCCTCTACGGTGCTGTACGATAATATCATATCTGGTCAGAGTTGAAATAGTTCGTGTCGTCATGCTTGCTTGCACAGGAAGAAGAAAAACAGGCCAAAGATCTAGCCTTGGCTGCATTTATGAGTAAGTAAGTGCAGGCGACCTCACATTCTTGGTCGACATTTGATGACAGGACCAACTGATCCAACTGCCAGTTCTCTCCCTCACCGTCTGGTAGTCCCTCCAACAGTGTACAGTCTGTGCACTCATTATAGCTGAGTGGGATGAGGGGTGCAATAGGAACCGAAATCAGGAAACAAATTTCTGCTTTGGCGGTGATTTGAACCCTGACCTTATGATTTACAGCTGAGCATCCCAACCACTATGCTACCACGCACCACGGCTCACAGACGGCTCACAATAACTCACACATGAAAATTTCGAACGATAGAAACCTACAGATTTAAGTAACTGCGATGGATGCTTGTTTGTCCAACGTCCATACTGGTATTAACTATACAAATATTAGACACGTGTCTTGAAAGACTACGCCTCAAATTCGTGAGATCATTGTATACTGAAGCTTAGTCCCGTTCGATGTGCTAAGCTAGTCTGGTCACGGCTCGATTGATATAGGCTATGGGTCATTATCTGAAAAGTGCAGAATTGATGTCCCGTGTGGTTTTTGTTGAGTTTTTTTCGATAATTTGTTCAAACTTTTCTGAGTACTTGCCAATTTGAATTTAACAAAAGAATATTATTATTATTATTGGAACTGATATTATTATTATTATTATTATTATTATTATTATTATTATTATTATTATTATTATTATTATTATTATTATTATTATTATTATTATTATTATTATTATTATTATTATTATCAGTGGCGGCGATCTTGTTTGACAGGTGGGGGGGACATTTTGGAACTGATCTGGTGAAAAAAGAGTTTTGAACTGATCTGGTGAAAAAAGAGGTTTTATGATCTGGTGAAAAACGAGGTAAAAAAATTTGATGACTTTTTTTGGTGTTTCCTCAAAATTTGGGGGGGGGGTCCGATGTATGGCGTGTCCCCCCCCCACTCTTAAAGGTGGGGGGTCTTGTCCCCGCGACCCCCGGGATCGCCGCCCATGATTATTATTATTATTATTATTATTTTGCCCCGGGGTATCAAGGATCCCCCAGGTAGATAAAAAAATTGTCCGGAGACATATAGAAGGAAAAAAAATTATTCCTGGAACGGCCGCGCGAGTTTTTGCTGTGATATTGTTAAGCAACCTAAGAGAGCGACTGAAAAAATTATTATTATTATTATTATTATTATTATTATTATTATTATTATTATTATTATTATTATTATTATTAGGCCTATTATTATTATTATTATCATCATTATTATTAACATTATTATTATTATTCAATGAACGAATGAGCAAGCAAATTGCATCACCTTAAGTTTGTATCATTGTAGATATACTGCTTGTTGTTAAAGATTGCTTTCGCGAGAGAGTTCTCAATTTGGAATCCTTCTTCGCAGATCCGAATCGCCGGCTGAAACAAATCACTCCAGGGAAGACGACCAAACATCTTCCAAGCCTCATAGTAACCGCTAACTTCACTCGGTAGACCTACGGCTAATCCACCTGTAAGAAGTAATTAAATAATGCCTCTCATTCAAGAATTTTCTCTGATTGGCTGATGCCTTGTGCATTAGAAAGAGGCGGCATGGAAGCTGATAATCAATATGGCACGTAAATCTCTCTGACGTAATTCTCTCCCTAATTAATCTACTTGAATTAAAAAGGATGAACGCCTTAATCCAGCGGTTCTCAACCTGTGGTCCACGGCCATCTGCCTGGTGGTCCGCGAGCAAGGCCTATATATAATTTTAAAAAACAACTAAAACCATGCAAACAGGCACATTTTGTCAAATTTCTTAAATTTTTTGTTTTATTCCAATGGCTAGAATCGGCTAGATGGCAGCATGAAACTAATAATACGCGGATATTTCTTTGTATAAATTTGTTTTTGGCACAATTTTTTGTGGTGGTCCGCCACCGAGACAAAAAATTTATAAATGGTTTTTGAGTCTAAAAAAAGGTTGAGAAGACTTAGTCGATGTTTTAGTTGGTTTTTATCCTAAATTCAACGGAATCTATCATATGCATTGTCAAGTTTCTCGGTGACTGATGCTTGTTAAGTGTATTGCAAGGAAATTGTATTAAACGTTTACTTCTGATTAAGTTTCAAATTAGTCTGATGGCGAATGAATGATTTCCAGTAACCTAGTGTAGACGCTCCTGTGTTGTTGACAAACATGTTCTGACTTGCCGAGGCTGGGGCGGATGTACGTGCATTCACAGACACCATGATTTTCTCCGACTTTCCCTTTGGCCTAACAGTGCATTTTAAGAAGAAGAAAAAACAAAGAAAACTCAGTGCAATGCCAAATTTGTGCTGGTTAACATAGTAACTCTTTTTGTCATATGAAAATCGTTGTAGCATCCAAATTCTACCTACATGTAGAAATCAAGATGTACTCCAAAGCAAAATGCGCGTTAGTCATTTCAATCAATCAATCAATCAATCAATCAATCAAGGATTTTATTGTAACCAAAAAACAACAAAAATCAGTGTACAAAAAAGGCAGGTAAGTTTTTGGCAACAAATGGTAACCCAAAAGGGCTATAAGCCCACTAAGCAGGGTTGGGTTTCCCATGTAACATAAATACATTGGTAACAAATAGCGAATGGCTTTCTCACAATATAAACGTTTATATTTATAGCCTCTTTTCACTGTAGAGAAAAAAATATGACATGCACAGCTGGTGAAATCCAAAATAACCTTAACTAGATGCAAGTTTAACTAAAATTGACAAGATAGTAACTCGGGCAGCATGACATATTTAACTAAGTATTCATTTTATGTGCTTTCAAAGTTTTCTTAAACGAAGACAGATTTGGTTTAGCATATGAAGAGGCGCTCTGATCATTTACTGATAATTATTATGTTATAATGAGAGTAAAGACACGGTCATTTCACGAGACATACCCAAACTTGATATTCATTTAGCAACATTGCTCACTACTCGTAAGTTACCGATAGGCTATCACGGGTCCTTGACACAACAACATTATTATTGGCAGTAATAAAGCGATGTTTCAGCAAGTCCAGACTTATCATTATTGAACCAGATCGCCACACAACCACAATCATCACCGATTACCACCCTAGCACAATGCTGTCTCCTCGGCTTTTCCTCCCTGGATTCTGGCTTGGCCTCCTCGGATTCTGACCTGGCACCGGAATGAAAACAACGGACTTGATTTGATATAGCACCTGTGTTAAGCTGTTCTCCCTGATGTGGCTTTTTGTGTGGCGCTGGGAAATTTCGAAGATTTTTACAGCTACATTACATTTACATTTAATCGTTTTTCTCTGGCTATGCCGAAATACAATAATCGTTCTTGATGAACAAGCTTTTTTGGGATACCATGTGCATCATACATCGCTGCTGTAGAATCTGCTGATCACAATTACAATTATGCAGCAGCTATGAACATACCGTCGCTGGCATTTCCAGAGGCAGTAGATGTGACCCATATGGACTATTTAAGAGTCCAATATGAGAATATTGTTCCGATATGGGCTACATTTGGGCACGTTGGCATGGAGAGTGATACTTTGAACGTCATTTGAAATTTGAGTGATTCTATACTTAGGTAAATTTCAGCGACTCCAAAATAGTCTACTGATTGGTCGAAACCCACAAATAATATCATTTTTAAGAGTTTCACTTTCGGTATTAAATTTTGAAGTTACCGTTCGTAGATGGTGGCGAAATGTCCTCCCCCGACGCCACAGTGGTGAGAGTTGACGATTCCTACGCATAGGGACGTCGCAATGGCTACATCGACCACAGAGCCTCCTTTGTCACGCATAATCTCACTGGATCAATAACAAATATCATTTAAAACTGAATCGGAAGAAAAAGAGCAGCTTGTTAAACTGGCAGATGAGCCCATAGAGGTAATCATGGGCTTGACGTGTTAGTGACTTACTTTTTTTAGCCCCCTGCATATGGCAACCGGTGGTTTTGAACCCCAACCTATCGAATGACAGTTGAGCAAGCTGACCAATAGACTACCTACCCCAAAGCTCAATATAAAGAAGACGATGAAGGAAGTGACAGAAGAAGAAGAAGAAGAAGAAGAAGAAGAAGAAGAAGAACAACAACAACAACAACAACAACAACAACAACAACAACGACAACAACAACAACAACAACAGCAACAACAACAAGAGCCGTTTCCGTAACCTTTCCTGAAAGGCAGCCATAAGTGTGAAGTGTTAGCGACTTCATTTTTACTTAACGTGGGCATAATTATCAGGTCTCTCCCTCTAATCTTTCCCATCGACTGTGTACGGTCGATGTACTCACTAGGCCTATAGCTGAGTTGGCTAGGGGCGCAGATAGAGCAGAAATCTATAAATAAATTTCTGCCCTGGCGGGGATTTCAACCCCGACCTCTCGTTTGAAAGTCTAGCACTCTAACTACTAGTCTCAATGTGACATTCCTTAAAATCTGTTACAGTTTCCATCTCACGAGAGTTGTCATTTGAACTAAATAGAGTAGCATTTTGCAACTAACAGCAATTTTATTTCATTATGTTCTATTATCATGTAAAGCCTTAAATCAGTTAGAGTTTGAATTTCATCATCGAAATCATTTAAAGCTCAAACTGAAAGTCTTTACAACCAATTTCAATATTCTATTATTAATGTCATTTGATTAATTATTATTTTAATGCTATTGATTACCATTGCTATAGCATTCAACAGTCATAAATGTCGTAGGCAGAGCTTTGTGAGTAAAGTAGAGGCACTATATTACGGATCTATAAGCTGAGTAACTTACTAAAGTTAGTAAATTCTGCTGACTCTTGTCAAAATACAATGCTAATGACTTCTATAGATTAACAATATACACAATGGGTTTCAATCTATTGTTCTTCTACGTATCTAAATCACTATTTAGAAACGTGTTTGTGTAGTTCTAAAGAAAATCGGTGCTGATATAACCTGTTACGTACATGCCGACACTGGAACAAATGTTGGTGTCTGTTGTAATCGTGGCATTTGTGTAGTTCCTATACTTCGAGACGAATGGGGTAGAGCCGGCCTGAGCATCGAGAACCGAGGCAATGAAAAGCACTGTACTCAGGATCATGCGAACACGGGGTTCATGCATACTGGCATCATGCATCCTGGCTTCCTAACATAACATATCATAACAAAGCATACATGTAACATGACATGACATGATATAAAAAAATTACATGACATGACACGACACAACATTATATATGAACGTCTCTGATGAATCTGTCTTGAAGTGGCGCTATATAAATGTTCAATTACATTTATAATTGCAACTACATGTCATGACAGGGTAACAAACATAACCTAACATCATAACATGACAAGTTATAGCATAGCGTAACGTGACATGACAACGCATAGCATACAATAATGTAAATTTTTAATGCTTCAGAGAAGATAAATATACCTAAACCACAGAAAATTACCCAGAATTCTCAATAGCTAAGTTTTGTCTCCGCCTAATAGCTATGACACAGGCAATTAAAATCGTCCAAACCGTTAAATAAGTCAACAATCAATGCACAGAGCATTAGGCTTGGAGCTCATACATTAGGCTATCATCAGAAAACCTACATGGTCCTAGTTTTCGAGATTTCTCCCAATGCCACCGTGTTCACCATGTGCTTCAAGGTGAATACGGTGGTAGTTGGGAGATAAGAGGACAGGAGTCGAAGTGGCCACTCCCTCTTTTATGCCGATGTTAAGAAAAATATAAGCTACATTACGCTAGCTATGAGTATAATGAGTTCAAATGCATGCTCCGTCGCTTGGGTGTAGGATGCTGTGTGTGAGAGACTTCTACCTATCTGAGTATTGTTTGCTAATTGCCGAACTTTCGTAATCGTAATCTGCAATTTGCTAAAGAAGCGCCACTCTAAAGCTAAGCAAAAAGCACCGGCTTATTCACGAGCGCTGCATCGCATCCGAGAGGTTGCGAAGAGATCGATGTTCATTGGAGGTCTGAGTCCAGTTTCCGGAGAGACCAAAGAGGTAGAGCAGCTGTTTTTGTTCTGAAGAAATTGACACCATTTAGGTTATAGTAGGTGCTTTAGTGACTTACTTACAACGCTCCATGTTGTGTCAAGATAACTAACTGAAGATACTTACTGATTTTTCTGTTGACTATCTTTGACGACTCACACTTTTGCCGTAATAAAGACTCTACAGAGAACACGAATGTGATACGGTGGGCAAGTCCTCAACAAAAGAGGAACATAAACAGGTCGGTAGGCTAGTAGGCCCTATTCTTTCGATTTTCAACAGTATAGGCGTGTGTTATATGTACGTTTATTTAACGACGCCGTCATAACGAAGATGATTGGCGTAACAGTATAGGCCAACTACTAGGCCTATTTATTACTGATCGCTAACTCGCAGGGCTTCAAATGCATGGCCTACAAGCCCTGTGTCATGATTATGGATGAATTCAGTTCACTGTAGGCATCGTCACGTGTTTTACAGATGATCAGATCACTATTATGTTCATATTACAATTCTGTTGTCGATCTATGAGACAAAAGGTTCGCAATTGCATGCTTGCCATCCGAGGTCTGCCACTTCCATAAAAACAGAGTCTCTGCATCAAGGTCGAAATATGGGGCTACGATTGACCACGTAATTCGTGTAGAAGATATTTAAGCATACCAATTTCGTGTCATAACAGCAGCTATGAGGATATGATTCTTTTTCTTACAATACCCGCTCCTCTGGCACGAAAAACCACCATCTGGTCACCCAAATTCTGTAACTATAATACCAACGCAACTCTTACCCATCATCCTGAATATTGCGGATTTAGTTTTATGTAACCCATGTGATTAGGTTTGACTTCATGATTCAAGTGTGGGACTTGTGCATTTAGATCAAAAACTGCATCTACGATTCCCGCGAGGCCGCGACCGTACCTGTTGGAAACAGTGTTTTCGTTGGATTCACCATCTATGGACCCATGCCTATCAAGTTAACTTGTGTAAAGTGTACTTTGGATTAGTTAGTGATGAGTAAAGCATGTGAAATATCTACAGTTTCTACATGCCATTTTATTTGCAACTGTTGCAGGCCAAGAGGGCATTCCGATAAGTTGCTAGTTTCGTTACTAGCTCGCAAGAGGGCTCCACTAGCGGCCACAAGAGATATTTTGTCAATGACTCGTCATTTTCCACTACAGGTTGAGCTTAAGTTTATAATTTGACATATGAAAACAGTTCAATTACAAACCAAATGACAATAAGGAAAATCTTTTTGTACTGGACTGCGGTAAACCATAAGTTGAATCTGTAAGCCCTGGACGCGTGCGAAATTTGCGAATACGATTTGATTTCATAGCCTACAATTAGGCCTATGTCTTTATATCAATCGGTCATTTAGGATGGGTGTCAGCTCAAACAGATCATAGTAAAACGAGCCAAACTATAAAATTCGCAAATAATGTTTATCAAATGCTAACGAAATGATAAGAAGAATAAAATATATGGAGAGAAATAGCAAAACCCTGTGGCCCGATAGAAAAGAGACACACAAAAATTTCCATTGCCTACGGCCTGGAGCTGGCAATGGTCGAATCCTGTGAAACTTTTGATCTGTGCAGTCGTGGAGCAGCACGTTATCATTTCTCAGCTCAAAAAACACCAAAATTATTCCGCTTTGTGATGAATTGCCAATTCACCGCAGGCTTTCTCTTTCGCTTAGTGGACTAATCTTCTGAATATTGACTTATATATATATATATATATATATATATATACCTCTTTCTTACTTATTGTGATCTGATCGGTAACTGTATTTAGTTGATACCTAATTGTTATTGGTTACTGGATGCAATAAAGACGATTGAATTGAATTGAATTGAATATATATATATATATATATATATATATATATATATATACATAGGGCTTGGTTTTGGTGCGCTCTATGTTGGCCAAAATGACTGCAGGGACAGTGAACGGATGATCACAAGTTATTACAGGAGTTTAATTTAACTGTACATGGCAGCCATGCAAGACCCCCATCACGGCCTAAATCTCATTTTAACAAACGCGCCATCTCGCGAATGAAAGGCTGAGTGTAAATAAATTTGAGAGGGTTGCGGGAAGTGATCCCGCTACCGCTTACTCTTCACGCCAGTGATGTTACCACTAGTCTATGGACCCCCCCCCCCAATATATGATTTCTCTCTTGCAAAGAGCAATTATAAATCTTCTCACATTGCACTGACGTACATCCTTCGTTGAACAGTGAAGCTGTTGTCATCTGTTAACGTGGGTTTGGCTGCACGTGTTTGCGTGCGCCCACCACTTGCGACTCTTCTAGTTTCATGTGAATTGGTTTGCCAAAATGATTAAAATCCAGTCCAGAGATCTATCATCATGTAGACTAGCGCAGTGAATGCATGCCGTTGATTACCCATGAAGCAGTGGCGTCACTTAAGTGGTGCGGGGGTGAAGACGGCACCGGGTGACACCTTCAGAGGGGGTGACACCAAAATGACAAATGACTGTCTAAAACAATTTGTGCAGAGTTTCGGCAGAAATTTATTATTTTTAAATTAACAATAACAAATAACGACAAAAAAGGTCCATCGGTGTGACATCGTGACTTACCGCACTGAGTGTAACCAACCCTAGTGACGCCACTGCCATGAAGTCGCACTCTATAAATGTCCAGTTAGGATATTAGAATTATAATTACAGTTGGAGCCTACCATTGTAACAACACGGTACTGAATAATTTTCAACTGTTTCTCACTAGCTTGGTTCCAACAATTTCTTTACCAAAATCTAATCAACATGTAATCTAACCTAATCTACTGGCTTATAGAGCGTCGCTATCAAAATGCATCAATTGATGGTCATTTCAAGTGAAATAGTGTATGTCATAATCAATCGGAAATTTTTCCAAGGAATTTATTTAAGAAACAACAGCACAGTTTTGCCAATGGAGGTCATCTGTAGGTTTAAAGCGTAGGATTTCATTAATGCTGTTGCAGTGAGTAAGTCGGTAAGTAAGTAATCTCTATTAGCGCGAGACAAGCGCCCACACTTTACAACACAATGCATACAGCAGGCCTACAACAATTAAGAAGTAGCACATTGTCAAAAGAAGAAACCATGCATGTTATTCTTTTCCTTGTTTTCTAGTTTAAATTTTCTGCAGTAGCTTATGAATAAGACCTATTCGATAAGTTAATAAGATGATTTCTTTAGCTAAGATATTTAAATATTTTCTGAAATTCCACGCCACCAGCTGTGTTGTTGTAAAGCGTTGGTCTTTATTTAGACGGACATTGGTCCATTCTGGGTCTAGGCCCATCGAATGTATCTTAAGTTCGTGTTTTGCGCTTAGCTTTAGAGTAGCGCTTTAGAAATTTGGAGTTTACGATCACGATTACTAGAGGAGACAGATGGAAATCGGAGAAAGGAGAATCCAAGCTAAAAAGGCTAAGAAAGAGTCGGCCTCTAGGGTATCATCAAACAATGGTGCTATTGTAAATCTTTAAGTTGGTGTAATATTTCTCGTCTCCTAATAAGGCATACTGCCCGAGCCTTTGCATATTTAAAAGACGTCACTGTCATAGCCTTCTTTGTTTGGAACTTACAAGTATTTCAACTGAAAGATATGAATCAACTATACAAACTGTAGCGGAAAGGCTGCTATGTCTGCGCATCGTCATGCATTCACTAGCTATTTAACGACGACCTGCATTGGTTTTTCAGTCGTTTTTAGTACACTCTCAATGTTAAAGTGTGAAAGTGGTGGGTTCCAACCAAGGTCGTTAGCAGGGCCGTAGCCAGGATTTTGTTTCGGTGGGTGTTTTCTGTTTCGGGGGGTGTTTTCTCGTCCTTGAGCAAGCCGACAAGCAACCGAGTCAACCGACCAAGGAGTTTGGAGTTAGTAACTGCATTATTTAATTTTTACATTATTTAATTTCGGGGGTGTTTAAACACCAAAAACACCCCCCTAAATACGGCCTTGGTCGTTAGAATTAGGTGTTTGGAATGAGCATCTCCAATTGGTAAGCTGTCGTATTTGTTGCCATAATGATGCTACTAATCATCGACGTTACCATAATCATCGTTACAGTTCAGCGCTTATTGTCGCCTTCGTCCATTATCGTTATAATAATTTTCATCATCATTATCATCGTCGGAAACATGGATGATGTATTTCTGGAAGTTTCTGGAATAGGTTCCTCCTTAGCATCTTACGACATGGGCTTCTCAGTCTATCTTACCTCTTTTCCGTAAGCGAGGATCCCAGGTCGGCAGTGTAGATTATGTAAAGATTATGTATTTAACACTTGCGCTACAAGATTGCTAATTATGAGCTGTAAAATTGCTAATGATAAACTAAAGACGTTTTTCTATAGCGCTTTTAGTTATCGCTCAAAATCATTAGTTGATGCCTCTCCAGGATTTTAAACTCTCATTCATTCACTCATTCACTCAGAGGACTTATTAGCGCCCCCAGATACATCCTAAGGTTAGCCTTTTCCACTCGGATTAAATATTGGTATCGTTCTCCCCAAATCTGAATATTTTTACACGTAAAAACCTGAACGAACAGTGTGATAGTATACATTGTATATAACAGTTGTCTAAGCCATTATTAATTATTTTTAACCAAGAAACATGATCAACAATACCGTCAGTGAGTCCAGTGTTCAACTTTATTTGTATGTTGTCAGTGTATGGTAGTCCTTGAAACATAGGTGAGCCATACGATCGTCAAACTTGGACGCTAGTCATATGTCCCACCAGGTGGGACATTCGATCGGAATGAGAAAATCAAAATGTCCCACCAGGTGGGACAGTCGAGTGGAAAAGGATCCTAATCAGCCCAATTTCGGCGAAAAAGAACAGTGTTTAGAAGCTTGTAGGAAATGTGTCATGTTCCACTGTTCTCACTGGTGGCTAAATAGGCCCGTGACGTACATTAACCCGAACCACGGAGAGGTTATACAGTTTTTCCTTTTAATTACTACAACTAGGCAGAGTTACGTTGCCAGTCAAGGTGGCGCACAGGATACCAATTACCCCCATCTCGCTACATGTATGACGAATCGTAGTAGGAGAGTTGAAGCAGGCTGCGACAGTATGTATGTAAGCATGTATGGATGTATGTATGTATATATGTATGTATAATATTGTATATATGTATGTGAACACTTATATAGAGCTTCTCAAAACCCACAAGGATGCTGTAACACGGCTAGATCTATAGCAGATCCAACAAGGTGAATGTGGAATTAATAATTAATTCATGTTAAACAACCATAAACAAGACACACAAAGGCACAAGTAAAAGACTTAGTGTGCATTGTAATGTAAATACTTTGCAAACTTAATACTGATTGTGTTTATAATGCTTAGATGGCCTGCTGATGTCTAAAATAATGTGCAAGTTTTTCAATGATTGCTATTCTTATATTTTGATGCTGTGAAGTTTTAGTGAATTTTGTCCGACGAAGCAGTAATTATTACAATGTGAATCTAACCCTGATAATTGACTTTTGTTCGACGATATCTGTAAAAATTGTGTAAATTCTTTTATTGAAATTGGTTGTAATATTGAGATGCGATGCAAATAGGGCCTATTATCTGTAAATAATAATTGTTAAAGTTTCCATTGATTTTGGTTCCACTATCTAGATGCTATATCGATAGACAGATGATTAAAATAGTAGATTTGTCACATTTTTTTACAATCGGTTTAGTCTTATAATATTGCTTATCCTATAAATGTACAAATTTCAATTTTGTCCGACGAAACAATTATCTTGTGAATCTAACCTTGATAATTGACGCTATTTCTGCCTTGTAGATGTAATGATGACCTCCGTAAATGCTCTTTTAACATCTCTGAACCAGACGAACTGGGTCTTTGACCCATTTGATGCAGGATCAACACTTTCACAAAACCAATCGACAGCTGAACATTGGACTCAACAGACGCAAGAATTTCAATTCGACAGCGTGAATGGCACTACACCATCTGTGTCATCTTTCCGTAGAGGCAGTTACCTGTACTGCCATTATACTTCTAATATCGTGATTTTTATCCTTTGTGTCTTTGGTATTATCGGCAATTTCGTCACGATTCTTGTTCTAAGACGAGATCCGGAGAAAGAGAGCCCGACCGTTTGGCTCCTGAAGACCTTGGCTGTGGTCGACAACATCTTTCTTTCATTTACAGTCCTAAGTGTGTCCATTCATAGGATCGTCCTGACAACCGGTTGGACATACGAACTGTCGAAAGTGCTTGAATACTTTTCTTATGTTCAGTATCCCCTTGTTACAATTACTCACACGCTTACTGTCTGGATTGTGGTGCTCATTACAGTTGACCGTTATCTAGCTATTTGCAAACCGATGCACATCAGATGGCATAAGTTACGACGAATGAAGCTAACTTTCCTTTGGTTGTTTATTCTTGCTGTTTTCTTAAACGCTCCTCTTTTCTCCTCTGCTCCGATGTTTGAATTATTAAAGGACGAATGTTTGTTTACAAACGGCACTATATCTGTCGAAACAACCGAATCTAGTTATTGCGTAACGCTAAAGTATCTTCTTTTGAATGTCTTAGGGGTTTACAGTGTAGTGTTATATGTCTTTCTTAGCTCCTTTGGTCCGCTCTTAATTTTGATAATTCTTAACGTTCGTATTGTCTTGCGGCTTCGTGCCTTGAAAAAGAAGCGACGCCAGATGTCGCCACAAATCAACAGGGAAAAAACCATCATAAAAATGGTGTCAACAGTAGTTGGCGTATTTTTTCTTTGCCAGATGCCAACGACTCTCCTCGGAATTATATTCACGACCGACGTCGGAATGGATATGTACATGCTGTTGCTTTGTACTCATAGCTTGTCTTATGTACTCGTGGTTTTAAACTCAGCGATAAACTTTCTCATCTACTGTCTTATTAATGAAAGATTCAAACGAATATTCTGCAGCATGTTGCCATGTCGCACACGGCAAAGAACAGATGTCGTTCTGATAGTGTAGGAGAGTTTTTAACGGTTTTGTGAAAGGCTGGACTTCCGACTACGCCGAGAGTAAACAATTTCAACGTTTTAAATGAAGTCGTTGATTTGATACTTGAGTAAACCGACGTTTTTAGACTTCCGTTTGAACATGTTCGACATACGGAAGACCTACGTTACCTGAACTTCCCCTATACGAAAATATTTTTCTGTGGCAGCTTAATAATATTTTGATTCATTGTTGTGTTCACCTTGTTTATTTGTTGCATTAGAATGACACATGTGGCCTAACAGAGCCGTAGCAACAAAGAACGTGGCCCCCTCCGAACATACGTCCGGGGCCCCTTACATGCGGAAACTGGAATGCGGTAATACAGAATATACAGGGTTCATATTATGTACACAAGGCCTACGACCTACAGTGTACATGTATTCCAATAGCATTATGTGATGTATCAAAACAGTACCATAATGACTTCCCGCCGTTCACGGTTATTTTTTGCCACTTTTAGGGGCCCCCTTCCAGGAAGGGGCCCCTCCGGTCGGAGGGTACGGAGGGCGGTCGCTACGCCTCTGTGGCCTAACCCTTTATTGCATAGGATTTTTTTTCGCTGAAAAAAATATATGTGCTAGGAAATGCATATTGTAACCAATTGGCACTGTTCTAAGGTCTAAATTATGCACAGAATTTGTATATTTGAAGAAAGAATAACTTTAACCAAATGGTAACTACATGCAGGGGCGTCTATCCCCCCCCTAAGTCATTGGAGCAGCGTCCCTTTTCCCCCTCCTCTTCCCCCCTCGCCGTTCCTTCCCCCCCTAAAATGGTGGCACACACACTGACAAATCTTTCCCCCCTTATTTCTTGGATGGCGCATTTGCTCCAAGGTTTCTATGGTGTAGACGCCTCTGACTACATGCAATAGCCACAGAGGTAACCAGTTACCAATTGGCAACTACATGCACTGAGTGGGTGTGCAATACGTCACCGTTTGGCAACAAGATGCAAAAGTGGACAAACTATGCATTTTCGCGATTTTTGAAGCTCAAAATGCAAAATTTCATGGCTAACGTTTTCAAGAATTAAAACTATGCCATCGTACAAAATGTTGGCACTTGGTAATTATAACATCAAAAACTTATTTCCTGCAGTGTTGTAAATTGTCACCATTTGGCTAATATGCTATCAATACTTATATTCTTGATGGTTGCATATTGTTGCCATATGGTGTCATGAGCTTTCGTTGGAAATGCAATGAAAGTGCATGTTGTTGCCAATTGGTAGTGTTTTTAAAAACCTGCAGTTGCACGTAGTGACCAAACGGACGGTCATACAAACGTGTGGAAATTTCTTATATTAAACTGTCTTAGCTGTTGATTAAAACGGACTTTAAATCAAGAATAATTTAGCCATAGGTATGATTTTTATCAGTTCTTTAAGTTATGTATTAATATTCATATCTGCACTGTGAAAAAGACGATTTTCTTGTTTTTTAACTTTTGACTTTAGAAAGGAAACTTTTTGTTTTTCGCCGCTTAGACCACGCTCTTGCGTAGTTCTTTGCATAGAGAAAATATTCTAGATAGGTACTGAACATCGCGCCATAGAGCAGAGAGGTTCATATAGCTCTGAATATGGATTTTGTGAGTGTTACCAATTGGTCACAAAATGCAATAAGGGGCTAAGACAAGGTGCAGATCTTTGTGCGGATGCTCAAAAGGAACCCACGTAGAACCCATATTCCCATACGAATACGTATAGAGCCGATACGGGTCCGATCTAATGCCCAATGTATGCAATATATGGCGCATTGCTTATTCGAGCCCATATAGGCACATTTGGCCTCTCGGTCTCCTGTAAACTGTCAAAACGATCAAACTTTTTGAAAACTTATGAAATTTAAATTGAACTATAAGCTTCTCTCCAGAATTGCTTAAAATAAATTACTTTTTGCAATTTATGAGCATTTCTTAATAATAAACTACTTTTTCTAATTTACGAGCATTCCCTTAAACAATGTCGACTTAGGCCGTAATTATTTCTAACTTATGGTTTTGGCTTTAAGTGATCGAGACAGGGGAAGTGATAGACGGAAACTTTAAATGCGCAATGTCCGTTGAGCAGGAAGCAGTCCTACAAAATACCTGTATACAGGATAGACACCAGGCGGTTTAAAAATCTTACTAAGCATTCAAATTACAGGTTTTATCCATTATCGCAATGTCTGTAATATGGACATCATGCATGTTATAAATAGGCTGTTACTTTAGCCATCACTTTTTATGCATGATATTAAATTAACGATTATTGTCTTCAGTCATGCGCCCTTTCAGTAGTAGGCTATAATAGGCCTATGCATTGGTAACCTCTCTCTGTGGTAGGAAAGCCTATCAAGTGATAGTTCTTGCTAAATATTAAGATATCGGTACGTTGGAAGGATTCTTCGTATAAAGCAAGTACTAACAAACCTTCAAGCCTACCAGTGTTCTTATTATATGACTAGCTGGTTTACCCGGCATTGCCCGGGGTTATAAGTTTCAATCCCTGTAGCGAATAAGCAACAAATTTAGGTATAAGTTTAAATCCGTGTAGCGAATAAGGAAGAAATTTAGGCGACCTGTGGGGGAGACTGCTTCGCAGTCTTGTGTACGCCTTCTGACGTACAGCTGAGACTGATTCGCAGTCTTGTATATGCCTTCTGGCGTATAGCGACCTCTGCCGTGGACTTATTGCTTCGCAGTAGCCCTGTGGCGGCGACTGCTTCGCAGTCTTGGAGGCCCTTGTGGCGTCTGGCGACCTTAGGGGGAGACTGCTTCGCAGTCTCCCGTGGACTGAATGCTTCGCAGTCGAAGAGGGTGAACCCGGCGTTGTCGGGATAAAGAAAACGCCAGAAATCTAACCCTCACTGCCCTTAGTAAAGCAGAGTCTTTGAACATAGAATTTTGCTGTAAAACGATGAATATAGTTCGAATCGATCGTAATTAAATTTTGTGCGAAAGTAAACAACGTCGTTATGCGCATTATTAATGACGTTGGGGAATACCCGCGCCATAAATAGAACCGCTTGGCAGTGGAAGAGGCGAGCTGGGGCGTGAGGGACGGTGTCGTTATGCGCATTATTAATGACGTTGGGGAATACCGGCGCCATAAATAGAACCGCTTTGCAGTGGAAGAGGCGACCTCGGGCGTGAGGGACGGTCGGTTGGGTAGAGTTTTGGGGATTTTCACCATGTTAGCGGTGAAAGGGGGATACGCGAACCCCTCCACTGGGTGTCCGATGCCGAGGCCGACACAGTAGTGAAGGTTTCGAGTGAAAAGGTGCAAAATTGTAGAAGTTAATCCCGGTCAAACAGACAGACAGACAGACACACAGAATTCTCGCTTTATTTATATAGATGAAGTAGTGAAAACAGCTTGACCTACTTTCGCGTTTCTTATACTATGGCTAGTATTCGAACAGGGCACGATGATAACTGTTAGGATTATGAGGGGTCGTAAAGGGTTCAGCAAAATACCTGATAATTTTTTAATGGACGCTTGAGGTTGGTGATATGTCGCTGGCAGGTGCCTTTACATTCAAAACATATACATTTTTAGTTTTTGAATAAGTTACCGGACGTGGGATAGACACCTGTCACCAACTAAGACTGGTTCATATTCAAGTAGACCCTGCACCAAGACTTCATTCAAAAACTCTTCTATCAGATATTCTACATATAAAGTGGCGTTTAGCGCGAATATTAAGTTTCTTATCTTACATTAGAAGCAGAAGCGTTAATACATTTTACCCAGTTTTGTTCTTCATACTCTGGACAACCCCTCTGACTTGACGCAACGCTTGTGAATAAACGAGGCGAGTGCCACACACTTAAACCTTAAGTAACGCTCTAGTTATATTCGAGTTTCCTATTACTATATTAGTGGAGGAATCTTGTCGCCCGATACTCTACAAAGAACGCAAGGAACTAAGAGAGAGAGAGAGAGAGAGAGAGAGAGAGAGAGAGAGAGAGAGAGAGAGAGAGAGAGAGAGAGAGAGAGAGAGAGAGAGAGAGAGAGAGAGAGAGAGAGAGAGAGAGAGAGAGAGAGAGAGACAGACAGACAGACAGACAGACAGGCAGACAGACAGACAGACAGACAGACAGACAGACAGACAGACAGACAGACAGACAGACAGACAGACAGACAGACAGACAGAGACAGACAGAGACAGACAGAGACAGACAGAGACAGAGAGACAGAGAGAGACACAGAGAGAGATTACAATGCGAATTTTGAATTTCGAATCTAGCAGAAGTAACAAATGAATTAAGCTGTAGTTGATAACGACAAGGTTCGCTTTCATGATTTTTAAAATTGGAACTCAACTCCAGTCTGCATTTACACAAGCGCCTCTTAAACACTTCTAGTCAAAATATCTCGTTGTTTCAGAAATGTTCTTGAATAATATAAGAATTGTTACGGCGGTTATACTCGATTATTATTTTCGATCTAAATACATCCAATTATATACGTATTATAACAAATTATATATTAAACGAACCGATTACAGTAGAAATTGGCATCAAAATCCTCAGACGACGGTAGAGTACAAACGTCGCATAATTGCTGACATTGGAACTTGTATAAAAAGTTAAAAGTTATAATTATGTTGTGCTGGAAAAGTTCCTACGAATGCACTCTAATCAACAGACCAGCTGCACAGATCAACCAAAAAGGTCCGATGTATCTTTCCGAGTTAGCAGCATTGGTCTGACTTGCGTATCCATCCGGTGAGCCGCCGCCTTTACGCCCATCGCTGACCGCCTCAATGCAGGCAACGTCTCTGGATCTGATGTACGGACACCTGTTGCGAATGCTGCCAACCACAGCAATGCTACCACTACTGATGACACTGATTCTTTGCCCTTAGACCGTCCAAGATTTTCTGGAGACACAAAACACAGAAATGAAAAATTCGAATAAGTACCTTGTAGGACACGGGAGTTTGTTCGGTGGCGCGCCGCGTATAAATTCTAACGATTGTAGGCCTGAGCTTGCTAAGTGCATTCCTTGTAATCATCCTGGATTCCTGGATAAGTTTTTCTTATGCATATTTGTCTCTATTACTGAACTGTTACCATTTGATACCGGCGTAGGCTGGGAAGTTAATGACAAGTCACATGATGGTGCAGCGAACCTGAGATTGCCATGCTACGGTTTACTCATGTTTAAGAAATAAGCATGCATTAGGCAGATTTCTCTGATTATTCGCTCCAATTTGAATTTCTAAGTTAATAATTATTATTATACACTGTATGTACTACTAACTCTCCGACAGGTGGCTACACGCCAATTTGAGTTCTAAATTTGGAAGCCCTAATTTTGGCTCCGGAGGTCCTGTGATTGTTGACAATACTTCTGGATGAGCAAGGAAGTCGTCGCCATTTTACCTGTTGCAAATTTATACAATTTAGGTCGTTTAAGTTTGCAATTCGAGTAATGGTGCAAATAGTTGTTGAGATTAAACAGTTCTTTAGTAGCGATATGAGTATGATGCAGAACTTTCGAAGATTTGAGTCGATTTGAAGATTTTGAAGATGTGAGTTTTAATGTGGACCTAGCAATGAAATGCTGTTGGCAGGCGCTATAGAAGCTGCGTATTGAGAACATTGACTGATCGCTCTTGTCGACGATGCAGCCACGCCGTGTCCAACTGGAGTTCGCCTACACGTTGAAGTTGCGTTGAAGGGGTTATAAACTTTTTTCTTTTCAATTTGAGATATGAAAATGTGATAACCGCCCCGATTGCAATTTACCAAGAGCTCTATAGCAGTTAGCGTGCAGTATTTCTGATAGGGATTGGAAAGTTTGGTAATCCTCCGAACGGCGGTTCCAAATTCTAATGCTGCACGCTAACTTCCGAGAACCATGGACAACACTCTAGGAATCCTGACAGTTCCACTTCCACAAATGAACCCCGGACAGTCGGATAAATGACGATAGTTAGCCAACCACATGTGGTTAAGCGTAGTGAGCGCCTACAGCCTATGTATTATGGTAGCAAGGCTTGGCCACATGGTGATGTGGTTCCCTCCTCCTGGCAGCTCCTGCATAGACCCATGGCAGCGCGCGACCGCTACAGGGCCTCCCGCTACAATTACTATGCCGTCCCGTGTCCTCTGCCACTGTGGGGCTGAAGAGAAAGAAATCAGCACCTGTCCTACGTTCCACTATGAAACATCAGACTTTAATTTTTTACTTAAGTTGCTGAGTGACATGCATGCGTGAATCTTTATTCCACAAGACAATTTCCTGGGATGTTAGCTGGATTGAAACTACGACTAGAATGACTGTTCCCAAAAGCCGCTTCTTCGGATGATACCAGGACAACTCTGATAGTAAAGGTATTCGTAAAAATATACACGACAGTAGGTGGGACTCCACTGGAATGGAACAAACCGACTTATAGGCCCTTGCTTCTAGATTGGATCTAAATGGAACGGAATACTTAAATCTAGGTTTCTTTTCAAACCTTTCACCTGATGAGAATAAAAGTAAGTTAAATACAATTATCTCGTAATCACAAAGAGAAAGTCAGTTATGTAAAGTAAATGTTTTTTAATTACAATATAAAGAAGATTCTTTCACACCTGATCTAGCCAAAGTTCAGCATCGACTTGATTGGGAATGAGCTGATGATGAACCCTTGCCATGTCTGTAGCATTACCAAGGTTGAAATCAAACCAAAGAGAGTTCATGGCTACCTGTAAATGTTGAATTAACGTAAACACAGTTGGAACGTTTTAGACGGAAAGAGTAAGTAACCTTAAAGTGTTCAAGTCGTGAAGAACTTGAGAATATAGACAGTGCATATTTAGACGACAGAAACCAATAGAAATTTATAGTGGCAGTGATGAATGCGGGGGATTGAACCTCACTTTTGAGACGTCGTTAGAAAGCATTATAAACAGTTCAGACTAAGGTATGAAGTTTGCTTGCGTTCATAGCAAAGTGCTTCACTAATATTTTGCTTGCTGTCTCATCTTAATGTAATTAACACATCCTTTCTGAACGTTCTTATTTTATATCCCGGTTAATTGCACGCTTATAGTAACACGTGATGTCATGCGGTGACTTGGGATCACTTAAAGTATTGATGATACTGACAAAGATAACGATAATGATGATGACGACGGTGATGGAGTTGATGATATTAAATTTTCCGCATGCAGCGACTTGGGATCAATGAAAAAACATCCACGTTTCGGTGTTTCAAATTTAATTAATTAATTATAGTAATAATAAAGAATTGACGGTGATGATGATTGTAGTGATGATACAGAAGATGAAAATGATGATTTCCGGACGTGACAAGCTGTTGCTGTTGTGATAAATTCGGAACCGGAGGCTCCAGAGACAAACACCGTTGATCCATTTGCATCCAAGACGATGGTAGGATTCCTGGAAGACATTGGCCTCTTGCCGGGAACAATGTAATTGTTCGGAGAAGCTGGTGCGCCAAAGTGATTCTCCGTATCAGGTGTAGAGAAGTCCTCCATGTCGTTGTTGAATATTATACCAGTTCTCTTACCGCGACATTTAGAACCAAAGCTTCAGAACAACGTATCAACAGGAAGCCAATGTAAATATCTACCAGCACAAGAAATTTGGCAAATATCCCAGTTTCGTTCAATCGAATATAGGGTAGTTTACAGATAAGAGGAATGCGCCCAATCAAGTGCGCAGCGGAACGCAGCACGCGTTCAAGGCAGTTCAGTCGAGTGAAGGGAAGTCCAATATAAAGGGACCAGCTGCAGTAGTTAAGCCGACAGGTAATGAACGCATGAACAAGAGTATAGCAGCAGATTGGGGGAAAAGAGAGCGGACAACAATGCGAAGCTGTCGTAGCTGAAAGTAGCAAGCGCGGCTCGGCTGCGAGATGTGCGGTGAGAGGGTGAGTTCTGAATCCAAGATGACGCCAAGATTAAGTAGTAATAATAGAATCTTATGCTATGTTACTTATTCTAACTAATTTTTGTTAACTAATTTTAAGTAATTTTGTTTATCGAAACTTATTCATAGGCTAATTTTCTGTTCATGTAAACACGAAGTAGCGCGAAGTACAATAAACACTTATGAGACTTCTATAACAAAAGCCTGTTACTGCAACATATTGGATTACATTGATGTTACTGAAACATATTAATATAACACAATTAGTATATTAGTATAATAATAAAATAGTCACTAGGCGAAGGACACAACTCATCAGAATTTTCACAATAAAAATCATGACTTAAACTTTGTATGATTCCGTCCTGTTTGTCTCTGTAATCGCTCTATTTAATTACGTATAAAATAACTTACGATAAATTAAGCGATGACGTCATAGACACGGCTGCGCCATCTGGTGCCAAGATATTCAGATGGGAGGTTCCCCCGTCTTGCTTAACTTCAAACGCCGGACCATAATAACTGATGTCGTGCGTTACGTTGTCATCGATCTGCAGACGTATTTCCTCAGCGTATCCGTCAGATGTCAGGTTGGCCACGAGCTTTCGAAGAATCAAATAATACGCGTAAAGATTATAACCGTGAGCCAATAATACACAGGACTGGAAAGTCTTTACTAAACGTTGTGTGATTAGTTTGAGCGGCTATGCACCGCAGCGCCCATGGCGGTCAGGAAGTATAACGTCTTGCTTACATACCAAATGTATTACAGTTCATTCCTTACTCCAGCCGCACTGGGTTCAGAGCATTTCTGAGTAGTTGCCTTAAGGGGGCGCAATATAAATCTCCGACATGAATGAATGAATTCTATATGAGTTGATCTTGAGAGACTCTATACAATGAAATTGGCTGTTACACACACTATTGCAATTCTCAAACAAGGTGCAATTTTTCAAGATGTCTGAAAGCGCACAATGCGGCTTTCAGAATGTATCCAGTCAGAGACACGAGAGTGTGCTTACGCAGATATTACGTAAAATAAAGAAATTCCTTTGTATAAACACTCAGGGGCCATCCATATACTACGTACTCATGGAGGGGGTTAACCCGTATGCATGTGCTTGCGCATGCCTGCGTATGGGGAGGGATCTACTGATAATGTACCTACGCATAGCAAACGGGTGTGGGGAGAGTAAAACCTATAATTTGTCTGTATTGGCCTTCAAATTGATTGGCCTTCAAGTGAGCCAGAGTTCAGTCTTTTCAGCTATCAGGTACTACCAGGGGAAGTTGGACTATGGGAAAGGTGTCACTTGTATGCCACCTTAGGGTCCTTACCTCTGAACGCTATTATTAAACTGTCACATAGCTCAGCAGTGAGCTATGTGACAGTTTCTTCAATCTGGCCTAGAGTGCAGACAGACGCTGCCTGGACCTGTCGTGCTGACACATTCTGCAGCTGGTCTGGGGGTGCGTCAAGCGTACGTACGCAGGTGGGGTGGAAAAAAGTACGTGCGTGAGAGAGAGAGGGGGGGAGATGGATAGAAAGAACAGAGATTATGAGATAGACAGAGACAGGCACCATACAATGATAATTAATTAGAATAACTGAAAACAAACTTCTGTCACGTTGACATAATCTTCGTCTCCTAGGTGACTTTTCTTCGCATAAGCAAACTTGAATGCCTCGATGATTCGATGATACGTCAGAACTTTTGACTCGGTGTTAGCAACGCTGGCAGATGAAAAGTTATAACCTGGAATGAAGAGCAGACGTAGTCCTCAATTGCAGGCCCGTGTTAAGGGACCCTGGGGCCCTGGAGCACTCTGTCATGTTGGGCCCCTCCTTGCATTCCCTCCTCCTACCTTCTCTTTCTCCTCCCCTTCCTACCTCTCTCCCTTCCCCTTTCCCTAATTGAGTAATATTCAAATCTGCGCAGACTCCAATAAACAACCATTTCAACAATAATAGTAAGCACATTAATTTTACTCAAGCATATTCATATCATTACAGAGAAACAGCGCAGTGCAAATGTCAGTAAATGAATTAGCAAATTATTTTACACTAGTCAGTAGTCACATTGTCTTTTTCATCATCAAACTGTTAACAAACTCGCAAATGGGTTATGGATAGCCTACAGGCAGCAGGCTACAGCGACTCTCTCACTGCATCTCAGTGATCATATTAGCGCCTTAAATTCAGCTCACATAAGACTCACAACTAACTAGGTCAAACTGTAGGCTCAAATTGTGTGAACAGAATTGAATGAATCAGATCAATAGCAAAATTATAAGATATGCAAAACACTAAAATCTATTTATGGCTATTTTAGGTTTTCATACTGACAGTAATGTCACTGGCATGCCAGGTAGCTTAATTTAGATTTGCAAAAGTACCTATTTTACAGAAATAAAATGTAACAGACTGACCCAGGTGACAGATATATTTTGAAAATATAATATTACAATACTTTTTAAAAGTATCTGAAAATTGCAAAATAGAATTGTATGCCTATTTTGTATTTTACAGAATGAAACCGTACGGTCAGTACCTTTTCTATTTTCACAGAAAAGCAATTCCTTTACGTAGTATAATTAGTGTTTTACCACTAATAATAAATTTGAACTAAACTGATATATTTACTGCGACTGCTTTGTCTTAAGCCTGCTCTGATGAGTAACTCTGAGATTCATAGCCTGCCAGCACTTTGATTCTGCGGCCTCATAAGGAATAGACATTGTTTCAAAATGATTGTTGTTGTTGATAGACTGAATTGCACTTGCAGTTGCAAACATCTATTTCATGTACGCTGCCCTTAGAACTCAAATTAATTTGCGCATCATCGTCAAGTTCGTCAACGATCGAGATCGTCGCTAATACGGCATGAGTCACAAGAGCGGGTTTTTAAGACAGGTATCGGTCTCCAAAACACCCTTAGCTCATTACCCTTCGTTAAATTCTTGGAAATCTTGTCCAAACTGGCGTCGAAGTGGCAAAATCTAGGCCGACAGGCAATAATACATATCCCGGCCGGCAGGTGTCGCTTCTGCTAACAAAAATGGCGAAGCGACAAAGATGGCGCCAAAATCGGAAGTTAAAAGGCGGCTAACGAATTCATTCTTTGCAGCCGGTAATTGGTTGCAGAGAGTCGCCGCAGCAGAACGGCCAGTTCGATTCTAAGAACTCTTAGTAACTGAAGCTTTTCAGAATGGACAAATCCATGATGGTGCGTGAGACCTCACAGGCACGAGTCTGAACACCATTCAAAACGCCGAAAAAAGAGATACGTAACTCCAAGAACGCAGATCTGTCTGGTTCGCATGCTAAAGGCTCTGTATACAAGTATTTAGATTCACACATGTTGCGGAGCCTCTAAGAGGTAGCACGGGTCTTTCTAATAGCGCTACAGTAAGTATGTATCTGTATGCATACTTATACGTGCATAAGTAGGCACTCTGGGAGTAAACTTAATGTTAGAGAGTGTGTGTGAGAGAGAGAGAAAGAGAGACAGACAGACAGACAGACAGACAGACAGACAGACAGACAGACAGACAGACAGACAGACAGACAGACAGACAGACAGACAGACAGACAGACACAGAAAGAGAGACAGAGACAGAGACAGAGAAAGATTTGTTCTTTTTAGAATCCTGTTTTTAATTTTAAAGTTCGTTTCAGTTTGTTATGGAACAGATCTTGGTGACAACTGTGGTATATTACACAATAGATTCTACTGTAGAAAATCTGCATCATTTTCACGACTTCTACACATTCTGTTAGGTCAGAGTGAGGCGAAATGTGATTTGCCAGTTATGGCTAAAAACTTTATACATACCGTCCAAAATGTTGACAATGAAGCTCAGAACAGAACCGCTAGACGGTGGAGGAGGGTTGAAAAGCCTGAACTGTCCATTGTGCAGTGAAACATTCACGGGAGTCTTTATGGGGCTTCTGTAGTTCTGCAAGTCTTCCAGGGTTATATTTGACCCTAAGACATTCAATAAAAGATAAATAACGGTATCATTGAAACACAGAATTTGTCAATTGATTTTTAATGCGCACTTGCACTTATGCTACAAAATAGCAAACAACACAAGTATAGCCCCAAAGCACATATGATTCAGTTGAAAAGAAAATAGCACCGAAATGTAAATCGGATGGTTTAGGTTCGAAGCCTCTTCACACCATGATTGTATAAGGATCCGGAGTAAGATTGGAAACACTTGTAAAGTACCAATAAGAAAGAAAGAGGTCGACTTACGGCATCGGAAAACATTGTTTTGGATCGCCTTAAAAGGATTCGATTTGGCGTGCAGCAACGCCGTTATTATAAAATGATATGTCTAAAGCTTCGCAGAGAGTATATGTGAACACTTGATATAAAAATACATTGGGATGAGAACATAATGATAGCAGTTTTGTTTTAAACGTTGTAATATGACAACTTTATCTTAAAATCATTATAAGGACAGTTGGTTTAAATACATTGCGAAAATATTACGCCAAGACGATAGCCACCGTTGCAAATGAACCTTCAGAGTACCACTGGGGTCAAAACCATCTCAAAGGTTGTTTCCATTAGTGCTGCTCATAAGTGATATCTAAACTAAATTTTATGACTTTATAGGTATTCCTTTCATGTACAAAATCCCATGTTTTATTTTGCATTTTTTTTCACCAGATGGCGCAGGTATTGCATTTATACACTGAGTACCAATGGGGTCGTTTTGACCCCAATGTATCCTGCACGATTATGACTAATGTAAATATAATAAAATATATTTTTATGGAAGTAAAATTTACTTTATAAGTATATTTACAAAGAGAAACTATTTTAAATGATTTAGTGTAGCTTAAAAATGTCCACGAAAGCTGACTCTTCTCAGCAACATCCAGAAAAAAAACAGCAAGGAAATTCTTTCAGAGTTCATAAGCTCAAAAGATCCATCTAATTTTTACGAGATGATGCAATACATGTGTCCTACTGTCCAAAGAAAGGTAAAGTTGTTGTTCTGCTCAGCAGCCAGATTGACCAAGCCGGGATTGATAACAACCACCCTGAGAAAAACCCTAATGATCTTGGACTATAATGCATCCAAAGGCGGTGTTGACACTGCAGATCAGTACAATAGAAAAAGAATGACAAGTTGTGGTCTATGGCAATATTCTGCAACTTGTTGGACATCAGTGCCCTTCAAGGATTTGTTGTTTGGACTACACTAAATCCACATTAGCACGTTCAAGCAAAGCACAGGAGAAGACTCCTTGCTCTTTGCCTAGCTGTAGTAGAAGGAGTCATTAGGAAAGTCTGCTAAGAAACGAATTTATTGGTTTCAAATATAATAACAGTGAATAAACAGTACGTTTTCAAGTTAAACTTTATTCTTATTAGTTATTTATTTAATTGAAACCAAAACAGCACAAGTTTACATTGGAGTCGTTTTTGACCCCCAGTGGTACTCAGTGGTTGCAATTTTTTGGTAATCTCAGGGTTAAATAACTAACTATGAATGGGTATCCGTTGGTTGGGTTCTACGTGTGTGCGTGGGCGCGCCATTGTTGACTCTTCTAGCTCTCTGTGCAGTGCTTGTTATTGACATTCCTGTCTTGATGACTTTTAGTAACCTATTGCTTTGCGCAGAAACCGCTTTTTTTAATATTTTAAAAGCGCTATTGTAAATGTCCTGACACATACATGAAATGTATAAATTGAGAAATGCAATGTATACCGTATTCACGAAGATCCTGTACGATATCTAAGGCCAAAGATCCGTTGTAAAATGTCAAAGGATCTGCGGCGATTGCTCTCAACGTTGTAGCCAGCTTTGGATTCTTCAGCAAATCGCCTTCTTGATAAAGGCTTCCATTCGGATAAACAAAGAGCTCTCTACAAGTTATAAGAAGACTGATGATTTTAGTACCACAAACTGTAGACGTATAGACGTCGGACTGTCCATACCTTTCTGACCCTTGGACATCGATCTCGAACCGAAGCTGACCTTACATGCTTTCTAAGTCATGGTAACTGAGCGTCTGTTTATAAGTTGGTGCCCTGGACTTTACTTTCTTGGGAAAAAGAAGAAATTCCGAGATTGCGATTTACACTAATATCGTACATAAAGGATAAAGGATGAAAGGAAGACCTCGAGTGATGCTATTTGATAGGATGATGAACGACGGCCATTGCAAGCTGAAGAAGAGGGCTAAACAACGGGACGAATGGCGACAATGGAAAACTAACCCGCCTATAGGAAGACAGAAAACCGGAAGAAGAAGATCGTAAAACAAATATATTAATAGCCTGTAAGTCCAGTGTGGGAACTGTGGAAGAAAGACTGGGGAGGGGGTTGAACATTTTATCCGTATTTTGTAAACTGATGTCAACGAAATTGAAAGCAGCTGACTTCAATGCTAGCAGTTTGCAAGTCAGACTTGAATCAAAATCAATTCCTTTGTTGAGAAAATAAAAAAATGCAGACATGGAAATTTCTTCTCTTTGTCAGAGACTCAGAGTCAAATAATGCTACATCACACCAGCACAACTGAGGGGGTTGGAAAAGACCCCTAGGGGTGAGCAATAAAGACCTAACTGTGGGGTCCTAAGAAAGACTGGGTGGTTGAACCCCCACCCCCTGCCATTTCCACCCTTTGTAGGTCTATATCTAACTTTTAACCAGGCATTGGTTGATACCTTGTACATTATACAGCGGCCCCAAAGAAGTTCATAATTGACCTCCTTTTGACTACCCTTTTCACAACCCTCTGACTCGACGCAACGCTCGTGAATAAGCCGGTGCCCTGCGTTTAGGTCTCAAGTGGCGCTTTAGAAATTTGGAATTTACGAATACGATTACGATGAAGTACAGACGACCTAACTACGCTCATGGTTTAGACATTTTATGACGAGTGGTCAGTCCTTTCTTCGTGGTATGATAATCTCACCGACTGTGAGCACTCATTGTTTTCATTTTGGCTGAGTTAGCTAAGTGGCGCAAGAGATTCCGATATCTGGAAAGAAACTTCTGCTTTTGCAATGATTTAAAACCCCCAACCTTATGACTTACAGTGGAGCAGCCTAACCACTAGGTTATCGCGCCTCACGGCTCACAATAACTCACACATGAATATTTCGAATGATAGAGAGCCTAAAGATACTGCAATGAGTGCTTCTTTTTTCATACTAGTGCGTAGTGTATGTAGAAATATTAGACACAAGTGTCTTGTAAGTTTAAGTACTCATATTCCTATGATCACCTTAGTCGCTCTGGCAGTGTTATTTTAGTTCCAGCATTAATTTTTTATTCCAGTTCTCATTCTATGCCACTGCTATCGTTTTTACTCTAGTTTTAGTTCCTCTTTAGAAATACATTTTGTTCTTATTCTAGTCCACTTCCTCTTTATAATTAATTTTAGTTCCAGTTCTAGTTCCACTTCCTCTTTATAATTTTAGTTTAGTTCCAGTTCTAGTTTCACAAAAAATAATACATTTTCCTACCCGCCAAACGTTTAGCTAAACTTATATTAAATTTTATGCAAGATATATATGACCCGAACACAGTGGATGACGACGCAGCATTGACCATAAATCGGTATCAGAGGCTTTCTCCTCCGGACGATTCACGTCTAGGGGTTTTCACCTCCGGACGATTCACGTCTAGGGGTTTTCACCTCCGGACGATTCACGTCTAGGGGTTTTCACCTCCGGACCATTCACCTGTAGGGGGTTCCCCTCTAGGGGCTTTCACCTCAAGGGGCTTTCACCTCAAGGGGCTTTCACCTCTATGGCTTTTCATCTCTAGGGGCTTTCACCTCCAAATGTAAAATGAGACCGTTCGAAGAGCAAACTATGCAACTAATTATCGTGTCATAAACATACAAGTCAGCAGGGGCGGATCCAGAAGGTCTATCAGGGGGGCCAAAAAGTTATACATACATACCAACCTTCTTCTGGGAGAGGAATCAGCTTGCCAACCGACCACCGAAATTTTTTTTAAAATTCATCTCCCAAAAAAGTTGATGACCTTTTTTTTAGTCATTAACCTCTTTTATGTCTTCAGTCTACATGGGCCACACCTCCTGTATACATCCACGCCTACAGGGGGGGGGGGTGGGGGGCACGCCTGTGTAAACAGCATCAACATCTTAAAACGCCTGTGTAACTATTAAAGAAAAATTTCAAATGGGGGGCCATGGCCGGATTGGCCCCCCCCTGGATCCGCCCCTGCAAGTCAGGCAACTAATAACCTGATAACGACCGATTATAAGGACAGAAAAATTCGCGTGTCAGTGACTGTATGCTTAATTAATCATAATTAAACATAGGCGCATAAGAAATGAATTCAGATAGGAAGATATGCATGGCCTCTAGAACCTATAGCTAATAGGCACCTAATTACCCGATAACGGCAAATGATAAGGACAGGCCAATTCGCGTGCCAGTGACTGTATGCCCTAATTAGTTGCATAGTTTGCATGTTTCGTAAAGAACTTGCTTAGTGATTGTCTTTCTATGACATGATAATTAGTTTCATAGTTTGTATTTTGTCTGTTTGAAAAAATACAAAAATCTCATCGAACGGTCTCATTTTACATTTGGAGGTGAAGCCCCTAGAGGTGAAAACCCTAGAGGTGAAAGCCCCTTGAGGTGAAAGCCCCTAGAGGTGAAAGCCCCTAGAGGTGAATGGTCCGGAGGTGAAACGTGAAAGCCCCTGGAACCCATAAATCATATATTTATAGACTACAGGACCCATAAATCATATATTTATAGACTATAGAATATACGGACGTCAATCAGAAGCCGTCGCCATTCCGCATAGTTATTAGTTAACGCTAGAAATTTCGGTTTGCAGCTTAAAAATTAATTTTATTCCATTCCGTTATCGTCCTAGAAAAATATTGAAATTTTTATTCCTATTCTATTCTCGCTCTACATTTATTTTTCCTTCTAGTTTTCGTTCCGTGGAACTAATTTTAAATTATTATTCCTATTCTATTCTCTGGAACTAAAATAACACTGGTTCACTGGTTTTTTTAAATTCATCTCCCAAAAAAGTTGATGACCTTTTTTTTAGTCATTAACCTCTTTTATGTCTTCAGTCTACATGGGCCACACCTCCTGTATACATCCACGCCTACAGGGGGGGGGGTGGGGGGCACGCCTGTGTAAACAGCATCAACATCTTAAAACGCCTGTGTAAATATTAAAGAAAATTTTCAAATGGGGGGCCATGGCCGGATTGGCCCCCCCTGGATCCGCCCCTGCAAGTCAGGCAACTATAATAACCTGATAACGACCGATTATAAGGACAGAAAAATTCGCGTGTCAGTGACTGTATGCTTAATTAATCATAATTAAACATAGGCGCATAAGAAATGAATTCAGATAGGAAGATATGCATGGCCTCTAGAACCTATAGCTAATAGGCACCTAATTACCCGATAACGGCAAATGATAAGGACAGGCCAATTCGCGTGCCAGTGACTGTATGCCCTAATTAGTTGCATAGTTTGCATGTTTCGTAAAGAACTTGCTTAGTGATTGTCTTTCTATGACATGATAATTAGTTTCATAGTTTGCATGTTGTCTGTTTGAAAAAATACAAAAAATCTCATCGAACGGTCTCATTTTACATTTGGAGGTGAAGCCCCTAGAGGTGAAAACCCTAGAGGCGAAAGCCCCTTGAGGTGAAAGCTCCTAGAGGTGAAAGCCCCCAGAGGTGAATGGTCCGGAGGTGAAACGTGAAAGCCTCTGGAACCCATAAATCATATATTTATAGACTATAGAACCCATAAATCGTATATTTATAGACTATAGAACCCATAAATCATATATTTATAGACTACAGAACCCATAAATCATATATTTATAGACTATAGAACCCATAAATCATATATTTATAGACTATAGAATACACGGACGTCAATCAGAAGCCGTCTCCATTCCGCATAGTTATTAGTTAACGCTAGAAATTTCGGTTTGCAGCTTAAAAATTAATTTTACTCCATTCCGTTCTCGTCCTAGAAAAATATTGAAATTTTTATTCCCATTCTATTCTCGCTCTACATTTATTTTTCCTTCCAATTTTCGTTCCGTGGAACTAATTTTAAATAATTATTCCTATTCTATAATTCTCTGGAACTAAAATAACACTGGTTCCTAGCTACGTCGGTCAGGATTCATTTGCTTATAGAACTGCAGTGTATATTGTATAAGGTGTTAGTGTTAACTAACTTGTATAACTTAGCTAGTTCAATTTAAGGTAAGCGATAGCGAACTGAGTCGTGCTTGTCGTGCATTGTTGACCTGCTTGAACTCCTAACAGGTGAAGTTCTATTGCTTCCAGGCCATAAAACGAAGTTAACGCTTCCAGCCTATATATGCCTGCGTTCCCTACACACCACAAACTCCTTAGAAAGGAGGAGCATGGATTGTGTTAAAGTCGCCTAATTATCTCGTACTATGTTTGAAAAAAGAACGTTAAGGTCTATCGATAATGTTTCTCCTTAGGTGCAGGTTAAACGGGTAATCTTTCTGTGAAGATTCTTTCATGGCCAGAGACAATCTGCGATGAACGTAACTCGCAATGAGATTCCAACTCCCTCGTCAAATATTTATGCGGGGTAATGAACGCGTATTAGATTCAAGAGTTCATAGAGTAAAGCGTATCGATTGCTTCGATTTGTTTATTTAAGCTGTTTTCGGGATGCCTGCTATTCAAATGATCGTGCCCTCACTCGAAAGACTACGTGCGACTTTGGTTACACTACACTTCATTATTCAATGACTGAATGAATGAGAGACTGGCGCATTGCATTGTCTGAAGTACTTGAGCTATTGGAACCTACCTTAAGTTTGTATCATTATAGATAAACTGTTTGTTTTTCTGTATAGATTTCGCGAGGGAGCTCTCAATTTGGAATCCTTCTTCGCAGATCCGAATTGCCGGCTGAAATAAATCACTCCACGGCAGACGACCAAACATTTTCCAAGCCTCATAGTAACCGCTCACTTCACCCGGTAGCCCCACGGCCAATCCACCTGTGAAGAAGTAATTAAATAATTAATCTTCTTTCATAAAAATCAAAAATACTTCAATCAATGACTTTCATGCAAATATTTGCCTCTGATTCAAATGTTGACGTATGTCACGTAAATGTCTCTTAGGTAAATCTGTCCAAATTAACCTACTTTAATAAAAGGATGAACGCCTTTGCTTATATATATATATATATATATATATATATATATATATATATATATATATATATATATATATATATATATATATATATATATATATATATATATATATATATATATATATATATATATATATATATATATATATATATATATATATATATATATATATATATATATATATATATATATATATATATATATATATATATATATATATATATATATATATATATATATATATATATATATATATATATATATATATATATATATATATATATATATATATATATATATATATATATATATATATATATATATATATATATATATATATATATATATATATATATATATATATATATATAAGAAACTAAGGGTGTTTTGGAGACCGATACCTGTCTTTAAAAAACCGCTCCTGTGACTCATGTCGTATTAGCGACGATCTCACGGTCGAAGATATATATATATATATATATATATATATATATATATATATATATATATATATATATATATATATATATATATATATATCTCTCTCTCTCTCTCTTCAATTTTCTCAGTGACTAATGGTTGTTAAGTGTATTGCAAGGAAATTGTATAAAACGTTTACTTCTGATTTAGTTTCTAATTAATCTGATGGCGAGTGAATGATTTTCAATGACCTAGTTGTGATGCTTCCGTGTTGTTGACAAACATGTTCTGACTTGCCGAGGCTGGAGCGGATCCCCGTGCAATCACAGACACCATGATTTTATCCGACTTTCCCCTTGGCCTAATCGTGCAGTTTAAGAAATAAAAACCAAGAAAACTCAATGCAGTGCCCAATCCATGCTAGTTAACACAGCAAACTATTCTTGTCACATGGAAATCTTTTTAGTTTCGGTATTCTGCTTAGAATTCAAGATTTACACTAAACTTACAGCAAGCATAAGAAAAGGTGCTCTGGTCATTAACTGGTGATCAGCATATTATACATCCCTTCTATGCCGCAAGACATCGTCGTTCGTATTGCTAATGCGTCACCTCCTATATCATAACTAACTTAAACGTCTTCTTATTGTACCTTTGCTGTCAAATTTCATGGCTACCCTACCCACGCCTCTTTTAAAAATGTTTCTTGAATTAAATATGATTCGTTTAAGTTTACGACCGTCTTTCAAACTTTGTTTATTTCTGTACGATCGTATACCGACTGCATATTTATACCTCGCGCATGCGCGATTAACTATAACCACTTAAATTTTGGGGAAACCCTGCAGCGTCATGACTAATTTGGGTCCCGACTAAAGAGTAGATCTCCAAAATGCACTTCATGCATACCGATTGTCGGCTATCGCTAGTCGGCGATTAGCTAGTCACCACTAGCCTCTATAGTCGGCGACTAATCTAAGACCTCATATATACAACCCCTGGTTGATAGAACACCCAGGAACAATATCAACACCAGTTTCACTTTCGGTTTTAAGTTTCGATATTAGAGTCATTTTCCGGTAAATGCATAAATTGACAATTCAGCTGTCCCCGGTCATTTCTAAGAAAACAATGCCTAGTCTGATCATGCTAAGTGATTAGATTAAAACGTTATTGATCAGTCAACAATTTAAGACCTTTGAAAGTAATTCAGAGCAATAAAATAATTTATTACAATTTATTTTGATTTTAAAATGTTCCACTCCGTTACCGTCCCTAGGCTATAGTACATATTGCTTTCGTCTACAATTTCAAAATGATTTGCATTAAACCAAAAAATGTGACTGTTTCTTTTATAATAAACATAATTGCATATTTCTAAATACAACTTAGAAACTTACAACTTCAGTATAATTTTTTTAAATATATTTTAACTTGTCCCCGGAAAATTATGTCCGCTCCGTTAAAATGTAAAAATTATCTCGTATCTCACAACCCTTCCAGTTCTTTGGTCCCGCTACTTAACACATCTCTTCTGTGAAGATCTATGTAAGTAAGTATGTCTTAATACAGGATCTGAATGCTAAGACAAATTTCTTACAAATTTTCATTTATTACGTACCTCATGTGTTTTTTCATAATACATCCACTCCGTTGCTGCATTTTGGCAATGATTATGAATAAATATAATTTAAATAATATTTTTAATATAACATTTATAAGCTATATAATGAGTGCACCGACGATTAATGTGGACGCATGAGAGATAATATGATATTTACCGTGCTGATACACAATTTGTCCACTCCGTTAACTGTCCACTCAGTTACCATAAATGTGACCCTTGAGGTACTAAAATTTATTCCAACGTCAGGATAAGTCGTATACTTAAATTATCATTTCTAATACAACTTATATAACAATATATGACATTTTAAATAAATTTTTGCTTCGGCAGACTGTTTTTTTAAAGTTCACTTTTCACATTCTGTGCTCAATTCTCGACAAATGGTAACGGAGCGGAACTTTTTATGGTAATTTTTTATATAATTTTGATGTTATGAGCATATTTTTAAGACAACATCATAAATATTTTAATGTTTTTTTGTTCATTTGATCACTGGTAATGATTAGCTGAAGTGATTTTTATTTTGTTATTTGGCCCAAAAAAAATACAGTCAACTTTACGTTGATTAGATTCCCTATTTTTCTTTCGGTAACGGAGTGGAACTTCTTAACAAAATTTAAAATGTGATGGAATTAAATAATCATTTGTATTGTAATTTCTTTTATATTTATTTTATAAACATTAATACTAAGAACATATTGGCATGTCAAACTACGCAGTAGGAAGCTGTCTACTATATATAAATAGCTCATATGTTTTGGTAACGGAGTAACGGAGTGGACAAACATTCCACTCCGTTTTTCGTAGGGCTATTTTCTTTCTGCTAAAAACTTCATAATTTTACATATTAGTGCAAAACCAAATATATATTAGTGAAACAGAAATATTCAAGATTTGCTTCAAACAAAAATCAATGTAATTTGCCCCAAAAATTTTTTTGCTTCTTCAATTAGTGAATGTGACATATTACCGGAAAATGACTCATTACCGTTCGTAGATGGTGGCGAAATGTCCTCCGCCGATGCCACAGTGGTGAGAGTTGACGATTCCTACGCATAAGGACGTCGCAATGGCTACATCGACCACAGAGCCTCCCTTATCACGCATAATCTCACTGCAACAGTAGCGATTATCATTTAAAACTCGTTCCGAAGAAGAAGTCTGTCAAGCTGGCACGTAGAGGCAGTTTTGGGTTTCAAAAGTTAGCGATTTTCTTTTCTTATGACCTGGGATATATGAGGACTGGTGGATTCGACCTCCAAATCCCGATTAACAGCCGAGCACGCTAACCGCACGTCCACCCCAAAAATCCAATATGACACCCATTAAAATCAATTACAATTTGCATTGTATTATAGACTTCATTTAATAATAAATTTATAGCAGCCTTTGTAATCATTAGCAATGTTATTCGTTAGGTCTACTACTATCATTCAATGTTTTAAAATCAATTGTAATTTGTATTTCATTATAATTATCTCCTGAAGCTCATAATTACTGTCTTTACAATCAATTACGATATTTTAATTTAATTATTGTTTTACTGCTATTATTGATCAACCGTAATAAAAGGTGTAGACAGCTCTTTTCTGAATTAGTGTCTGCATAGCTATCTAAAGAAAGATTAATAACTTTTATTTCCCTATATCAATATGACTTTAACAGAGAAACTTAATGTTACTCGTACATAAAATTTAATGGGGTTCCATCCTGTCTATTCTTCCATGCATCAAAATCATGAGTAATCAGTTAACTTTTTTTGTGTAGTTTGAAAGAAAAGCGGCATTATTATATTACGTACATGCCGACACTGGAGAAAATGTTAGTGTCTGTTGTAATCGTGGCATTTGTGTAGTTTCTATAGTTCGAGACGAATGTGGGAGAGCTGATCTGAGCCTCGAGAACCGTCGGCGAAGGAGCAGCCGATCGAAATTCGTGAAGATCGTCGACGTCCCTCACGGTGCGCTGGAGATTCTGTGGTTGGCCTGCGGGGAATGCCCCCTCTAGAGGTGGATGGCTAAGCCTTAATGTTAATCCGAGCACAGCGGCGATATCCGAGGCAATGAAAAACACTATACCCACGATCATGAGAACACGGGGTTGCATCTTGGCCTCCTAACAAAATATCACAGCAAAACATAACATGACATCACATGACATAACGTTACAAGACATAACATAGCATAACGTGACATAACATGCCATAACAAGACGTTGCTGATCAGAACAGAGCATAGCATTGAATAACATGACATGAGACGACGTTGCATCCAATAATAGACCTGCGAGGCTTCGATATTCGATTCGAAAACGAATTGCACGGCGGCATTGGATTCAATTCGAAAATGATGTTATGATGATTTGCCCTTGACGCACTTGGTTGTGAACTGTTTTAATCGTTTGCTGTACCTGAATAATAATTTTTTTATTAGTTGTTGAATTTCTGCGTGCAACGAGGCATGCGACGACAGCAAACCCTCTGGCATGAAAAGGGTTTATAATTAGAATGTTATACTCCACTTAGATGTATGTAAGCTTACACAAAAGTGCGGTTAGCAATTGGTACAATAAAGAATATACTTACTTACTTACTTCCTGAACTCACAGATTATTTGTGTTATTTTTAAATCTGTTAATTAGCTTAATGTTTAGTTTAATAGACTGTAAACTGCAGATGAGTTATTGATATAGTGATACTGTGGTAGGCTACGCCTGTGCTATCAAGTTTCATGAATATCAAACTTGTATCCGCTGATTCGATTGGAGATTCGATTAAAATTCGAAATCCCCCTCCGATTCGATTCGAGATTTGAAACGACTGAAATTTTGTGAATCGCAGGTCCCTACATACAATAGCATATAATAGCATCGAATAATATAAGTTTATTAGTGGTTTAGAAGATATTAGATCTGAGCCACTAAAGATGACCAAGAATTCCCAATTTCTAACCTTTATGTCCGCTTAAAAGCTATTAGGCCTATGCACCGAGACGTCGGCACTACCATCGTCCAAATCATTCAACACATCTGCAACTAATGAATGCATTGAGGAATTGTTTGACAGAGAACATCAGGCAAGGAACTCATACAATGCCATTGCTTTCAATAAAAAAAACCTTATAATTATAATTATTAAGATTTCAACTCCACTCGCACCCCTCAGTAAACTATACTACAGAATGAATTATGCTACAAAATGACTTATTGAGCAAATTTTGCTATAATGATACGCTGGCTACGGGAAGAACAAAGGCGAGGGGTCGCGACACCTCGCCACCGACCTCCTGTGCCGATACTAAGAAAAATATAAATTACATTAAGCTAGATATGAACTCAAATGCACGATCCGTCATTTCGATGCATGGTGCTGTGTGTTCGGGATTCGCCAATAATGAATATTTCACAAAATTAACCGTTGCTCATTTATTGCTAAACGTTTTTGTTTTAAACAAACAGCAACACCATTTCGTTAACCGTAGCTCGCGATTTTGTGACTTACTTAAAAGGCGACCTAATAAGTGTCTAAAGAGTGAACTAAAGAAACTCACTTGTTTTTCTGTAGACTATCCTTGATGAACACCTTTGCTTATGGGAAACGGTTATCGTAACACAAACTCCTCAACGAACACGAAAATGAAAGTGTTACGGCGATCAAGTCCTCGACAGAAGAGAAACAAAAACGTGTCTGTTTGTCTATTATGAACATGCGTCCTGCTGTAAATCATTAAGTGATTGTGTGCTCACCGGCCTACAAGCCTCTGGCAAACAAAACCCTATGCGGGTATTTCCTACCAATTTAGTTCTGGCCCCTCGTTTAATGTTTACTTATGCATCGTAAGCGTGCTTTAGATATGATCCCATCAAGATAATGCGATGATTACTATGCGAATGTCGGTTTATGATAATATAACCATTTCTGAATTGCATGCATGTCATTCGAGGTCTGCTGTTTTCATAAGAGCAAAGTCCCTCCATCAAACAGGATGTTGGACTTCCTTACGTCTTGTCAACGTCGACTGTGTCAGGTAGATCGCCAAGCGCAGAATAATGGCTTGACCTGATTGAAAAGCTGATTATCACCCAATTCAATAATTCTTGAACAATTTCGTCATGCTGATAATCGGTTACACATTTTTTATTGAAAGTAATTCTCGTGTTAATGACGGTGACCGACTGCTAAATAACCTGTTATATCACCACCGTTGTAAGCTGCTTACCGTTCCGGTGGAAGTTATACAGTAAAATGTATTTCTATATATATAAAGAAGAAACTCTGTCTGTCTGTCACAGATCTTTGACCGCGATGCATTTCTACAGCTTTCGAGCTTTTCACTCCAAACCTTCACTACTGTCTCGGGGTGGGCATTACACACCCAGTGTGAGGCTTCGCGTCCCCCGTTTTCACCGCTTCCATGGTGAAAACGGGCGAAAACCTCCCAAACCCCACTTCTTAAAAATTCGATTCGACCTATTTTCATTCGTCAGATGGCGCCACCCGAGAAGATTCTGTGTCTTTCACCGAAAATTCTCTGTCACCGGCACGCATTTCTAAAGATTCGCCGTAGAGATTTCACTTCACATTAACTGGTGGTGGTGGTGGTGGCGGTGGCTTATAACCCCGGGCAACGCCGGGTAAGCCTGCTAGTATGTTATAAAATAACGCGGCCTGAATCGTGGTAGTTGGACAGGTGTCAACAAATACGTTGAAAAACTGCATCTATGGCTACAAAGCGGTGTTGCAGATGGAGAAAATGATAGCTATGGAAAAATTGAGCTTGGTGAACTTCATGGTTCAATTCAGGATTGGTTTTATTAACAGATTCCAAACATAAGCGTTAATTAACATAGATACAATTTATTATTATCCCAACGGTATTCAGTTGGTTAGCTCAGATGAACACTGCGTATGGATTTCAATAGCATTATTACCATGTACATTAGCATTATAAATTCACAATTAAATGCAATGAATCGGCATGGAAATGGTGGCCATATCAAAGGAGTGCTTGCCAAGCGATTGCTAGCTCGAGCTTACTACACCGACTATGCACAACGGTTTGGTGAAAATCTGTTTGCTCATGATTGCCTCTATCACCAAGCACTGCAAGCAGTGGCCAGAAGTACAGGTGTTGGTTGTGAATTAAATTCTTGCGAGGCAATGTATAGGCCTATGTGTCAACAACTTCGGGATTCGTGCGTTGCCGAAATATGGTTCTTGTCGGAGGGCTTAACGCCTGTAACACTGTCGGATGTGGTATTCTCTTAGCTTGCCAAACATGAACATTTTATATTTCAATTATTTAACTTCGCGATATCATTGTTAGACGAAATAAGAATTTAACTACACAATAGTGGAACACATCAGATGGTTGTGCAATATGTATCATAGATAACTAATGGTCTGATGAAAGCTTGCATTAATGCAACCATGCAAAAAGTTCAAAGATTCTGATTCTACAGGACTCGTGAATAGGTTGATGCCTTGCGCTTGGCTTTCGAGTGGCGCTTTAGAAGTTTGGAGATTACGATTACGATTAGCCTAATGAAGTACAGTTGCTTTCACTTCAAATGATAGAAAAGTCTCCATCTAATGCATTGCTATGCAACAGATGTGCGCTTTAACCAGATCATAATTGTCGTAATCGCACATATTCATTTATTCATCTATATAGCACCTCTATAAACCATCTACTCAGAGTTTCCCCGGACTAAAAACACCCGATCAAATAAAATTGACTTCCATCGCTGGTGAAATTCAGGAATTTTGTGATAGCGAAATGGAGGGTACGAATCTTGCAATAATAAACCTGTACACACGTTTGGAAAATGAATTTTTGAATTCATTGGTTTCAACTTCTCTTACTCACCGTGGCCATATTTTTCGGCTGCATGACCTTCGGATTTCGACCGCGTTTCTCGCGGATTATGTTTTTGACTGCGACCTCACGTGAATCGACCAGTGACTGATGATCTAGATATTGGCGCTACAGAAGTCATTATAAATATATTAAATCAGATTTAGATTACACTAAACTGCGTGAAACCTCAATGGCGATAACCTCAAACATTACTTATTAGGCCCTACTGTCTTCTTCAATCTGTATGTTGAAGCCAAGTATCCGTCAAACTGACACCTCGTGCTTAGAGCGTCTGATTTAAGGCGATCGATCGATCGCTCTCCTTGGTCGCTCGCCTAGCAAAGGTATCGGCGAGCGATTTACCGCTCGCCTAGCCGAAGGCTTCTAACCGTCGGTGACAGTCGGTCGTCGCTCGCTGAGTTTGAGTTAGACTTCAAGACGATAGACGAACCTGGAGCCAGACCATTATTTTATTTACCTAATTGAGATTACTTTAATTTACTCACTTACGGCAGCGGTGAATGCGTGCCGTGACCTGTCCTAATTACTGCTGACTGGTCACTCCAATTTCGTGTAATATGATTGGCCATAACAACACGGCCGACACCTCACGCCGTGTGACATCATCCGCAACATCACCAATTTCGGAAATTATTTTAAAGAACAATGGCGGCGGAGATGAGCAAGTCGAAAAATAATGTAGGCCTACAGTTGAGCACGTATCTGTCATGGAAATTAGGCGACTCGTTCGATGTCGATGTAGTCGAAGTACAAAACCCTCTGACTGTGAACAAAATTTACTGCAAGTCCTGCAGAAAGCACGCCGATAAAATTCGAATGAGTGTTCAACGTATGCCGAAGGCTCAACCAACGTTGTGAAATCAGCCGTCACACGTCATCTTACGTCAATGGTAGGTTTCTAGTGAATGTTCATTCATTTAATCATTCATTCATTCTGATAATTTATATAACGCCTCTTCAAGAGACCTACTCAGATAACGGAACTGAAGTGTGGTAGGCCTACTAGATGAGTACTATATGCAGCAATACAAAAAATTACGAATAGGGCCTACGATACACAAAATACGCTGTATGTACACAAGAGCTCTCGAGGTCAACCGCATATCGCTCGCCTACTCCACCCAGCGCGATCGATTTTCAACCCGCCTACTATTTTCAAATCAGACGCACTGTGACGTGCTCCAAAGTTCGTTGCTGCAGGATTAACTGACCTCATAATCGGCCTGGCGGTAGGACTAAGGGACAATGCAACTTCGCCAGCAGGTGGCCGGCAAATCCAGGACTCTACCAAGTTCAAGAAATCGTTAGAGGAAGTGTCATTCTCCTTACAGATTTTATTTTAGCTACAGTTACCGTTATAGTTAATGGTTTTTCACTTTAGTTATAGTTACAAGTGCTTTCCATTGCCTTTGGCCTAAAGCTGACAATGGACGAATCATGTGAAATCCTGGACGTGTGCAGTCGTTGGGCAGCACATTGTTATTTCTGAGCTCACAAACCGCCACAATTATTCCGCTTTGTGATGAATTACCAGGAACGTAGCAAGCTATAATTGCTCTCTGTACAAGACGTAAATATAGGCTAGCTTCCCGCAAAGATCAACTTAACCAATAACGACCAAATTTGTTATGTCGAATATATTTACTTTAAATAATGTTCAAACAACAATTTTAAATAAGCTTGCACAGTCAGGTATCTATCTATCTATTGCATACATATATACACACTTTTATTTGTTGTTACTTAATTTTATCACATTTATTTTATTTTAAATGGATATCAGCCTATGTTTCAAGATAAAGTAAATAGTTTAATAATTAAATTATTCCGTCACAATATTTGCCCACTCCTCTTGAGTTACGCCCTGTTCCATGGCACCGCTGGAACACCCCTCTATGCGGCACTGTGAATTGCCTTTTCAGTATTCACTATAGACTTTTTCGGTCTATCTTATTGGATTGATCTTCTGATTATTGACTTCTTATGGCTTGGTTCTGGTGCGTATAGTATACTATAGCACTGTTTTGCTATGTTGGCCAAGATTACTACAGAGAGATTGAAAATGGCAGCATTGTCTATTGATAGTTCAGCACGCAAGCCGCTGGACAATATATATTAAAGCATCTCTGGATGAAGCATATGTCCTCAGGTATTAGAGATCCGTATAGGCATGCGTATGATTCACACTTGCTTACTACACAAATGCATTTACTTGCTGTTTGATTGACTACCTGCTTAGCATATAGCGGAAGAACTTAATGGGTCGTGTTCGATCAGGACACGCTGATATGTCTTAGGATTTTAGGGGTCGTAAAGGGTTCAGTATAATACTACCTGAACATTTTTGGATGGACGCTTGGTGTTGGTGATGTGTCGCTAGCAGAAGCCACTAAGTTTAAAACATTAATCTTGTTAGTACTTGAATGAGTTACCGGATATGAGCTTTTCAAAATATAAACTTAACGCCAGTCTACATTTACACAAGAGCCTTTAAAACTTCTGGTGAAAATACCTCGTTCTATAAGAAAAGTTCTTGAATAATATAAGCATTGTTATGGAGGTTATACTCGATTATTATATTCGATTTAAATATGTCCAATTATGTATTATAACAAATTATTAAACGAACCGATAACAGTAGAAATTGGTATCAAAATCAGACACGGTAGAGTACAAAAGTGCTATAATTGCTGACATTGGAACTTGTATAAAAAAGTAAAAATTGGACTATATAAAGATCCAAAATTAAAAACTTAGCAATAATTAAATCAATTAACATTAAAATCTGAACCAGAATAGAACCTAATGCTTTCGAGTGTCGAAAATACGCTCCATCGTTATATGCTATGCTAGAAAAGGTTCCTAAGCACGCATTCTAATCAAAAGACTTGCTGCACCGATCAACCAAAAAACTCCAATGAATCTTTCTGAGTTAGCAGCATTAGCAGGCTTGACAGACGTAGTCTTTGGTGTTACTGCCGTCGAAGTCTCGGTCTGACTTGCGTATCCATCCGGTGAGCCGCCTTTACGCCCGTCGCTGACCGCCTCAATGCAGGCAGCATCTCTGGAACTGACGGACGGACACCTGTTTCGAATGCTGCCAACCACAGAAAAGTTACCACTGATGAGGACACTGTGATTCTTTGCCCTTAGACCGTCCACGATTTCCTGGAGACAAAAACACAGAAACTATTCGTGCAGAAATGACGAATTCGAATAACTACCTTGTACGACACGGTAGTCTATTCGGTGGCGCGCTGCCAATATATTCCAACGATTGTCGTTTTGAGCTTGCGTTCCGCATAGCCATCCTGGATAAATTTTATTTATGTACACTTGTCTGTATTACCAAACAGTACCATTTGATCCAGGGTTAAGCTGGGAAGTTTATGACAGGTCCTGTGAGTACTGTGTCCTCTGCCGCTGTTGGGCTGAGACTAAAATCTTTTGAAACCTTTCATCTTATGAGAATAATGTAACGATTCTGTCGTCACAACGTCTCTGTATGCACTGTTTCCACTTATGAATATGCGCTATAGGAAGAGACATTACGTAATGGCTATTTTTAGTTCATAGCTATTTTTAGGCCGCTGCCGGGTGCAAAAGATTGATCTGCGCAGAAGATGGTTTTGTGACTGCCGTGTGTAGAACTGGAGATTGATGTCTGTTCTCGATTTAAGTTTTTATCTTAAGATAATCGAATATTCGTGGTTTTAGGTTGATCAAATGTCGGTTTGGTATCCTTACTACAATATGTCATATCTTTTGGCTGTAAATTATTGAGATAATTGCCAAGTTGAAATGCGTAAGTGAGGCCCCTGTCCCGTACCACGTATCTTGCCCATTAGAAGTAAGAGTCGCCATTTTGAGTCACTTGATGTTTTGTAAGATTTAGGTTGAATATCGATGTAAAATCCTGTTTCGGAGCATAAGAATCGTCCGCTATTTGTGATCGCTTTCGGCCTAGATAAAGTGTGGCCATAAGGAGATTAGAGCTCATAGGATTTGATCTTTGTTAAGTTTTGACCGTTGACCTCTGTGTATAATGCTGGTTGATGCATTGTGTGTAATAGTCCCATTGTCTTTGATATAGATGTAGATAGGATTTGCTGCATAGTAGAGTAAGTTTAAATAGTTAATTGAACTTGATATTGGTAGTATAGAAGTTCTCTGGATAGTGAGAAGAAATTCTTTGTTTGAACTCTGAACTATACTGATATTTGTAATTTGCCGAGTCAAAGTGACACCTTTATGTTTCATTTCAATCTTAATACATGGCAAATCAACAAGATTCTTTTCTTGCTTCTTTGTTGGATAGAACTGAGTTTAGACACAGTCTGCTCCAACGTTTCCCACAATTAGCAGCAGATAGCTGGTTTATACAGACCTTAAGTGAAGAAGTGGAAGACGAAGAAGAGGTTGTCCACAGTCTCAGGGCCCAGTCGCCTAGTCACCATAGCCCTCCACCACCAGAAGTGAAGTTAGTCCCAAAAGAAGAGGAGGTAGATGACGAAGAAGATGAAGAAGAAGAAGAAGAAGAGGATGGGGACACTATGAACCCTGAGTATTGGGGAAATCCTATGTTTGTTTCCTACTCGGAAACCACGGACACCCATAGGTCATGCCCTGGTGACGAAATAGAAATGATGACGTCATTGCCCTTAGAAGAACCACCTAATGTCACTATGCCTAGACGTAGTAAGCGCCTGTCTGGGTTGCCACCCACCTATTATGGTCCTGAGCTCAGGGGTTCGAATCCTCAGGAAATGCATGACCGGCAGTCCTCGTCCCGGCGTTTGACGACCGCCACCGCTAGGGGTCGCCCCGCCACAATAACAGTAAATTAATACAATTATCCCGCTATAGCATAAAGAGAAAGTCAGTAAGGCACAAGTGAATGCTTTTTATTTACAATAAAATTATAAAGAAGATTCTTTCAAACCTGCTCTAGCCAAATTTCAGCATTGACTTTATTTGGAATGAGCTGATGATGAACTCTTGCAGTGTCTGTGGCGTTACCAAGGTTGGAATCAAACCAAAGAGAGTTCATGGCTACCTGTAAACGATGAATTAACACAAAAACAGTTGGATCGTTTTAGGCAGGATGAGTAATTAACCCTAAATATTCAAGTCAGGAAGAACCTGAGAATTTAGACATGTATTGCGTATTAAGACGATAGGAAACATTAGAAATTTATAGTGGCACTGATGAATGCAGGATTGAACCTCATCTTTGAGACGTCGTTAGAAAGCATTACAAAATTATTATTTAGACTAAGGTATGATGTTTGCTTGCGTTCCGAATAGTCATAGCAAAGTGCTTCATTAATAGTTTGATTGCCGTCTCATCTTAATCTAATTAAGAGGGACTCTGGTCTTTTCTGAGCGTTCCTTTTATATCCCGGTTAATTGCACACTTATGGTAAAATGTGATGTGCTGTATTTGGGATCAATAAAATTCCGGGTGCGGCGACTTGAGATCAGAGGTGGATTAATATTTTGTAGACCTGGTTCCAAAAATTTATAGTGGGCCTCTAACATATGTCCAACCAAAATTTAAATTGTAGAACATATATTTATTAATTTAAAAATGTTTACGACGTGCTTTCCTAATAGAAAAACTCATCACTATCCTGAAAATCTAGCGTTTTATACAATTTCACACTCAATGTTCAAAAATGTTAAATTTGTCAGTCTATCTTGTCCCATCGTAGATCTTAAAGCATTTTTGATGCGCGTTAAGCTGCCTAAACGACCTTTCACCGCTGCCGTTCGACACAGGAATTGTAAGATATATAGGGACAATGCAGGGCAATGCACATGTTCGGAAATCCTGATTGCAAATTGTATTCCTTTATTATTTGTAACATTTTGAGAGGCGATGGTTTGGTTGGCACTGACGGCAATTGACTCATAAAATCCCGACGCCCGACGGTGGTGGACGGAAGAGGTTACAAGCAGCCTAAGCAGAATAAACTTTTGTTGGAACAATAACGGCCTAACGGAGCTAACGATCACAAACTCATAATAATGTCTTGGCTGTCCAATTGCAAGTAACTATCGTTGTTTGTTTGAAATAAAACTAGCGTGTTTAAACATATTTCAGTTTAAATAATAGTTAAAATTTGTAAGGTACATACTAATGGCAGGCCCCTTAATCCCTTATTTGTGAAATGTTTAGTAGACCTGGGTCTGTGGACCCACTGGAACCGTGGCTAACCCAGGCCTGCTTTGGGATCACTCGAAGAATTGATGATAACGACGAAGATGACGATGATGATGATGAAGAAGGAGAAGTTGATGATATTAAATTTTCCGGGTGCAGCGACTTGGGATCAATGAAGTAAAACTAGCGTGTTTAAATATATTTCAGTTTGAATAATAGTTAAAATTTGTAAGGCACCATACTAATGGTAGGCCCCTTAATCCCTTATTTGTGAAATTTTTAATTTTCCGGGTGCAGCGACTTGGGATCAATGAAAAGAAAGATTCATATTTCGGTGTTTCAAATTTAATTAATAAATAATAGTAGTTATAAAGAATTGAAGGTGATGATTGTAATGATGAATCAGAAGATGAAGAAGATGCTTTCCGGATGTTGCAACGTACAAAAGCTGTTGCTGTCGTGATAAGTGTGCCACCGGAGGCTCCAGAGACGAACACCGTTGATCCATTTTCATCCAAGACGATGGTAGGACACATGGAAGACATTGGCCTCTTTCCAGGTACGATGTAATTGCTCGGAGAAGCAGGTACGCCAAAGAAATTCCGCGTACCAGGTGTAGAAAAGTCGTCCATGTCGTTGTTGAATATTATACCGGTTCTCTTACCACGGCATTTGGAACCGAAGCTTCAGAAGAACATATCAACAGGAAGCCAGTGTAAGTATCGACCGATATAAGAAATTCGACAAGCGTCATAGCTTCGTTCGATAAAATATAAGGCAGCTTACAGATAAGAGAAGAAATCAAAACAGAGCTACTAAATGAATAAACAAGTTGCGAATACACTGGAGCCGGTTGGGTAGAGAGCTCATATTCCAGCGCGTAGAGTATAGGTTCGAAACTCTCTTCAGCCTGATGGTGTGTCGAGAACTCGAGACCATGAGCAAATCCTTCACTCACAGTTGCTTCACACCTTGGATGCAAATTGAGTGATCTTGTGCACACAATAAGTGCAATATAATCAAGTAGTGATAATAAAATCTTACGCTATATTACTTATTCTAATTAAATAATTTTTCACTAATTTTAACTAGTTTTTGTTTATCGCAACTCATTCATAGGCTAATTTTCTGTTCGTGTAAACATGAAGTCACACGAAGTAGGCGTACAATAAAAAAAACATATGAGACTTCTATAACAAGAGCCTGTTACTGCAACATATTAGATTATTTATACTGTGATGTTACTGAAACATATTAGCATAACACATTTAGTATATTCGAATAATAATAATAATAATAATAATAATAATAATAATAATAATAATAATAATAATAATAATAATAATAATACAATAGCTATTAGCGAAGGACACAACTCATCAGAATTTCACAATTAAAATCATGACCTAAACGTTGTCTGAATCCGTCCTGTTTGTCTCTGTAATCGCTCTGTTTAATTACGTATCAAATAACCGTTAATAACGTACTATAAATTAAGAGATGACGTCAGAGACACGGCTGCGCCATCTGGCGCCAAGATATTCAGGTGGGCGGTTCCTGCATTTTGCTTAACGTCAAACGTCGGACCATAGTAGTTGAATTCGTGCGTTACGTTGTCATCTATCTGCATACGTATTTCCTCGGCGTATTCGTCAGATGTCAGGTTGGCCACGAGCTTTCAAAGAATCAAATAATACGCGCATAGGTTGTAAACATGAGCCAATGACACACGTGGCTTGAAAGTCCTTATTAAACGCTGTGTGAGTAGTTTGAGCGTCTATGCACCGCAGCGCCAGTGGCGGTCAGGAAGTGTAACGTCATTCCTTACTCTTCAGCCGCGCTGGGTTGAGAGCCCTGCTGAACAGTTGCCTTGAAGGAGTGCTATATAAATCTCCGTAATGAATCAATGACTTTTATATGAGTGGATCTTGAGAGACCCTATACAATTACATCGGCTGTTACATATACTATAACAATTCTCTAATCAGATGCAATTTTTCAAGATGTCTGTAAGCGCACAGTGTGGCTTTCAGAATGCATCCAATTGGAGACACGAGAGTGTGCTTACGCAGATCTTAGGTAAATAAAAAATTCTTTTGAAGAAACACTGTAACATACCATCTATCACAAGAATTTAGACTTAGGGGTCGTCCATTAATTATGTCAACAAAATGGGGGATGGAGGGAGTTTGTAAAAGTTTGACAAATGTTGACAATGGGAGGGGATGTTCAAGACAAATTGACGTCAACAATAAGTTAATCAAAAAGCAACCATAGATTCTGAAAGTCTTTTTGAGTGATCTATTTCTTTTTTGTTTGTAATTTAATCAAACGCAATATTTCTTCGTTTCAAATTATCTTGTTTATTGTTCCCAGATTAATTGTAAATGCGCTGCATAATCTCTTAAATGTGAATATTCTGGGTTCTTTTCAAAATATAATATTTCGAGTTTCTTTTCGACGGAAAGATAATTTTTTGGGAATTTATTTTTGCATAATTTTATTAGGGGGTCCTTGAATGTTTGACAGTTGTTGACAAGGGGAGGGATGGGGTCAAAAACTGCCTAAAATTTGTTGACATAATTAGCTTACAGGAACCTAATACTTTGGAATTTTATTTTAAAAAATTTCTAAATTCACAATAACACTTGCAGGTTTCAGGTTAATCAGGTCAAACTTATCACATAAGAAATTTTTACCATTAGGATTTTATTTCTATTTGTTAAAACTGTGTGAAATGGCATATTAAGAATTTTTTTAATCAGAGGTTCTAGCGATATATACATATATATATATATATGTATGTATAGTAGAGACAGAGAGAGACAGAGAGAGAGAGAGAGAGAGAGAGAGAGAGAAGAGAGAGAGAGAGAGAGAGAGACAGAGACAGAGAGAGAGAGAGAGAGAGAGAGAGAGAGAGAGAGAGAGAGAGAGAGAGAGAGAGAGAGAGAGAGAGAGAGAGAGAGAGAGAGAGAGAGAGAGAGAGAGAGAGAGAGAGAGAGAGAGAAGAGAGAGAGAGAGAGAGAGAGAGAGAGAGAGAGAGAGAGAGCAATCATTTATGTGAGTAAACCGAAGACAAACTTCTGTCACGTTGACAAAATCTTCGTCTCCCAGTTGACTTCTCTTTGCATAAGCAAACTTAAATGCCTCGATGATTCGATGATACGTTAGAACTTTTGAATTGGTGTCAGCGACGCTGGCAGATGAAAAGTTATAACCTGGAATAAAAAGCAGATGATTGTCTATCTAGACACCTATTATACTTTACAAAGCGACGCCTGTCAAAGCAATTAATAACGTGTAATCAATTAGCGGACAGTGCTCACATAGCTACGCCAGTCACCACTCGTGCAGAGTCTACACAATGGATTCTCGTCTAGAGCTGATAGTTGACGCCATAGTGCGACCGTACGTTATCTCCCGGAATAACGTACGCGTACCGTACGTATGTTATCGAAAAAAAATAACGTACGCGTACGGTACGCGTACGTTAAAAATGCCACAAATTTATCTGATCATTCACAAAGAACCTCAATATAACTATAGTCTTATACGGTACGCGAACCGTAAGCGTACGTCAAAAATGATCAGTTTAACTCTACAGTATTAGTCTCCCCGTACGCAGGCCCAGTTATTTACGAACGGAACCGAAATTTAGTATTACCAATAAAATGACCACTGGCACTGATCATCCTATAAAGTGTGCCGCAAAATCTTAATATTCTTCACATTAGACAGAATATTAGCGATTTGGAATTTAAAAGTTTGAAAGTAGAAAGCATTGAACAGCCACAGATGACTGATGTAATGGCTAAAATTGTTTACGACCATCAATCACCAACTATTATTGACTTTTCTTGTGCATAATGTTATGTATTTTATTTTCGTCATGAACTGATGTGAACGTACGGTAACGTACGGCATAATAACGTACGCGTACCGTTCGTACGTCATAGAAAAAAAATAACGCACGTGCGCTTCACCGGGTCTGTGGAATTTGGTTGTATAGCAGGGATGGCGAAGCTATGGCACGCGTGCCCAAAGTGGCACGCGTTGAAATTTTTAGTGCACACGGACTTCAGAGCGTCCCCAAAAATTCAAACTTAGATATACAAAATCCCTGTACGAATCCACAGTTTCTTTGTTGAAGGACTTAATTTTTATTAACTTCATTGAAAACGATCTTTGATATAACGTCTTTAATTCATTTTTTAAGCTCTGTTAACTAAAACCTATTATGAGAAAAACAATTGTATACTGTGCAAATTTCCGAGGGGCACGCGACGGTATTTTTAAAAATGATTTAGCAGTATTTTGGCACGCACCTTAAAAACGGTTCGCCACCCCTGTTGTATAGTGTTACCGCAGTGTTAGAGCCAGCTCCATTCCAAGAACTCGTTCGGCCTTTCCTGTCAAGTTAGCAGTGTTGGGTATGAGTTAACTCAGATGAGTTTAAACTCATGAGTTAACTCACTTGCTGTGATTTATGAGTTTGAGTTAACTCACCTTAAAGAGTGTGAGTTATGAGTTTGAGTTAACTCATGTTTTCTGTGAGTTTGAGTTGTAACTGTCAAGTATTTTAAACTCAACTCACTCTTCGGCACTCGGCACATATTATGTTGAAACAAGCCTTTTTTATATCATCGGCTTTCCATACTGGTGAGACTAGTGACGACACGGAGGGTCGTAAACACTGCTAGCGGACAGTGTTTAAGCACTGCATATTTTGTATATTGTGAACAGTTAAGAACAACATGGCTGAAGTACCGTGTATTCTTGATGGAAAATATTTTTCTGTTACAAGTAGGCGTGATGGACAAATTGTTGCTCGATTAGAACGTGCTAGTATGAAACGTGTGAGTTTATGATTTAACTCATTTAACAACTGAGTTTGAGTTAAATCATTTCACTTAGGAGGAGTTGAGTTTGAGTTTAAACTCATTTTGAGGTGCATGAGTTGAGTTTTGATTTAACTCATTTCTTGTCTGAGTTTACCCAACACTGCAAGTTAGTAACTGAAACCTCTCAGGGTGGACGGGTCCATGATGGTGCGTGAGACCTCACAGACACGAATCCGAACACCGTTCAATAAGCCGAAAAAAGAGAGACGTATACGAAGAAACTCCAGGACTCCAGGAACGCAGGTCTATCTGGTTCACATGCTAAAGGCTATGTAGAAATATTCGGATTCACATACATTTAAGCGCTTCTAAGTTAAAACGGTAGCACGGGCCTATCAAATAGCGCTACAGTAAGTATCTTGATACTTACTTATACGGGCGTATATGGATACTCTGGGAGTTAACTCATTATGAGGTTTACAATCCTCACTAAGTTTGACTCATATTAAAACTCATATATAACGTATTTTGCACATTTCCTTAGCTTAAAACTTACATTTTCCAATTACTAACTACATGTAAATAACTCTTTATTGAGTCAATTTGCCTTCACTCACATCTTCCGTTGTCTTTTTGTTCTTTACAAAATTTTGTAAATTTAAGTTTTAAATTTTTAAACAGGTGTTGATCACGACTGCGGAAAGTAGGCCTCTATTCTACTGTTAAAAATCTTAATTACTTCTACAAACGCTGCTACGACAGACACGACATTTGATTTATCTGACGTCACTAAAAACTTCATAGTCCTACATACCGTCCAAAATGTTGACAATGAAGCTCAGAACTGAACCGCTAGACGGCGGAGGAGGGTTGAAAAGCCTGAACTGTCCATTGTACAGTGATACATTCAAGGGAGTCTTTATGAGGCTCCTGTAATTCTGCAGGTCTTCCAGGGTTATATTTGACCCTAAGACATTCAATAAAAAATAAATAACGGTATCATTGAAACACAGAATTTGTCAATTGATTTTAATGCGCACCTGCACTTATGCCACAAAATAGCAAGCACAGGTATAGGCCCTACAAAGTACATATAATTCATTTGAAAAGAAAAACATCACCGAAATGTGACGCGTATGGTTCACACAATGATTGCATAAGGATCCGGAGTAAGATTGGAAACACTTGTAAATCATCAATGAGAAAGCAGGAGGTCGACTTCCGGTATCAGAAAACATTGTTTTGGATCGCCCTAAAAGTATTCGTTTAAGTAGGTAAGTAAGTATATTCTTTATTAATTCCAACTGCATTACCGCCATTTGGAGAACATTACATTAAATAAGATATGACATTCTCATTAAGAACTTTTTACGCAATAAGTGGTCTGTTCAAGGGACGATTCGGTCGTGCTGTCGTGGGTGCAGAGAGTAGGAAATCGCCCTTTCAGGCAGAAAAAGAGGGTACAGCATGTGGTCCGAATTATCCATTTCATCGGCAAAGAGGCTCTTGTCTACCCTGCTACACAGCTGCTCGAAAGTTGGACTTTTCTCGGGTAGATTGCGCTATAGTATGTGTCCAGATACGTACTTAAATAAATACATATGTGCATCGAAAATTGCCGTGTATACCGTATTCACGAAGATCCTGTACTATATCTGAGGCCAAAGTTCCGTTGTAAAAAGTGAACGGATCTTCGGCGATTGATCGCAGCGTTGTAGCCAGCTTTGGATTCTTCAACAAGTCGCCTTCTTGATAAAGGCTTCCATTTGGATAAACAAAGAGTTCGCTACAATTTATAAGAAGACTTTGATGATTTAAGTACCACACATTGTAGACGTCTAGACGTCGGACTGTCCATGCCTTTCTTACCCTTGAATATCCATCTGGAACCGAACCTGACCTTAGATGTCTGCTACATCATTGTGACTGAACGCCTGTAGATAAATTGGTGCCCACGACTCTACTTTCTTGGGCAAATGAGGGAATTCCGAGATTCCGATTTACATTAATAAAGGGAAAAGGACGAGAGGAAGACATCGAGTGATGCTGTTGGATTGGATGATGAAGGATGGCTACAGCGAGAGGAAGACATCGAGTGATGCTGTTGGATTGGATGATGAAGGATGGCTACAGCGAGCTGAAGGAGAGGGCTAAACAACGGGACAAATGGCGACGTTGGACGTAACAGACTGCCAAAGGAGGCAGAGAACCAGAAGAAGAAGAAGTAGATCGTACATAACAAAAATATATTTATAGCCTGTTGGTTTATATCTAAACTTTGTCCACAAATTGGTCAATGCCTCGTAGGCCTACTTTATAAAGCGGCGCCATGGAAGTTGATAATTGATCCCTTTTGACTACCCTTTGGATAGCCCCTCTGATTCGACGCAGCGCTTGTGAATAAGCTGGTGCCCTGCGCTTGGTTTTCAAGTGGCGCTTTAGAAGTTTAGAGTTAACAATCACGATTAAGTGCATGCGAACTCAAATTCTTGGCTTTGACATTTAAGTGGCCAGAATGATATTCTTACCGACAGTGTGCGGTCATTGTACTCATTATAGACGAGGCGGCTAAGTGGCTCAAGAGGATCCAAATTCTGGAAACAAGCTTCTGCTGTGGCGGTGATTTTAACCCCCGACCATAGGACTTACAGTGGAACATCCTATTCCTAATCACTATGCTATCACGTTTCACGACTCACAGTCACTCACACACGTATATTTCGATTTGATATAGAATCGATACATTTCAGTTACTGCAATGGATGTTCTCGTATACTAGTATTAGTTTAGTATCTAAAGAAATATTAGACATAAGTGACTTGCAAGACTAAGCGTTCATGTTCATATGATAACACACTAATGAACCTTAGGCTAATCCCTCTTGATCTTCTAAGCTACTATGGCCACGGCTCGTTTGATTATAGACATGCAGTGTGTAAAGCCTTACTGTTAACTAACTTGCACAACTAAGTTAGTTTAAAGTAAGGTAGACTATTGTGAACTGAGTCGTCCCAGGCGTGCATTCTTCACTTGCTTGATCTCCTGGCTGGTGAAATTCTTTTGCTTTCAGGCCATAAAAACGAATTTTACTTTATCTCAAGCCTAAGCGTGCATTCTTTACTCACGACCAACTAGAAAGGAGGAGCATGCATTGTATTAAAGCCGCCTTAGTATCTCCTACTATGTTTGAATAAAGAACGGTTAAGGCCTTAGGTCCATCAGTGTTGTTTCGCCTTAGGTGAATGTTAAACGGTTAATCTTTCTGTGGAGATTCTTTCATGGCCAGAGAGAAACTGCGACGTATGCAAAATCGCAATGAGATTCCAACTCCTGCGTTCAATATTTATGCGGGGTAATGAACGCGTAGTAGATTCAAAGCTTCACAGAGTAGCCTAACGCGTATCGATTGCTTCGAGTTGATCATTAAAGTTGTGTTTGACGTGCCTCCGATTCAAATGATTGTTTCTTAACTCTAAGACTATGTACGACTTTGGTTAAAACTACCAATAATTATTCCATGACTGACTGAATGAGTGACTGGCCTTGACTGATGTTCTTGCGTTAGTGGAACCTACCTTAAGTTTGTATCATTGTAGATCCACCTTCTGCTGCTGTATATAGCTTTCGCCAGGGAATTCTCAATTCGGAATCCTTCTTCGCAGATCCGTATCGCCAGCTGAAACAAATCACTCCAAGGCAGACGACCAAACATCTTCCAAGCCTCGTAGTAACCGCTAACTTCACCCGGAAGACCTACGGCTAGTCCACCTGTAAGAAGTAATTATGTAATGCCTCTCATTCAAGATTTTGCCTCTGATTGGTTGATGCCTTGTGTATTAGACACAGGCGTCATGGAAGTTGATAATCGATATAGCAGGTAAATCTCTCTCACGTAAATCTCTCATAATATTTAATCTACTTTAGCCTAATTGATGAAAAGAACAAACGCTTAATCGAAAGGCTTAATCGATGTTTCCGTAAATTTTTATCAAAAATTCAACGGAATCGGTCAAATAAATATTCAACTTTCTCAGTCACCGATGTTTTTAAATGTAGCGCAAACAAACTGTTTAAAAAGTTTTTCTTCTGATTAAGTTTCTAATAAGTTTGGTAGGACAAGGGAAGACCAAGACAGACGATGCTGGATTGAACGATGAAGGAGGGTGGGATACAGTAGACTTCAAGAAGAAGCTCGAGGGCAGAGAACCAGAAGAAGTAGTTTGGTAGTTATCTGATGGCGAATGAATGATTTCCAATAACCTAGTAGTGATGCATCCGTGTTGTTGACAAACATGTCCTGACTTGCCGAGGCTGGAGCGGATGTACGTGCATTCACAGACACCATGATTTTCTCCGACTTTCCCTTTGGCCTAACCGTGCAGTTTAAGAAATAACAACAAAGAAAACTCAATCCAATGACAAATTCATGCTAGTTTGCACAGAAAACTCTTCTGATCATATGGAAATCTTTGTAGTATCGTTATTCTGCTGATAATTCAAGATTTGCACTACAGTGAAAATATGCATGTGTTTTTGTGTTAGCACAAGTAAAGGTGTTCTGATAATTTACTGGTAATCAACATTTTATAATAGGGTGAAATGTGACGTACCCAGGCCTTGGTGTCATATTAATTAGTAACAGTGCATACTCATCATAAATTACATGTGTCACAGGGCTTGACACAATAATATTGTAATAACAACCGCTTCTACACGTTCAGACTCCATCATTGTTCAACCAGGTCATATGCATGTCTTTATATGGTTACGCCAAAAGCGATAAGTGTTCTTGGCGAATGAGCTTTTCGATTGCCTTGTGCACTATAAACCACCGCTATAGAATTTGTTAATTACATTAACAATGCAGCATCTATGAGAATACTTAGGTTTCTATGAATGGCATTCAAAATTTTGCTGAAGCTCTGAACAGGTCAATTTTCGCGAATCTGAATAGTCTACTGATTGATAAAAGACCCAGGAGCAATATCAACAACAGTTTCACTCGGTATTAAGTTCTTATATTACCGTTCGTAGATGGTGGCGAAATGTCCCCCGCCGATGCCAGAGTGATGAGAATTGACGATTCCTACGCATAGGGATGTTGCAATGGCTACATCGACCACAGAGCCTCCCTTGTCACGCATAATCTCACTGCAACAATAACAATTATCTTATAAAACTCTTTCCGAAGAAAAAGAGCAGTTTCTCAAACTGGCAAGTAGAGGTAGTTGTCTTGTCTTGTGCTGTCGGCTCTAGGAGCCCTAGCGATCGTCATGACACACAGTCTCCTTTGCCGTCTTGCTACTACCCCAGTCGCCCTTGAGTCGCGCTCCGGCCTGGGAGTCCCACCATCAGCGCTCCGGCCTGGGAGTCCCACCATCAGCGACCATCGGCGTGGTTTGGTGTGTCTCATGACGATTTTCTTGGCATGTTAACAGGGGTGGTTTGCCATTGCCTTCCTCTGGTTTTGCCTGCCGTGCCCGTTCGTTCCCCTTCCTTTGGAAGGGTACCAACAGTTCCCCTTCCTTTGGAAGGGTACCAACAGTCCGCACCACGTGAAGGTGGGCACGGAGGACTTTGGTTCACCAGCCCAGGTCGGATCCGAGTCTACGCTCACGAGAGACGTCGGTCAGGTCGCCTCCCTGCTTTACTCTGCAACAGAGTGACTGGTGAACCTTTGCGGACCTTTGCGGAGAGGTAGTTATGGGTTTCAAATATCAGCAACTTCCTTTTCTTATGACCCGGTATACACCTTCACCCCCGATTGACAGTCGAGCACCTTAACCATACATCCATCCCATAAAGTCAATATGACACTCATTACAATCAATTAGCCTACAATTTGCATCTTATATAAGAGTAAATTTATAGATTTATAGCAAACTTTGCAATCATTTGTAATTTTATTCGTTAGGTCTACTATTGTCATTTAATTTTCATTATAATTATCACTGACGCTAAAAATTGAAGTCTTTGCAGTTAATTGAGATATTTCATTGCTGATATAATTTAATTATCATTTTGTTGTTATTATTAATCAACAGTCCTAAAATGCGTAGGCAAGCCTTTTGTGAATGACCTAAATCGCTATCTCAAGTGCCTAGAAAGGCCCTACATAATTAACTAATTAAATTAAATTTATTTCCCTATGTCAATATGACTTTAACAGATAAACGACATGTAACTAATACAAAATTTAGTCTCCAACCTGTGTATTCTTTTGTGCATCAAAATCATGATATCAGTTTACTTTTTTATGTAGCTTGAAAGAAAAACGACATTACTCAAAAAATTATTACGTACATGCCGACACTGGAGCAAATGTTAGTGTCTGTTGTAATCGCAGCATTTGTGTAGTTCTTATACATCGAGACGAATGGGGCAGAGCTGGTCTGAGCCGGGAGAACTCCAGGCGAAGCAGCATCTGATCGAAATTCGTGAAGATTGTCGACGTACCTCCTGGCACGCTGGAGATTCAGGGTTTGGCCTGCGTCGTGTGCCCCCTCTAGAGGTGAATGGCGAAACCCTAATGTTAATCCGAGCACAGCTGCGATACCCGAGGCAATGAAAAGCACTGTACCCATGATCATGTGAACACGTGGTTGCATCTTGCCCTCCTAACATAAAATATCATAACAAATCATAACATAACATGACATTGCATTATAATATTATATAACATGGCAAGACATAACATGACAAGACATAACATAGCATAACGTGACATAGCATGTCATGGCATGACGTTGCTGAGCAATAACACGACATGAGACGACGTAGCATACAAAAGCATATAATAGCATTGAATAATATAACTGTAACGTCCTATAACTCTGTTACATAAAGGTAATGTACTAACCTGCGTTCGAACGAGTTATGTCGAATTAATGTTAACTGTTTTTTTCTGGTCTGAACTGTTTGATGGACAGTGAATGCGTACAGCGCTTAACGTTGTGGGCGTAACACAGAGTTGATATATTGATTTTATTGGCTGTTGCTTAGCGTCGCCAGCTGCAGCGCTGCTCCCATAGACCCAACGTTACCGAAGGTTTTTTAACAATCGCCTGTTTTTGCTAAGCACCTTGTCGTCAGTACCCGTCGGCAGGTGCAGCAGCAGTCGTCCAGAAACCGACGCCCTAGCCATCGACCGTCCAGCCCCGCAACCCTTGCAGACGCAGCCGAAGGAGTCCGTCGTACCCGTGATGACGAGGCTAGAGTGAAGATTAACTTGCGTTCTGTAGATACCACGCTGAAACCTGAATTATTTATGTTTCGTCCCTGGACCACACCGCTGATACCGATAGGAGACGAGATGTCAGCCAATGTGTTAATCACTCTGGAAGGAAGAGTCGTCCACGAACAACCCACACGGTTGTAGTCACCTTTTTTTATTTGGAATTGCTATCACGTCCCTGCCATGGTTACCCCTGCCAAGGTGACCCCTTTTGAAAGAGCTATTTATGCAGGTTATAGTAGGGGTTGCACCTTTATTGGCCTACATAAGACTAACTGTATCGTACAGTTATAGTTTGTAACTTCAATTGCTTGTAATCTTATAACGTGTAATCTGAGCTTCGAATATAAACACTATGTAATTGTCAACTCTTCGAGCTCTTGAAATAGAGGTTGACATAAATACTGAAAAAGAAGAAGGAGAAATAAGTCAGTCTTTAACTCAAACGAACTCCATGCTGGTGCAAGTGTTGGGAAGTCTGTAGTCAATCTTTAGCTCAACTGAACTCCATGCTAGTACAAATGTTGGGAAGTCTGGAGAAGTTGACTGAAGGACAAATTGCCTTAAGGGATCAGCAGATGATTGTAAGAACTCAGCAAAGGGATATGGCCAACGACATGTCCGATCACCTGGAAGATAGGTCCTTACGTTTAGAAATACTAGAAACAAGACCGGTGGAAAATAGAACGAATCCAAGTTATTTGCCCAAAATAACTGTTCCAATTACTGCAACCGTCATTTTGGATGCAAGGTGCTGTGTGTGCGGGACTCGCCAATAATGAATATTTCACAAAATTAACCGTTGCTCATTTATTGCTAAACGTTTTTGTTTAAACAAACATCAACACCATTTAGTTAACGGTAGCTCGCGATTTTGTGACTTATTTAGAAGATGCCGTAATAATTAAGTGTCTAAAGAGTCAACTAGAGAAACTTACTGGTTTTTCTGTAGACAATTTTTGATGAACGCCCTTACTTTTGGAAAACAGTTATCATAATACAACTCAGCAATGAACACGAAAATGAAAGTGATTCGGCGATCAAGTCCTCGACAGAAGAAGAACAAAAACATGTCTGTTTGTCTATTATGAACATACGTTCTTCTGTAAATCATTGAGTGGTTGTATGCTCTCAGGACTACAAGCTCAGGGCATACAAACCCTATCCAGGTATTCCCTATCAGTTGAGTTCTGGCCCACCGCTTAATGTTAAACTATGCACGAAAACGTGCTTTAGATAAGATCCCATCAAGAAAATGTGAATAATTACTATGCGAATGTCGGTTTATGATATAACCATTTCTGAATTGCATGCATGTAATTCGAGGTATGCGGCTTTCATAAGAGCAAAGTCCCTCCGTCAAACAGGATGTTGGACTTCCTTTCGTCTTGTCAACGTTGATTGTGTCAGGTAGATCGCCAAGCGCAGACTAATGGCTTGACCTGATTGAAAAGCTGATTATCACGCAATTCAATAACTCTTGAACAATTTCGTCATGCTGATAATCGGTAACACATATTTTTATTGAAAGAAATTCTCGTGTTAATGAAGGTGACCTCCAACTAAATAGCCTGTTATATATCACGTCCGTTGTAAGCTGCTTACCGTTCCGGTGGAAGTTTACAGTATAATGTATATAAGTTATAAAATAACTCGGCCTGAATCGTGGTAGTTGCACAGGTGTCTACAAATACGTTGAAAAAAAACTGCATCTGTGGCTACAAAGCGGTGTTAAAGATGGAGAAAATGATAGCTACGGAAAAATTGAGCTTGGTGAACTTCATGATTCGATTCAGGATTGGTTTTATTAACAGATTCCAAACATAAGCGTTAATTAACATAGATACAATTTGTTATCATCTCAACGGTATTCAGTTGGTTAGCTCAGATGAACGCTGCGTATGGATTTCAATAGCATGATTACCATGTACATTAGCATTATACACTGTGTCCCGATGAAAAGTAGACCCCAAGAAAAATTGTCATAACTCGGTCAAAACGTTTAGCATTTGCCTGAAATTTTAAAAACAACAACACTAGCCATATTACCACCAAATCATTGCGCCGTTTGGAAATGTTGGCGAGTTTATCAAGTTTATCAGCGTTTGAGATGCAGTACTGAAAAGGGGAAATTTCCAAAATACAAATTTTTGACAAACGTTTAGGGGTATACTTTTCATCTGGCTGCTACTTCACATTTAACAAGACAGTGCCCCTGCGCATCGAGAACGTGAGACCATTGCTCTGCTGTCCCGGGAGACACCCGACTTCATATGCCCGCAACTGTGGCCGCCCAACAGTCCAGACCTCAATCCAGTTGACTATCAAATCTGGAGTGTACTGGAGGAGCGCGTTTATCGTTCCCGCATTCGTGACGCCGATCACATCAGGGCGCGTCTGATTGGAGAGTGGCAGCTATTTGACCACGTGATCATCGACTGGGCCATCAAACAGTGGCATCCACGTCTACGGTCGTTTGTCCGTGAACAAGAAGGACATTTTGAACACCAGCTGTAGCTGAACTTCACTTCCTTATGGCTCGTGTATGTTGGAAATTTCCCCTTTTCAGTGCTGCATCTCAAACGCCCACAAACCTGACAAACTCACCAGCATTTCCAAACGGAGTTACGATTTGGTTGTAATATGGCTACTGTTGTTGTTGTTAAAATTTCAGGCAACTGCTACAAGTTTTGGCCGAGTTATGACGCTTTTTCTTGGGGTCTACTTCTCATCGGGACACAGTGTACATTCACAATTAAATGCAATAAATCGGCATGTAAACGGTAGTCATATCAAAGGAGTGCTTGCCATGCGATTGCTAGCTCGAGCCCACTACACGGACTATGCACAACGGTTTGGGGGAAAACTGTTTGCTCATGATTGCCTTTATCACCAAGCACTGCAAGCAGTGGTCATAAGTACAGGTGTTGGTCGTGAATTAAATTCTTGCGAGGCAATGTATAGGCCTACGTGTCAAGAACTTTGGGATTCGTGCGTTGTCGAAATAATTATGGTTCTTGTCAGAGAGCCCAACGCCTGTAACATTGCTGGATGTGGCATTCTCTTAGCTTGCACACATGAACATTTTATATTCCAATTTACGATTTCGATTAGGCTAATGAAGTACAATATTATTGCTTTCACTTCAAATAATAGAAAAGTCTCCATCGAATACATTGTTATACAACAGATGTGCGCTTTAAGCAGATCATAATTATCGTAATCGCACATATTCATTTATTCATTTATATAGCACCTCTATGAACCATCTACTCAGAGTTTCACCGGACTAAAAACACCCGATCAAATAAAATTGACTTCCATCGCTGGTGAAATTGAGTAATTTTGTGATAGCGAAATGAAGGGTACGAATCTTGCAATATAAACCTGCGAAGAACTTACTGTCTCGTGTTCGATCAGGACACGCTGATATTTCTTAGGATTTTAGGGGTCGTAAAGGGTTCAGTATAATACTACCTGATCATTTTTGGATGGACACTTGGTGTTGGTGATGTGTCGCTAGCAGCAGCCACTAAGTTTAAAACATTAACCTTGTTAGTATTTGAATGAGTTACCGGATATGAGATTTTCAAAATATAAACTTAACGCCAGTCTACATTTAGAAAGAGCCTTTAAAAACTTCTTGTGAAAATATCTCGTTCTATAAGGAAAGTTCTTGAATAAACTAAGAATTGTTACGGCGGTTATAGTCGATTATTATTTTCAATCTAAAGACATCTAATTATGTGTTATAACCAATAATTAAACCAACCAACAACAGTAGAAATTGATATCAAAATCAGACGAGGGTAGAGTACAAAGTCCTATAATTGCTGACAGTTGAACTTGTATAAAAAGTAAAAAGTGCGCTATATGAAAAAATCCTGTACTAAAAACTCAGTAATAATCAGATCAATCAAAATTAAAATGTAAATCACAATAGACCCTAATGCTTTCGAGGGTAGAAAATACGCTCCAACGTTATATGCTATGCTAGAAAAGATTCCTAAGCACGCATTCTAATCAAAAGACCAACTGCACAGATCAACCAAAAAACTCCAATGCATCTTTCCGAGTTAGCAGCATTAACAGTCTTGACAGACGTAGCCTTAGGTGTCACTGTCGTCGAAGTCTCGGTCTGACTTTCGTATCCATCCGGTGAGCCGCCCTTACGCCCGTCGCTGACCGCCTCAATACAGGCAGCGTCTCTGGAACTGACTGAGGGACACCTGTTGCGAATGCTCCCAACCACAGCAAAGTTGCTGCTACTGACGACACTGTGATTCTTTGCCCTTAGACCGTCCACGATTTCCTGGAGACACAGAACACATAAACTATTCTTGCAGAAGTGACGAATTGGAATAATTACCTTGTACAATACGGTAGTCTATTCGGCTGCGCGATGCGTATGTAGGTCTATTCAAACTATTGTGGGTTTGAGCGTGCTAATTGCATTCTGCGTGACTATCCTGGATAGGTTTTTTTATAAACACTTGTCTATAAAGACTCTATATTACCAATCTGTACCAGCTGATACTGGCGCAAGGTGGGACGTTAATGACAAGTCTTGTGATTATTGTTCCGTCCCATGTTCTTTGCCGCTATGGGGTTGAAAAAAGGAAATGAGAACCTCCCAACGTTCCACTATGAAATATCACACTTTAATTTCTTGCTCAAGTATCTACGTCGAACAGTATCTACGTCGAACAGTTGGTGAGTGATATTCATGGATAAATTGTATTCCATATTATGACAAAGTTCTTCCTTGGTTGTTAGCTGTATTGAAACCACTTCTAGAATGATTGTATCCGAAAGCCGCCACGTAGGATGATATCCGGTCTACTCTGACAGTAAGATATTCGTAAAACTACATGACAGTACAATGGACTGCACTGAAGTGGGATAAACAGACTTAGAGCGACTTACCTCAACGGAAAACTAAAAACTAGGTTTCTTTTCAAACCTTTCACCTGATGAGAATAAAAGTAAACTAAAAACAACTATCTCGTAATTATAAAGAGAAAATCGGTTAGGCACAAGGGAATGCTTTTATATTACAACATAGAGAAAATTCCTTCAAACCTGCTCTAGCCAAAGTTCAGCATTGACTTCATTGGGAATGAGCTGATGGTGAACTCTTGCTGTGTCTGTGGCATTACCAAGGTTGGAATCAAACCAGAGAGAGTTCATGGCTACCTGTAAAAAATTGAAATAACATTAACAGAGCTGAAAGTTCCTAGAAGAGAAGAAGAGTAATTTGCCCTAAAATGTTCAAGCCAGGAAGAAACTGAGAATTTAGATAGAATTATGCTGGTGATGGAACAATAAAGACTAGGTTTCTTTTCAAATCTTTCTATTGATAAAAATAAAAGTAAATTCAATACAGTTATCTCGTAATGATAAAGAGAAAGTCAGTTAGGCACAAATGAATACCACGGAATTAAGACGACAGAAAAGCTTAGAATTTATGGTAACAGTGATGAATGTAGGCTAGAATTTCGACCTTGAGAGGTTATTAGAAGGCATCATAAAACTATTCAGTTTGAGGTGTAAAGTCTTTTTGCGTTCTCACTATGTAGGCTATAGCAAGGTGCTTCATTACTATGTCGATTGCCGTCTCATCTTAATCTAAATAAGAGGACTCTGGTCCTTTCTGAGCGTGCGTTTTTAATATCCCGGCCAACCGCATACTTATAGTAAAACGTGATGTGTTGACTTTGGGATAAAAAAAACTGATGATGATGATTATGATCATTATTTTCCAGGTGCGGCGCTTGAGATCGCTACAAGAATTGGTGATAATGACAAAGATGACGATGATAATGATGATGAAAGAGTTAATGATATTTATTTTCTGGGTTCAGCGACTTGGAATCAATTAAAAGAAAGAATTGACGACGACGATGATAACAATGATGATGATAATTATGATGCATAATATGAAGATGATGATTTCCGGATGTGGCAACGTACGAAAGCTGTTGCTGTTGTGATAAGTGTGCCACCGGAGGCTCCAGAGACGAACACCGTTGATCCATTTTCATCCAAAACGATGGTAGGACTCATGGAAGACATTGGCCTCTTTCCAGGCACGATGTAATTGCTCGGAGAAGCAGGTACGCCAAAGTAATTCCGCGTACCAGGTGTAGAGAAGTCGTCCATGTCGTTGTTGAATATTATACCAGTTCTCTTACCACGACATTTTGAACCGAAGCTTCAGAGGAACGTATGAACAGGAAGCCAGTGTAAGTATCGACCAGCACAAGAAATTCGGCAAACATCTTAGTTTCGTTAAATCAAATATAGGAGAACAAAAACGAAACATAGACAGGGACAGTAACTACTAAATGAATGAGCAGTTTGAGCACATTGTGATTACACGGTCAGGGCCGCATTAAGACTAGTGCGGGCCCAGGTGCTGTGATTACCTATAAAAATTATAGCCATCAGCGCGGGGCCCAATTACAAGTACAATAAAAAAATAATGTACTTCCAAAAATGCGGGCCCCTCAAAACTTCGGGCCCGGGTGCTGCAGCACCCTTAGCATCCCCCTAATGCGGGCCTGTACACGGTAGTCGATTGGATAGAGCTTTCTGGCTGCAACGCGCAGAGTATGGATTCTAAACTCTCTGGACCGTTAGTGTGTCCAGACGTTGAGCAAGTCCTTCACTCACAATTGCTTCACACTCCTCAGATTAAGATGTACTGATCTTGTGCAGGCAATAAGTGCAATAATAGAAAAATATTAGTAATAATAAAATCCTTACTATTATTATTACTTATTCTATTTAACTAATTCTACTCTATCCAAACTAAGGCATAAGCTAATTTTCTTTTCGTGGTTAGACAAGTACAAAAGGATGACACTAAATGCAAGAAAGCTTATTCTATAACAAAAGCCTGTTACTACAACATATTAGATTATATTGTTGCTACTGCAACATATTAGTGTAATGTAAATAGTATATTAGTTTAGTATTACAATAGATACTAGGCGAAGGACACAACTCATCAGAATTTTCACAATTAAAATCATGACTTAAACTTTGTATGATTCCGTCCAGTTTGGCTCTGTCATCCCTCTTTTTAATTAACGTATCAAATAACGTACTATAAATTAAGAGATGACGTCAAAGACACGGCTGCGCCATCTGGTGCCAGGATATTCATGTGGGCGGTTCCTGCGTTTTGCTTAATTTCAAACGTCGGACCATAATAACTGATGTCATGCGTTACGTTGTCATCTACCTGCATACGTATTTCCTCAGCGTATTCGTCAGATGTCAGGTTGGCCACGAGCTTTCAAAGAATCAAATAATACGCGTATAGGTTATAACCATGAGCCAAAAATAGACAGAACTGGAAAGTCTTTATTAAACGTCGTGTTATTAGTGTGAGCGTCAATGCTGCGCAGCGCCTCTGGCGGTCAGAAAACATGACCTGTTGTTTCCTTACCAAATGCATGGCAGTTTATTATATCAACCTTGCCAGCATGCCTGCATGGCGCTCTTATAAGGCCCATATTTCCACATTGGACCCAGATGGAGCCCATATGGGTCCCATCTAATGCTCATGCAAATACTGGCAGAATAATATCAAGAAAAATCTAAGAATAATCGTATTTTCAGATAAAAATGTAACCGTGCAGATTAAAATTTCATATATAATATATACGGTGCAGAAATTGAAGAACGGCGAGACTGAGGGTTGGAGTACAAGGGATATACAGTCCATTTGCACTACTTTTAACCTGTGCGTATGTAGATTCCTTGGGTTATAACATAGCCGTTACATAAGCAAGGAAGTATTCTTCATTAGCGCGACAAAATCAAGTTAATCACATAAGAAGCTTTTGCATTTGAGATTTTATTTATGATGTGAAACTTGTGTGAAATGCTTAATCAAGAATCTTTTGAGGCGTCCTTTCAGAAGTGAGAGAGAGAGAGAGAGAGAGAGAGAGAGAGAGAGAGAGAGAGAGAGAGAGAGAGAGAGAGAGAGAGAGAGAGAGAGAGAGAGAGAGAGAGAGAGAGAGAGAGAGAGAGAGAGAGAGCGAGGGAGAGTGAGAAGAAAGAAAGAAAGAGAAAGAGGAGAGCAAGAGAAAGAGAGAGGGAGAAAGACAAAAAGAGGAAGAGCGAGAGCGGGAGAAAGAGGGAGAGCGAGAGACAGAGAGTGGGAGGAGAAACAGAGCCATAGAGACAGAGAGAGCCATACAACAATCATCAATGTGAATAAACTGAAGACAAACTTCTTTCACGTTGACAAAATCTTCGTCTCCCAGTTGACTTCTCTTTGCATAAGCAAACTTGAATGCCTCGATGATTCGATGATATGTCAGAACTTTTGATTCGGTGTTAGCAACACTGGCAGATGAAAAGTTATAACCTGGAATGAAGATCAGATGTTAACCTATGCATTCATCTAGACACCCATTATACTTTACATAGCGCTGGCTGCGCTATCTTAACTGATGGCAAAGTTTTCAACTGTCTTGTTGGCTCAGCTCCGCTGTAATCTCAGGGCTTATTGCAGCCCAGTTTCCAGTTTGCCTGGTCGGGCCTGTCTCCGGTCATCTGCCCGTGGCCACTTGGTAGTTCCTTGGATGCGCACTGCTACAACCCAGTCCCGTAGTTTTCCGGTTGTGGGCCCTTACAGCTGGAACAGCCTCCCTCAGGGCTTTAGGCTTGTCCTCCTCTCTCTCTCTCTCATCTCTCTCTCTCTCTCTCTCTCTCTCTCTCTCTCTCTCTCTCTCTCTCTCTCTCTCTCTCTCTCTCTCTCTCTCTCCTGTCCAGTTTCGCATGCGCCTGATAACATTTCCCTTTGTCAGTGAAAACACTGACCCGGGTCGGGAGCGCCTCTGATTTGGGTGGCGCTATATAAATTCTCGATTACAATTACAATTAAAATTGAAAACATGTCATGAACCAGTGAACAGTGCTGTCATAACTACGCCTGTCACCACTGGGGAACTTCCGCAGGCGTGCAGAGCCTAACCAATGGATTCTCATTCAGAGCTGATATAGTAGACACCAATTTTGGAGTTCTGGACATCTCAGCATCGAAGAAGAGAAACGAGGAGAGGACACGAGACGTGCAACACAGGACCCCAACACCCAGCAGTCAAGCTATGTAGCTGGTAGTTGACGCTGCGTCCGGTCATCTTTCTGCCACTGGGTCTGTGGAACTTACGACATTCTTCGCAGCTAATATTTGGTTGCACAGAGTCACCGCAGTACAGGGGCTTCTACACCATAGAAACCTTGGAGCAAATGCTCCATCCAAGAAATAGGGGGAAGATCTGTCAGTGTGTGTGCCACCATTTTAGGGGGGAAGGAAGGGGGAGGGCGAAGAAGAGGGGAAATGGGAAGTTGATCCAATGACTTAGGGGGATAGACGCCCCTGCCGCAGTATAACGAGAAGTTTCATTCCAAGAACTCTCTTGTTCTATACTGTCTAGTTAGTAAATGAAACCCCTCAGAGTGGACACTACATGATGGTGCGTGAGATCTCGATAACACACGTTCGACAAACATCCACAATGCGGAAGAAAGACTTGTACAAATATTTAGATTCATGTTGAAGCGCTTCTAAGAGGTAGCATGGGAATACATTAAAATACATTGATATATAGACCTACTTGTTATATACGTGCATAAACGAGCACTTTGAGAGTAAACTCATTACGAGGCTTACTATCCTGACTAAGTTTACCCATACTAAGTCATATTGAGGGCTCCTGAGTAGACTGCCTTGAAGGGGCGCAATATTAATGTTCCTTAATAATAATATCAATAATAATAATAGTAATAATGATAACGATAATAATAATAATAATAATAATAAAAATAATAATAATAATAATAATAATAATAATAATAATAATAAGTCGAGCCTGACCCTGAGGAGATGCAACCATTCCAGAATAATTAGTTTTCTTTTGTCTCCTGACAAATTTTTGTGACGCCCGAGGGATCATGTTTACCTCGGGACAAAAAAAAAAAAAAATAATAATAATAATAATAATAATAATAAAGATTCATATATCACCTATTTTGCACAGTTACTAAGCTTAAAAATTACATTTTCCAACTGTAAATTTCTACACGTTCTGTTACGTCAGAGTGAGTTGACATGTGATTTGTCGATTATGACTAAAACTTTATTCATACCGTCCAAAATGTTGACGATGAAGTTCAGAACTGAACCGCTAGACGGCGGAGGAGGGTTGAAAAGCCTGAACTGTCCATTGTGCAATGACACATTTACGGGAGTCTTTATGAGGCTCCTGTAATTCTGTAAGTCTTCCAGTGTTATGCTTGACCCTACGGCGTTCAATAGATAGACAAATATTATTTAAACACGCATAAAATTGATCCATTGTTTGCGTTGTGCACTTGCACTTATGCCTCAAAAGAGCAAACAACACAAGTATAGGCCTACAAAGCACATATTATTCAGTTGAAAAGAAAAGAGCACGGATATGTGACGCGGATGTTTCATGGTAAAAACCCACTCCACCCAATGATTGCATAAGGATCGGCAGTAAGCCTATAGAAACACTTGTAAAGCACCAATGAGGAAGCAAGTGGTCAAGTTACGGTAAACTCAAACCATTGTTTTGGACCGCCTTAAAGGGATTCGATTTGGAATACTAAGGAGAGAAAGTTCAAACGTAATGCGATTATATTACACTGAGATGATAGCAAGCGTTGCAAATGAAAAAAAAACTAACTCTGTTCGCTGGGCTCCACGTGTGTTCGTGGGCTCCCCATTTCTGACTCTTCTATCTTTCTGTGCACTGTTTGCTTGCTAATGACATTCCTGTCTTAATGACATTTAACATCATGTAGATTTGTGCAGACAACGCTTTTGTGGAATACTTTAAAGGCGCTATAGTAAGTGTTCAGATACGTACATAATTACATATATGCATTGAAAAAGCTTTGTATACCGTATTCACGAAGATCTTGTACTATATCTAAGGCCAAAGATCCGTTGTAAAATGTCAAAGGATCTGCGGCGATTGTTCGTAGCGTTATTGCCAGCTTCGGATTCTTCAGCAAGTCGCCTTCTTGATAAAGGCTTCCATTCGGATTAACAAAGAGCTCTCTACAAGTTATGATAATAAGACTTGGAGACTTCGATGATTTAAACACGATCTATGGTATCCGTCTGACTTTCTGTACATTTATAACCTTTGGATGTTGACCTGGAACCGAAGCTTACCTCACATGCCTGCTGAGTCTTTATGACTGAGCGCCCATAAATAGGTTGGTTCCTTGGACTTTACTTTCTTTGGCAATGAAGAAATTTCAATATAACGAATTAGATAAAAAAAAATCGCACATGAGCAAGTAAATTAATGTATACAGTGCACAAACATTGGATTTGTTGATGCCTTGTACAATAGACACTGGCGCAATAGAAGTTAAAAACTGACCTCTCCTTTTGACTACCATTTGGACAACCTTCTGACTCGACGCAGCGATTATGAATTACCTGGTGCCCTATGCTTGGCTTTCGAGTGGCGCTTTATAAACAGAGCCGTAGCAACAAAGAACGTGGCCCCCCTCCGAACATACGTCCGGGGCCTCTTACAATGTATTATGTGATGTATCGAAACAGAATCATAATGACTTCACGCCGTTCACGGTTATTTTTTGCCAATTTTAGGGGCCCCCTTCCTTGCGGGGCCCCCTCCGGTCGGAGGGTACGGAGGGCGGTCGCTACGCCTCTGTTTATAAATTTTGAGTTTACGATTACGATTACGGTGACGTGCATTCTAGGCTTCGACATTTGATGGCGAGTGGCCAGTCATCTCCTCGCCGTCTGATATTCTCAACGACAGTGTGCGGTCATTTTACTCATTTTAGCTGAGTTGGCTAAGTGGCGCAAGAGGATCCGAATCTTGAAACAAGCTTTTGCTTTGGCGGTGATTTTAACAGTTGAGCATTGTAATCCGGTTTGGGGACGTTTCGTCTCCGGACGATTAGTCACGGACGATTCGTCCTGGGACGATTCGTCACGTGGACGTTTCGTCTCGGGTCGATTCGTCACGGACTGTTCGTCACGAGGATTGCGTAAATGGACCGTCTTTAAAAGAGGCCTCTGTAAAGAAGTACTGTAATTTGATTGCGAGAGTTAGGCGTGCGGTTCAGGGCTATAACAGAACAGATGTTCTTACATATCTTCGTGCAATAGCCCATCTTTCTCACAACTGGTAGAACTTTTAAGTACTGGAACGTGTACTGACGATGACACTATCGTTTTATTCAGCTTTAGTCTGTTTTCTCGTTTTAGTATATACCTATGTCTTTTTTAGACAATCGATCTTTAGTTAGATTTGTTGAGTTTTAACATTAGACAATCGATCTTTTGTTGTTTGTCACTTTGGTAGATTTGTTGAGTTTTAACATTAGTTGAGATTTATCCTGTGACGAATCGTCCTGGGACGAATCGTCCTGGGACGAATCGTCCGTGACGAATCGTCCGGAGACGAAACGTCCGCATACCTTGTAATCCCTAGGATATCACGCACCACAGCTCACAATGACTCACACATAAATATTTCGAATGATACCGAACCAACAGGTTTGACAGTTAGTGCGACGAATGCTTATTTGTTCACACGGTTTTTTAGTAGCTAGGCCTATACAAATATTTGACACGTGTCTTGAAATACTTGAAGGACGCATCCATATTCGTGAGATCACTGTTTATTGAACCTTAGTCTCTCTCGGTGTTCTAAGCCTCTGTGATCACTGCTCGTTTGATATATAGGCCTGCAGTTTATAAGGCCTAAGTGTTAAACAACTTGCTTAATTAAGTTAATTTAAGATAAGGTGAGCTATAGTGAATTGATTCGTTCTAACTGTGCATTCTTGACCTATATTAACTGCTAGCAGCTGAAGTTTTATTGCTTTGAGGCCATAGAAACGAATTATACTCTCGCTCAAGCGTAAGCTTGCATTCCCTACGCACGACCAATTAGAAAGGATGATCAAGCATTGTATTAAAATCTCCTGATTATCTCGTACTAGTTTGAACAAAGAACGATCAAGGTCCATCGGTAATGCTTCAGCTTAGATGTATGTTAGACGGTTAGTCTTTTTGTGGAGATTCTTTTTAATGACCAGAGAGAAACTGCGTTGAATGCAAATTCGCAATGAGATTCCAACTCCCTAGTCAAATAAAGATTTATGCGGGGTGTTGACTGATGAGTGGCTTGTCAATTTAACAGCTTATAGAGTGACGCGTTCCGATTGCTTTGAGTTGTTTATTTAGGCTGTTTTTGGCGTGCCTACGATTCAAATGATTGTTTTTTTAAACTCTAAGACTGCGTACGACTGTGGTTAAAACTACAATTCATTTATTCAATGAATGGATGAATGAGTGAGCGACTAGTGCATTGCCTTGACTAATGTGCTCGCATTACCTTAAGTTTGTATCATTGTAGATAAACTCCTTGCTGGCATTTATAGCTTTCGCGAGAGAATTCTCAATTTTGAATCATTCTTCGCATATCCGAATCGCCGGCTGAAACAAATCACTCCATGGAAGACGACCAAACATCTTCCAAGCCTCATAGTAACCACTGACTTCACCCGGTAGACCTACGGCTAGTCCACCTGTAAGAAGTAATTATATAATGTCTCTCATTCTAGAATTTGCCTCTGAGTATTGACGTATGGCAAGCAAATCTCTCCTCAGTAAATCCTCTCATTATTAATCTACTTTAATAAAAAGGATAAATGCCTTAGTGAATGTTTCCGTTGATTATACAAAATTCAGCGAAATCGGTCATATACAACTGAAAGTTTCTCAGTAACGGATGTTGTTCAAATGTGGCCCAAAGAAATTGTATGAAACGTTTACTTCTGATTGAGTTTCTAAGTTGTTTGGTAGTCATTTTATGGCGAATGAATGAGTTCCAGTAACCTATTGTAGACGCTCCCGTGTTGTTGACAAACATGTTCTGACTTGCCGATGCTGGAGCGGATGTCCGTGCGATCACAGACACCATCATTTTCTCCGACTTTCCCGTTGGCCTAACCGTGCATTTTAAGAAATAAAAACCAAGAAAATTCAATGCAATGTGAAATTCATGCTAGTTTACACAGGAAACTCTTCTTGCCATCTGGAAATCTTTGTAGTCTACTTAGAATTCAAGATTTACACTAAACTTACAGCAAGCATAAGAAAAGGTGCTCTTGTCATTTTCTAGTAATCAGCATATTACAATGGGGTGAAATGTGTCCCAGGCCTCGGTGTCTTATTAATTAGTAACATTGCACACTATTCATAAATTACCTGTGTCAGAGGTCTTGACACCATATACTTGACACAATATATTGTGAAAACAACTGGCTCTACAAGTTCAGACTTATCATCATTCAACCAGGTCATATGCTTGTTTTTATCTGGTTATGACAAACGCAATAACTCCTCTTGGTGAACGTGCTCTTACGAATACCATGCGCCTTAGATATAAGCGCTATAGAATTTGTTAATTACGTGCAATAACAATTATGCAGCAGCGATGAGCATATAATTTGTTTCTGTGGATGTCATTCGAAATTTTGCTGAAGCTCTGCATAGGCCAATTTTAGCGGATCTGAATAGACTACCGATTGATAGAAGACCATGCATGAACAATATCAACATCAGTTTCACTTTCGGTTTTAAAATCCGGTATTACCGTTCGTAGATGGTGGCGAAATGTCCTCCACCGACTCCACAGTGCTGAGAGTTGACTATTCCTACGCATAGGGCCGTTGCAATGGCTACATCGACCACAGAGCCTCCCTTATCACGCATAATCTCACTACAACAATAGCAATTATCATTTAAGACTCAATCTGAAGAAAAACAGTCTCTCAAGCTGTCACGTAGAGATTGTCATGGATTTCAAGTGTCACGACTTCTTTTCCTTAAGACCCTATTCATATGAAGACTGATGGATTCGAACCTCCACCTCCCGCTTGACAGTCGAGCACACTAACCACTCGTCCACCCCAAAAACCCAATATGACATCCATTAAAGTCAATTACAATTTGCATCTTATAATCGATTTCACTTAGAGGTAAATATATAACAAGCTTAGCAATCATTAGCACTTTGATTCGTTAGGTCTTCTATAATCATTTAATGTTTTAAAATCAATTATAATATGTATTTCATTAGTTATCACTTGAAGCTTAGCATTACTGCCTTTGCACTCAATTACGATATTTTATTGCGAGTTTTATTTAATTATCATTTTGTTGTTGTTATTATCAATCAGCAATACTAAAAGGCGTAGGCTGTCCTTTTGTGAAAATACCTAAAGCGCTATAATAAGTGTCGACTTAGGTAACTCAATTAAGATTAATATTATTAATCTTAAGTGAGTTAGCTAAGTAGACACTTATTAAAGTCATATTAACATGTGGCAATAGAAGTTAAACTTCTATTGCCCCATGTTAAAATGACTTTAACAGATAAACGATATGTTACTCATATATACACAAATGGGTTCCATCCTGTGTATTCTTCTATGCATCAAAATCAATATTCAGTAAACAGTTTCTTTTTTGTGCAGTTTGAAAGAAAAAAACGACATTACAATATTACGTACATGCCGACACCGGAACAAATGTTAGTGTCTGTTGTAATCGTGGCATTTGTGTAGCTCCTGTACTTTGAGACGAATGCGGGAGCACCGAGCACCCTTGGCGAAGCAGCATCCGGTCTAAATTCGTGAAGGTTGTCGACGACCCTCCTGGCACGTTGGAGATTCAGAGGTTGCCCTGAGGCGTATGCCCCCTCTAGAGGTGGATGGCGAAACGCCAGTGTTAATCCGACTACAGCGGCGATAGTCGAGGAAATGAAAAACACTGTACCCAGGATCATGCGAGCACGGGGTTGCATCCTGACCTCCTAACATAACATATAACAAAACAGATGTCATGAAGTGACAGCATAGCATGACAAGACATAGCATGACATAGCATAAATGTGACGTGACCTAACGTGCCATGACGTAACATGATATGACATGACGTTGCTGAGCAGAATGGAGCACAGCATTGCATAACATGAAGAAATGTGATGTTGTTTTGTTATTGCATAACAAAACAACATCACATGAAAGAACGTAAAAGAATGCAACGTAATGCATCGAATAATATAAGTTTAAGTGCTTCGGAAGACACTGGATCTGAACCACTAAAGATTACCAAGAATTCTCAATTGTAAATCTTTTTGTCCGCTTAAAAGGTGTAAGATAGCTCCGAGACATCGACCCTTTGTGGGGCGTGGTGGCTCAATGGTAAGTTCGGCGCCTTGTGACCGGAGGGTTGCAGGTTCGAATCCCACTCTAGCCGCTGCGTACGGACCTTGGGCAAGTCCTTGACTCGCAATTGCTCGTGGCGCTTCGGCGTGAAAATTCCGGCACAGTATGAAATCCTGTAGTCGAGAGCGCCTCTGAGTAGTAGTTGACTTCGAGAGGCGCTATAGAAATATCAGGAATAAATAAAAAAAATAAAAATACTACCATCGTCCAAACCATTCAACAAATCTGCAACTAGTGAACGCACTGAAGACAGAGAATACCAGGCTAGGAAATCATAGCATATTATTGTGTTTAATCCGAAAACTAACATGGCGCGAAAGATTTATAGATTTCTACGCTACTGGCATACTATGCTATAGAATGAATTATGCTATAAAATGAATGATTGCGCAAATTATGCTATAAGGTGAATACGCTGGCAATGGGAAGAACAGAGGCGAGGGGTCGACCTGCATGGTCACCCGTCCTCCTATGTCAATACTAAGAACAATCCAAGCTACATTAAGCCAGATATGAACTCAAATGCATGCACCGTCATTTTGGTGCATGATGCTGTGTGTGTGGGCGTCCGCCAATAGTGAATATTATATTAAACTAACGACTGTTTACTTATTGCTAAACTTATTGCCAAACGTTTTTGTTCTAAACATACGTCAACTCCATTAGGTTATCAACCGTTATCGTAACCATCGATTTTGTAACAAGTGTCTAATTAGTCAAATAAAGATACTTACTGGTTTTTCTGTTGACTATCTTTGATGAACACCCTTACTTATCGGATACGGTTATCGTAATACAAACTCCGAAACGAACACGAAGACTAAAGTGATCAAGTCCGCGAAATAGGAGGAAAAAACCTGTCTGTTTGCCTATTCATTCAGATTTCAGGAACATGTGCCCTGCTGTAAATAAATTACTGACTGCAAGCTCGCAGGCCTACAAGCTCATGCATTGCATACAAGCCCTATGCAGGTATTTCCGATCAGTTCTGTCCTCGCCCACCGTTCAGTGTATACCTATGCATTGTAGACGTGGTTTAGAAATGATGAGATCAACAGTTCAACACCGTGTGCATAATATTATTGCTATACGAATGTCGGTTTATGATATAACCATTACGCATGTGCATGCATGGCATTCGAGGTCTGCCACTCCTATGTATGAGCAAAGTCCTTCCATCAAACAGGATGTTGGACATCCCTTTTGAATAATTCATGGCCTCGTCTTGTCAATGGTGATCGTATCAGGTAGATCGCCAAGCGCAGAACAATTGCTTGACCTGCTTTTAAAACAGCTGATTATCAAGCAATTCAAGCAGTCTCGCACAATTTCGTCATGCTGATAATCGGTAACACATGTTCTATCCAAATTAATTCTCGTGTTAATGTTGGTGACTGCATGCTAAAACAACCTTTAATCACATCACGTCCGTTGTTAGCTGCTAACCGTTCCGGTTGAAGTTATAAAGTATAGAGTATATAAGTTATAAAGTAACGCAGTTTGAATCGTGGTAGTTGGACAGGACCTGGTGTCAACAAACACGTTGAAAAAATACTCTATCTGTGGCTACGAAGCATAGAGTTGCTAGAGATGGAGAAAATGATAGCTACCGAAAAATTGAGGTTGGTGAACTTCATGGTTCAATTCAGGACTGTTTTTATTAACAGATTCCAGAGTGATATAATTGTGAATTAACATAGATGTAATTAGCGATCCTCTCAGAAGGATTCACGGTTGTCTAGCTCGGATGAACGCTGTACATATGGATTTCAGTGGCACAACTACCATGTATATTGGCATTACAAATTCTCAAATGCAATGAATCGGCATATGAATGGTGGCCATATCAAAGGCGTGCTTACCAAGTGACCACAAGTTAGAGCCAACTACCCCGTATGTACACAACGGTTTCGGGAAAGCTGTTTGCTCACGATTGCCTTTATCACCAAGCAGTAGCAGGGTCCCCCGCAGGCGGACGCACTAGACGCACGTGGGTCTACCCACCAAATCAAATCCACACAAGGAATAGGCATCGCATTGATATTTTTTGAATTTAACTGTGTAATTTTGGTTTACCATACATTATGAATGATATCATATTCATAATCATATGTTACAGACTACTGCACTTTAATGAGTCACTCTGAGTCATTTTCAGTGTATGACTACTAGCGGCGGACAGGATGGTTGTGCGTCCAATTTTTTTAAGCAGGTGCATGGGCGTCCCTGAGCAGTAGCCATAAGTATAAATAGGCGTTGGTTGTGAATAAAATTCTTGAGAAAAAATGCGTGGGATTCGTGCGTTGCCGAAGAATGGTTCTTGTCAGAAAGTTTAATCCCTCTAACAGTGTCGGATTTGGTATTCGCTTAACTTGCCAGACATGAGCATTTTTTTCCAATTATTTATCTTTGCGATATCATTGTTAAGAGTTCAACTACACGATAGTGGAACACACCAGATGTTTTTGCAATGTGTATCATAAATAACTAATGGTCTGACGATAGCTTGCACTGATCCAACCTTGCAAACAGTTCAAAGATTGTCATAATGAAGAACAATCGTTTTTGACTTCGAATAATAAAAGAAGTCACCATTGAATGCTTTGCTATGTAGCAGATCTGCGCTATGACCAGATCATCATTATGGTAATCGTAAATATTTATTTATAAAGCACCTCTAGTACATCTACTCAGAGTCTGACCGGACTGAAAACACTTGATGAAATAAAATTGTCTCCAATCGCTGGTGAAATAGGGCAATTCTGTGATAGCGAAATTGAGGGTACTAATCTTGCGATTTAAAACTGTGTTTGAAAAATGAATTGTATTTTTTATTGGTTTCAACTTGCTCATTCACCGTGGTCTTATTTTGGTTCCATGACATTCGGATTTCGACCGGGTTTCTCGCGGATTATGTTTTTGACTGCGACCTCACGTGAATCGACCAGTGACTGATGATCTAGATATTGGCGCTACAGAAGTCGTTATAAATATATTAGATCAGATTTAGATGAGACTAAACTGCGTGAAACCTCAATGGCGATCACCTCAAACATTACTTATTAGGCCCTACTGTCTTCTTCAATCTGTATGTTGAAGCCAAGTATCCGGCAAACTGACACCTCGTGCGCGAAAGTTCATCGCTGCAGCCACGCTGCTTGTGCTAGGACTAACTGCCCTCATAATCGGCCTGGCAGTGGGACTAAAGGACAATGCCACTTCGCCAGCAGGTGGCCAGCAGATCCAAGACGCTACCAAGTTCAAGAAATCGTTAGAGGAGGACAGCAGCACTACTCCAAGAAACAAGGGCAGTGGCTACACCTCAAAGAGAGCAGCACCACGCGAGTCCCAACGACATTACTACCAATCGGCCGCGGTTACAACCGACACGAATATTTGTTCACAATACGGCGCGTAAGTGAAACGTTCATGAAGTTTTTGCATGTGACTGTTAGCATCTCACGATGCTGAATATTTGGTTGCTTATATGACGTGTTTACATCTCACAATTCTGTGCTAATCAAGTTACATGTGCAATAACTAGTGACACCAACAGAGAATAATTATATACTAGGCCTACATGTAGTTATACACTTGTGCAAAGCAGTTAAGTGACATGCATATATATATATATATATATATATATATATATATATATATATATATATATATATATATATATATATATATATATATATATATATATATATATATATATATATATATATATATATGAACTATTTCGTTACAGAGAGCTCAAGAAACAGGCCATCTTAAGACTCACCTTTTAAGGTTCGTTAGGTTGCCTTGTTAAGCGCCCTTGTGTGATTCTTAACAGGAGCTCTACAAATAGCCAGATACATAGATAAATACATAAATACATACTTTTACTGTGCTAGTTTGCATCATCCAGGTATAGGGCTAAGCAGATAAAATGTTCGCTCGGGCGAGACGTGTAGACTTCATCAGAGACATACGTAAAGGTGCAAGGTATACAGGTGCAATGATATCGCCGGAGTTCAAATTAATGGGTATTATCAAATGATATTAGACGTCGATAAGAGTTGGTAAATTGGAAAATCAATTGTTAGAAAGACTTACTTGGCAGCTTAAAACGGAAATTCTTCCTCTTAAGCTGGCTGAAAATGTTTTATAAAGACGAACTATGATGTTTACATTTTACCTGAGGTATCTTGGTCTTGCAGTACGTTGCACGTTCGATAATGATTTACTTTCACATTGCTATCCAACTTCTGCTAGGCTACCAATAATGAATTTTAAGTGCTCTTGACTAGTTACTAGTTAACAGACTAGTTAATTGCCAATTAACGTAACATGTACCTGTAGCATAATTTATAGCCACGATTTGGAAAAAACAAGGTTAAGTGTTTACTTGAGTGAATTCTTAAACGCTAACCAAGATCGAGGTATAGGGCTACAACTAACTGACCAAGTAAGTCGTGCTATTTAAAGACACCACGTTCACTTCACAACCGCTTCGAGGATTCTCCTTCTTACAATAACCACCCCTTAGGCACAAACAACCACTTTCAATGATTATTCTTTCAGTTTTAAAATGACATCATTTCATGACGGAAACCCCATCTACATCACATTAAACATTTTTACGTGTTCGATTCTTTAGTGCATTTAAAACACTGCTGCAATCTTGAATTTAAGATAAAGACCGTGCTCTATGTAATCCACAGTGATATCCTGAGGTCAGGCAATGGCTCAGTCGTTGACGCAGCCATAGCAACCATGCTTTGCGCTGGGCTTGTGAACATGCAGAGCTGTGGACTTGGAGGCGGGTTTGTTGCGACAATCTACGAGAAGTAATGACACGTGCATACTCTTAAATAGTTACATTACAAACGCCATATACTTGTAGATAATACTTAAATTAATTAATTACAGCACAATTGCAGAGAGATTATGTGTGCACGGCAGTGAAAATCTCTGATTCTCCAAAAGCCATTTAGGCCTACAACTGTGGAAAGAATAAAAAAATTCAGAAATATTCAATTGAATTTATAGAAGGCACTGAAGTCTTACAGAAGCCATGCACACGTGTTTCGGTAATTTGGTTGCCTAAAATGTGTAATCGTATAGGCTCACTCTAACCCATCAACCTGAATTTTGCTTACTTAATTTGATATTGCTTCTGTGATTAGGCTGGTCCTCCTGACGCATCTTTTATGTGACGCTTTTACGTTTACAAAAGCACTTGCATTTACAACATTTAAAATTTGTACATGCCATTCCATTTGCAATGTTGCAGACCTAGAGGACAAATCTAGCAATCTAACCAGCTGAATGCTGTTTCTCCGATTGGATTCACCCCTCCTTTCAACGCCTGTCCATCAGGTTTACCTCTGTAAAATGTATCTTGCATTAGTTAGTGATGAGCAAAGAATGCTGGCTAACGCTGCATGTGCAATATTCATTTGCAACTGATGCAGGCCAAGAAACCAGTCGGAAAAGATGCTAGTTTCGCTAATAGCTCGCGAGAGGGCTCCACTCGCTGCCACAAGAGACATGTATGTCAACGACTCGTCCTCTTCCACTAAAGGTTGAGCTTCAGTTTATAATTAACACTTCAAAGTCTGTTTATTTACAAACAAAACGATAGTAATGAAAAACTACCTGCACTGGACTAAGTTGCAGGTTGAATCTGTGAGTCTAAAGGTCCGTGAATTCTGTTTACGTTTACAGATTATCATTAAGATTTAGAAATTATTCATTCATTCATTCTGGATATTTATATAGCGCCTCTTCAAGAGACCTACTCAGAGGCGCACACCAAAATCATGTCGTAATCAGGTCAATATCTGATCAGGCGTTTAGACAAAGAGGCAACCAATGTTCAGATAATAATATACATGATTATAAACGTACCCGGTACAGTAGCCAACAATCAAGTTCAGGCGACAATGATAAACAGTCTATCTAAAGGTTATTCTCTACAAAACATGAGCTGATATTGTATCCGGAGAGTAATGTTACATAATGTATCAAGACATTATTTTATGTAGCGCCTTTACAGCAAGATTAATTCCGATTGACTTTCTACGTCCTCAACTGTAGCTTTAAAAAATCAAATCTCCTTTTCAAACGCTTTGTTTGGATGAATTCTAGGTGGAAAGGCTGTGGCGGTTCCTGGAGAAATTAAGGGGTACTATGAGGCGTGGAACAGGTTCGGGAAAATGCCATGGAAAGACCTTTTCCAACCGGTGATTAAACTTTGTGAGGAAGGCTTCATCGTTGAGAGAGAACTGTCGATACAGATTAAGAATTCCGAAGTAATGATTCGCGCAGATCCTAATTTCAGGTGAATGACTGCCAGATCATAATTTCAGGTCAGTGACTGCCAGTTTAGCCCTGTTGCTATGTCACATCAGCGCGAGTACCGGATCAGAATATTTTCGAATAAAATGCATACCTTGTTAATTATCGATTCACTCGCTTACTTATTTGCTTGCCTACTGACGAATTTCCTTCTGTGGGACAAGGCGATTGTTGGACACGGTGGCCGATTGGTTAGAGCGCTCGCCTTGGCACGCGCGAGTACGGGTTCGAGCCTTCTCTGAGACGATTACTTTATAGGGATATTGAGCAAATACTTCACTCACAATTGCTAAGCGACATCGATTGATGCTTGGTTATTAGATATAGTGGCGCTTAATGATGATAATAATAATGATGATGATGAGGATGATGAGGATGATGAGGAGGAGGAAGATGATAATAATGATGATGATGGTGATGATGATGATGATGATGATAATTTATTTGCCTATTCCAATAAGATTTAATCGGCTTCATCACTTGATTTTAACCGTAAGTGTGAAGAGTTTTCCATGATGAGGAGTTTCATTGTCTAGTCTCAGCTGACGCAGAGCCACAGTGTTCCAGTATGGCGTCCAAAAAACACAAGTCGTTCTGCACATGTATTGCCACAGGCAAGATTATGGCTATGTGCGGTTTTTTTTATCTAGGGAGCTCTTCGTCAAGGAAAACGGGTCACTAATTCAAGAAGGTGATCTACTCATCAACAAAAAACTCGGAGCCACCATGAGAAGAATTGCGGAGGACCCGACGAGTTTCTTTAATGGATCGCTGGCTGATGACATCATAGCAGATCTCAACGATTACGGTCTGAAATTTTAAATTGAAACCGTCTGATGAATTCAGGATAGATCGCTTCAGCTTTGCAGTCTGCCCAATATTGAACTTTCCCCTTTGGGTGTTCTCAGTGTCTCATGCATCGTATGCGCACAGCAGACGCATAGAGAAAAAGACTGAAACACGCAGACCGTAAGAAACACTGAAAGAGACAAAGAGATATGACACAGAGACAGCGAGATAGTAGAGAAAAATGATACTGCATGTGAGCTCAAGGGCAGGGCTTTAAATCTAATCTTACTACTATAGTATGCGTTAAGCTACTTTCAAAAATGATTTTGGATGTAAAATGTTCTCACAGAAAACATACTTAGACTGTAGAAACATAAAAGATTAATTCTAACTGGTGTATTAAGACTGTTTTCCAAAACGATCTTACATGTACAAATGTATGTAGACTGTATAGCAACAGTTGTCTAAGCTTACACGAGAATCGGTGTACCCTTGTCTCTTCCTCAGGTGGAATAATAACACGTGAAGACCTCCAGTCGTATAACGCTTCATTTAAAAATCCTGTACATGCAATGATTCAGAACGGCCAGTACGTTTTCTACAATCCACCGCCGCCCACGAGTGGAGTTGTTCTGGACTTCATAGTCAATATATTAGACGGTAGGTCTAGAAATGCTCCAGCTATTAATCTGCATGTGTAACTGTTTGCAGCTGAAACCCAACCCCGAGAGTCAGCCATTGATATAAAATGCTAGTGACTTCGTTATTCTTAGCCTGTGCATATGAGGATTGAGGAAGGGTGATTAGTCCTAGGGGTCAGCCGGAAATCGCCTCGGACATTTGCCTCGGCCGAATATCCCGTTTTTTGGCACTATTCGGAAGTATTCGCCTCGGCAAATACTGTACGCGCAAATAGTTGCTTGCCTGCCTCACATGCCGGAATTTGTAGGCTCTTAAATTCAGCTTTGAGCTTCATCTAGCATATTCACTTTGAAGAAGAAAAGTACAAAAACACCAACATCGGAAGTCCACAACGGAATTAAGTCAAGTCCATTTCACTGATTTTTTTTTCTAAAATAAGAAATGTACTAGTGAGCTATTACAAGTACAGAAATTTGTTTCGATGTTTCATTACATGAAAATGTGAAGCTTTGCATACGGAACAAATGATACTCGGTTCGTACCCGGATCCGGCAAATCTACAATCCACCGCCGTCCACGAGCCAAATACTCGGATTCGGTACTCGGTGGAAAATGTATACCCGGCTGACCCCTAATTAGTCCTCCCCATAACCGTTTGATTTCTCCCTGACAGTGCACGCACTGCACGGTCTGTGCACTCATTTTATAGCTAAGCTCACTAGGTGTGCAAATGAAGCATAAATCTGGAAATATCGTTCTGTCCTAACAGGAATTTGAACACCCGATCTGTGGGTGGACAGCCAAGTACGCCAACCATTAGACTGTGCTGTCGTACATCTGCAAAGAATTAGGCCTCTGATGGAATAAATTTTTATTATTTAGGCATTTATATAGAGCCACTATCTACTCGTCAAATGATTGGGCTAAATAAATAAGGCAACTAAGGATGCAAACAAGCGAAACACTAGTTAAAGTTCCTTACGCAGCGACTACACACACATAACCTTATTTATATAGCTTTAGGTACCTTATAAATTTCTCAAAGGTAAGTTTTAAATTTATCACCATATTTTTGAACTGTTGTTCTATTTCAGGTTTCAACTTTACTTCAGCAAATATTTCCGACGATGCGAGGAAAATTCTGACGTACCACCGAATTGTAGAAGCTTATAAATTTGCTTACGCAAAACGCAGTAACTTAGGAGACGAGGACTTCGTTGATGTTACAGAAGTATGAATTTTCAGTACAGTACAATAAAATAGCCAACAACCAACGCTTACTCGGTCAAAAGTAGCTCGTGTAAAATTATAGCCTACTTTCTCATTTAATATTAATGCAATTTATAGCTATTGTTTATGATTTCCAAATATGTTTTGGTAGGATTCAGTCATATTTTAAATACTACGGCTACTATGAAGAGTATCTAAAATGTTAATGATTTCTAAATTAATTAAAATTTTAGTTTAATGTCTTAAAGAATTAGTTTGCCAATCACTAGCAATACTCACTCTTCCTGAGCTTAACTGTAACCCTCAATACTCAAACCTTCATCCGCTAACACAGTTCCTGTATTATCTTGCTTTAAACCGTCCTCGATCCGAGAATTGGCCGCACCACTAACAATTTCGTTCATCTACATGTTATTCTGTTTCTTGTCTCCCTCAATAATCGGTCGAATGATAATCTTGTAAATGACTTTATCAATCTCTGCCATTTTAGGTCATTATTGATCTCCTTATCCAGGAACTGTGCCTTGGATAATCTCCTTCTCTAGCTACTCTTCACTCTTCCGCAGCACCTGCACAAAAAAGAAAGCTTCCCTTACTTGATAAATCCGAGCAGACTCCATTTTACCTCAGCAGTCTCCAGCACGCACTCGCTTGTCTTCCTCGCAATCCATGAAACCGTGATGATCTGTCACTGACACTTCATTTCATATCATTTCGTATAATATAGTTCACTACATTGATATTTGTTGTTTAAAAGCTCGTGGCCAACCTGACATCTGACAAGTACGCCGAGGAAATCCGACGTCAGATAGACGACAGCGTAACACATGACATCGATTACTATGGTCCGACATTTGACATAAAACCCGACTCAGGAACCTCACACATGAATATTCTCGGGCCAGATGGCGCTGCCATGGCTCTGACGTCAACTATTAATTTGATGTTTGTACATGAGCCTCTCCATTTCTAAAATATTGTTTATGTAGAGCCTTCTGTAGTACCATGTAGGCCTACTGGTGTGAAAGAGTAGAATTATTTAATTTAAAAAAGAGGCCAGAAACCATTCTCCCCAATTATTGTACTGATCTTCTGGATATTGACATGAAAATACGCCTTGATTTTGGTGCGTCATCGGCTGATGCCTTGTACATTAGCCATCGGCGCTATAGAAATTACCAATTAATAATAAAAAATAATAATAAAGCTGTTTTTGATATGGCATTGTCTACTCTTGAAGGGAAAATTTAAGTTAATGAATGAGACATGGAAGACTGACCCTTCGTTAAATGGCTACACTTTGCACAGTTACGTTCCAAAGTTAAATTTCCTTAATCTTGGAAGCAGTGATGGGCACTAAACTATTTTTTTTAGTTAAACTAAAACTATTTTCCAACTAAAATAAAATAGTTTAACTAAAGTTGGCAACTGATTTTGGAAATTAGTTAACTAAACTAAAATAAAGTAGTTAAACTTTTTCCAACTTTTTTCCAACTGTTTACGACAAACATTTTCACAATAACAGTGGTTAAGTGAACTGTAATAATGACAATTGTCAATGACAATTTCACCTTCAAACTATGCAATGTGTACTGTTCTAGCATACAGTTACAGGCATACTGTAAGTAGAGTATGAATTTGAAAACACCAGCTGTTAATGTTAGCATCATGCAGTGTTAATGTTTTTTTGTTGACAGTGTTCAATATAAATTGTGGAAAAATAGTTGCATATTGCTGATATTTTTAGTTAAACTAAAAAGTTAGCAACTAACATTTTTTAGTTAAACTATGGTTTTAACTAAACTATTTTATTTTAGTTAAACTTCATCATTAACTAAAAAATTTTAGTTAAACTAAAAGTTAGCAACTTTTTAGTTAACTATTGCCCATCACTGCTTGGAAGTTGTCCGATATTCAAGAGCGAGTTCTTATGAAGGAATCATATAGTCTACATATTGGCCTACATCTTTGTGCTTTGTCCTCTTCTAGCGTTATTGGAAAGAGCTGTCACTCTTTTTGGTGACAACAGACCGAGAGTCGTTGAGGAATTCGTTCGGCTGTTAGATCATGAGTACCCTGGGCCTAATAGCTTGGTTCTGACAGGGAACGGGACGACGAGAACGTTGATCCATTGCCGTCTCTGCTCCAGTGGAACAGTGTAGCATTTGGCCGATTACAAAACTACTTTTGTTTTGTATTTCTCAAGTCCTTTGTCTATTAATTAAGTTTTTTTGTTAGAGTTACTAACAACTTTCATATTGTGAGTTTTGCGATGGTATATGCAAATGTTGTCAGATTCGGTGCTGACGTTCGGGGCAATCGAACTGGAATCATATTTAACGACGAGATGGACGATTTTTCGACTCCTGGAACCTACAACAGTTTCGGAGTACCGGCTTCTCCGTCCAATTACATCGAACCCGGAAAGATTCCGATGTCTTCGATGTGTCCCACTCTTATATTCGACGAAACCGGGTCCGTGGTTTTCATGTCGGGTGCCTCCGGTGGAACGCGAATCACAACAGCAACGGCTTTTGTAAGACTTAACTACTACTGTGGGGTTATAAATGTCTAGATTCACTAAACTCGACAGATGCAGATCTTGTTATGATCTCTTTCTACAGCAATACCGAAACACACATTATCAAAGTGGTCTATGTTAAAATATTATAGGAGTAGTTAATTGGAACAAACTGTAGGGGCTAGATCAAATGGAACAAAATAGAACGAACTAGAACAAAATATAGATAGAACAAATACAACAAATTTAATCAAATTATATATTGAACGAATTAGGACATTACTGAAAAGAAGTTCGTCAGAATCAGTGGCGTCACGAGGGGTGTGCGGGGGGTGCGGACCGCACCGGGTGACACCCTCAGAGGGGGGGTGACACCCAACATGAGAAAATAGAAAATGATGAAATTTTTGGAAGATGAGGAATTCCTAAAAAAGCCATCACTTATTTTGGGAGACGAATTCCTAAAAAAAGGTCATTACTTTTTTTGAGGGTGACACCATGACTTACCGCACCGGGTGACACCATGACTTACCGCACCGGGTGACACCAGCCCTAGTGACGTCACTGGTCAGAACAAATTGAAAATGGTGAATCTCAGAACATTAAAATGGGGTTCTTAATAGCATTTTTAAAATGGCGTATATTTGAACGATCTGTCCTGATGATTACATACATAAGGTTTTTTTGTAATAATTTCAAGACGATGTTATTTAAAACAATTTCAAACAGGCGTTCTTCTTGAATTTTTCAGAATGGTGCTCTTTGGACTTGGTTGTTGCGTAGTATTGAACGAATTTTATGAAACCCGTGATTTGTGACACGTTATCAATTTGTTAATAGGAACCTTTATAGAAAGCGCTGATATGAACGTTCTTGTTCATTAAGTAAGAGTCTTGTTTGCAGGTAACAATGGGGACACTTTGGTTTGATATTGATCTAAAGAATTCTACGGATTTGGGACGAGTACATCACCAATTGGCACCTAATGAAATCGTCAACGAACAGTGGATTCGGCCGGTGGGTATTATGGCGGAGCTTGTTTGACCCCAACATAAATGTAATTATAATCGTGAATTTGTATAGCGCCACTTCTGAGAAACGTTTCATGGGCGCTCTCGACCTGACAAAAGTAATCCGCAATGGAATAGAATGGTTTTAAAGCGGTTACAAAGTAGAAGCAAAGATACCGATCAGTTTCTCAAAAGGTGCTACGGAAATACATCAATACACATAGGGCCTAGCCTACATATTGAAAGAATGATCACACAGTTTGAATATCATCATAAATCATAGTTTGTAGTTCTGGGTGGTCACGTTTCTGTTGTTCTACGTTGAATGTGTGCATAGGAAATTGTGGTCGGCTTAAAGGAGAAGAATCACACGATGGTAACTTCCACGTCGAAGGCCGTCGTCGGCAGCATTTATAAGCAATGTCTCAGATTCCAGAACAACACCCGAGTTGGAGAGTGCACTCTCGAAGCCGTTAGCGATGGACGCAAAGGAGGAAAACCTGCAGGATTCTGATCAAGCATAACCGTATTAGTTTCTGCACGTACAGTACAAGTCTTTCGACTAGAGCCTATTCCTATTGAGAGGGACGTTTGACACTATCGTCGCCGCACTGTCCTTTTTACTCAATGCAAATTAACATAACAGAAAGTTGTTAAACTAAATTCAGTATAGCGAATGATAGCATGTGAAAATTAGGTAAATTGAAATATAGACGCGGGTAACGATACGCGGGTAACGATATTGAGGCTTTCTGGTCTTCTTACATTTATATCTAATTGTCATCGTCATTATCACCGATTGCTTTCCTCTCCTAGTAGCTATTGATTTCTACGAGGCTTTCCTAGTCGCTTTGTTCTTGTTCTGAGCTCTTTCTAAGGCCGCTCTTTTGTAGCCGGAATTTACTGGACCCTACTGGCCGGGTAATCGTAATCGTAATCTCGAAATTTCTATAGGGTCAGCACAGCAGCACGACCTTGTTAGGCCTAATATAGATAAGGTGTGAGCAAATGTTTAAAATGAGTCATTTGATCCGAGACGGGATCATCCGGGGTTCAACTGCAGACATTTAGTGCAACTGTTGCAGTAGATTGCTGTGGGGTATAGGTTGGTCGATAGTCAACACTGGATTGCGATGCTGTACGTTTAATCATGTTATTGATGCTAATATAGTTTAAGTGAATGAGCGAATCCATAGCGGCAAATTGATGGATTAGGTCAAGGTTTCTAGCTAAGGTGGGACTTCAGTTTTGAATGGAAAGCCTGAGCAGCTGTGTTCTTCTCTCAAATGCACTGCCGTCTTTGCAAGCTTAAAGAAGATTCGAATGTCTGAGCTTCAGACCTGTGCTCAACTATAACTGCGCTGTGTAGGTCGTGGTCAGCCTGTCGAAATTTCGGCAATTTTGTACCTATTGCGAGAGACATTGCCGTGGCCGTCACTCGAGTAGAGAAAGAAACGTAAGGTTAAACTTCGTAGGAAGGGCCTCAACAGTGGCCTCGAAATCAGAATACATCAGGTGGTTCTAATGCTTGTTCCTGTTTCTAGCCAGGCGTGTCGACAAGCACAGTGTTCTTTGGGCTGTGGGGATCTGAAAGTCCCGCGCAACTACGTCGTCTAAAAGCTGAGAATACACTGTACACTGCCAAGCACACTGATATTTTTCTTAGCTGCTTCGTGACTTTGACCGTCGAAACCCTCGGTTCAATGATTCAAAACGCCTCGCTTTCTTCGACAACGTTGGCAATCGGCTTGCCCAGATAACTGGAACAACATGGAAACCACATTTCTTTGCCAGCGCTTAGCCGTGACCATTCAGCGCTTCAATGTACTCGCTTTCCACTGACGTTTTGCCTTTCCACTAAGCATGACACCAGTGAAGACTTTCCATCTCAGATTAAAACTGTGTTCCTTCTTTTTCTAATCCTGATGGATCACATGTACCTCGGGTAAAAGAGCAATGTCAATGATCTTTCCCGAAGAGAAGTATTAATAGTAGTGGTGGTAGTGGAAGTGGCAGTAGTAGTAATGGTAGTATAGAATTAGTAATAGGAGTGGTAGTATAGTAGTGGTAGTGGTGGTGGTGATGGTAGTAGTAGTAGTAGTAGTAGTAATAGTAGTAGTAGTAGTAGTAGTAGTAGTAGTAGTAGTAGTAGTAGTAGTAGTAGTAGTAGTAGTAGTAGTAGTAGTAGTAGTAATAGTAGTAGTAGTAGTAGTAGTAGTAGTAGTAGTAGTAGTAGTAGTAGTAGTAACATCTAGTAATAATAACACTTTGACGGATCTTGTCGAGTTCTATAAGTCCCACAATTGTTATTTGTATTCTCCAGATAATTTTTCAATTCCTGAGGGATCATATGTAGCTCGTGGACCACAAATATTAGGCCTACTATTGATAACAACAAAACCGAAGACTAGCCAATTGTCTCGGTCTTCAGCTTATTCCAGGCCGTGTGTAGCCCGAAGCTCAGTTCGTAGATCCGCTTCCATCGTCCGGGCTCACGTGTACCTTGACCTTCCGACTGGTCTCTTCCGACTCTTTGGGGACCGGAAATAAAGTAATCCTGTCTGCTAACAAACCGTGCGAAGTTCCCAAAACATCTGTACTCCAGGTTCGATCATCTGCGAGACAGGAGTTTGCCCGGTGCATCTGAAAAGCTTCTTCTGTAGGGTCACTGTGAAGGTCCAGATATCAGCTCCATAGAGGAACACAGGTGGTATGTAAGTCGTAAGTTTTTAAGCAGGCAAATTTCATAGCCGAATGATCGTATTCTAAATTCCCCGATTAAGGCTGTTCACGAGTATGGTCGCGAGTAATTGTTATTCGCAGTAGGAATTCTGACTCGTTATTACCATGAGCCTTAATGTTAGACCTAAGGTAAGTTAAACCTCCAACCAGCTCTACCATGCTTCCACCATAGTTTATATCTTTTTTTGGCCCAGTTAATTCCAATTCTAAACGGGTGTGCTACTCGGTCCATCATCTCAATGGACCGGACCAGGTTCTCCAGAATTTCAGCAAGAAGGGCCACATCGTCGGGAGTCCAGATCTGAGAACATCTCCAATCCAATGTGTGCACCCACATGTCCTTCGTCGACTGCACACGTTTCGTGATTTTGTCTAATGGCAGCAAAACCAGGTTTGGGGAAAGTGCGCAGCCCTGTCGTACTGCGCTTTCTGTGCTAAACCAAGCTGCGTTTACACAATAAATACGTACCGCACTCATTGTGTTGGTGTAAAGCCCTCTTGTAAGATCCACGATCTTTCCGATGAATCTAAGAGAGTGGAGCAGTTTCAGAGAGCTGTGCGCATTCAGAATCAAAAGCTGCCTTCAGTTCTACATAAGCAATGATACTTGCCGGTACTCCTTACTTCACTGAATCAAGCTATTCAGTGTGAAAATGAGTTCCCCGGTAGATCTGCTCGTCTGAGTTGTAACAGACGATCCCTGATCCTCGCTAAGAGGATGGCTGCACGGATAGTAAGCTAATGCCGCGGTAGTTCTAGCATTTTAAACGGGTTTATTTAACCTTGTGAAACGCAAGGATGATGCCTTTGATCTATTCAGTGGACGCGGAACGCTGTAGCAGACGTTTGGGAAACGCGTGTGCAACTTTCGATGCCCGTCCACCCCGCTGCCTTTAGCAGACTCCGTGTTCCCTGTCACGCTTAAGTCTATGCAACACAACTGTGTTGTCTGGTTGGGAGCCCTTCTGATTAGTTTCGTTTGGATTGACGCTACAGAAACGTGCGTTTAAAATGAAACTTAGAAAAGGTAAGTGGTATTTATATTGTTCCGAGACCGGCTTTAATTGCAATTTTAAAAGTTACGTTGTCGGAAGTCAAACGGCCACTAAAATACCTGACGTTCCGCTTACCAATCCGAACTGAGCATCGAGGGGCGATTGCACCAGTTGGTCCCCCACCTTAGTCCACTCCTAGCCGGCGAAGGAGCACCCAGATACAAGCTCCTTTGTAAGCAACGCGAAGATCGATGCGGCTTAAAACACGATGTGCAATTAGTCATGTGAAAACCTCTTCGGCATTAAATTCCCTTGGTAACTTGCCAGATATACGGGAGGTAATAACTTGGTGCCGGCCAAGAGCGTACTAACTCATCGTGCCCTTGTCAGCTCGCAGGACTCTTCCGCTTCGTTCGTCTTTGAGGTCTTCATCTGTAGCCCTGTGCAGAGGCCTCGCTATATCCAGAGGACTGGGTCTCCCAGCCCGACAGGATTTAGTAACCGACAACGGTTTTCACACCCGCGAAGTAGACGCGCCTGCCGAGAATTGTTTAGGCATAAATTGTAATTAGTAACTTCTACTGCGCCGGTGTCTAATGCACAAGGCATCAACCGATGGCACACCAAAACCAAGCTGTAATCAGGTCAAAAATCCAGAAGATCAGTCCGCATGCACGATGAAAGCGCGTCGTCGGGCAGATATAATGAAAATAATTAATGTAGCCTAAATGAGTTTTGAAAGAAACTGCGTGTTCTACACGAGTAAGCTTCAAGTTGTGGTGTACTGGCCGGGTGGTGTACTGCTCAGGAACTAGCTGAAATTTCACTGAAGAATTAATAGGAAAAGAACAAATAAAACTAACCGTTTGTGAACACGGTGTCACAAATTAACATTTCAATGCATGGAACCCCTATTAAGACTGTTGAGCAAATTAATTTGGATTAGATGTAAATCAGAAATACCGATTTGCAAGTACCACATGGATTAAGAAGTAAAAAATTTTTACATGTAGACGTAGCAAAAAGATCATAGGAAGAGCTGGACTGTTGTCATGTCGTCGATGCATTTATCATCTGGATCCCGGTGGATCGAAGAATCGCAGATTGCCTCACAGTAAAATCTTCACACTTATAGGCGCGGTTTTATCTTGCATGGGGTCTGTTATCTTCAACAAATTCATACACACATCAATATATCATAGTGTTCATTTTGGGTATGTGAGGTAAATTTTTAGATCCCACAAGTAACTAGACCTAATGGCGCCTGCAGAGTAAGGAATCTGAAAGAGGAGAACATAAACATCAGGAGATCTCCTGATGAAGCATTGATACGTTAAACAGCTCGAGTCTTCAAACACAAGACGCTTCGAGAATCGAGAGTATAAGAGAGTATTTAGCATTATTTCCAGATAATGGATGAATTACAGATGTTGCATTCCGGAATAAATCTTTTGGAGGAATTAGTTTATAGGTTAGTACAATTAGGTAAGGTTTGACTGAGATCACACCTTTGATAGGATTCTTGGTCTGTCAATTTTGGGTGTCCAATGTTTGAAAACCAATCAAGAAGCACTTTTACAATAGAGCGCCAAATGACTTAGGATAAGTGGACAGTAGAGAAACAGTCGGAAAGACGTTCAGTGATCAGTGGTTCAGGCAGGAATGTCAGCAGCTTCGATTGGGCATTCTGTATGAGACTGGCATGTCTAGGGTCAAGCTAGCACTATGCGTTCATCTTGAGAAGTCTAGAATAGGAGTTCTTGTAGTTGTTGCAATATCGTAGCTATCTTATCATCGTCAGCGTAATTGAACAATTGCGTTCAATAAAACTGTGTATTCGTCACGAGACGTTTGCGAAGAAAGCAATAAAGAACAGAAGAAACTCTCATTTCGTATACTCAAGTGGTCCAATTGTTATCCGACTTCATAGACAGGTACAGAAAACCATTGTGATAAAGAAATAAATTTTAAAGTAAGTCTTATAATTAGGCAAGGTTTGACCGAGGTCTGATTAAACGCGATAAATGTTGACGATCGTACTACGGAGAATAAAAAAGAATTGGCTGGCTGTCTACAACGCGTGCTAACCTTTTTAATTTCAATAAATTCTTCGTAATCAGATGGTTTTGTTTTACCAAAACGCAACGAACGAGATAAGCTTATCTCGGCCCGTTACGTTTTGGTAGGAAACAGCTGTAGCTTTCTCTATCTCTGTTAACCCAATTGTGTCTAGCGTCCCATAAATGTTATCCGACTTCATAGACAGGCAGTTTAAAATTTCCAATAAATTAAAATCTTCAATAATTTGACAAGTATTTGATATCAAATTGTTTGTCAGATGCTAGACAACATTTCTGGGCTGCTATTGGGTTACTTAGTTAATATGTGCGCGTGTTGATGGCCAGAGCCGTAGCAACAAAGAACGTGGCCCCCTCCGAACATACGTCCGGGGCCCCTTACAATGCGGAAACTGGAATGCGGTTATATACAACATACAGGGTTCACTGTTATTTTTTTGCCACTTTTAGGGGTCCCCTTCCAGGAAGGGGCCCCTCCGTTCGGAGGGTACGGAGGGCGGTCGCTACGCCTCTGTTGATGGCGTTTGATTTTAGCAAAGACCTACCGTCGCTGGTTGCAAAATCTACGCGTATTAGGGTAAAGTGGGGTAATTTCGGCATGGAGTTAATTTCGGCACCCCCGAGTAGCCGAGAAAATATCGTGCAGCAATAAAGCTCTTTGGTGTGGCGTCATAGTTCTGGACGTTATAATATAGAAAAAGTTATAAAACCTTGTAAGAATCGCATTTTTAGCACGATTGGTGAGTGATTTTCGTTTCGATGCATATTGTTAACTGTATATCAATTCAGATAAATCGTTGCTAACAATTTGGTATCGCTCCTATAAATAAATGCAATGGTTTTTCTCCACATTTCAATATTGCTCTTCAGAACCCTGGGCGAATACAAAGTGGATAGCAGCCGATTATTTTTTCTAGGTACGTCGATGAGGTAATTTCGGCATTCAACTTTTTTCTAATTCCGGCAGTGCCGAAATTTGCTTTAGGGTAGTGCCGAAATTACCATTCTGTCTTGCTTCAGTTGGCGACGTTTAAATAGGCTTTTAATTCTGTCAGCATCCGTTGCATAGTTAAAAAGTATGAGTATTTGCACAGATAAAATGGATGACTGGGTGAGATAACTGAGCCAAGCCTAAATGTGGACGATATGCTCAGTGATCGAACAATGACATCAGGTTACAGTAAAGGCTGTGCTTGTTGAAGAGCGTCCATAGAAAACGAAAGCAGCTGTGAAAGACAATGACCAAATCATGGTCTCGATGTAGACCAAATTCTGGTCTACATCGAGTCACAGAACGGTTTTCCGCTAGCAGTTTCGTCGACACAACTCCATGCCTGTTTTACAAGATTCCGTATCAATTGGTGTAGACGAGGCGAGAAATGGGTGTGCGAAAACTACACTTGCTCCGACAACAAACTGTGGTAGTTGCGAGTAGACTTTAGATATCGCAACTCACAAACGTCATGTTTATTGCACTGTAGGGCCTAAATGCTTCATAAATATTTCCATTATGCTTGGTCATTTTTGTCGTCGTTAGCCTAAATTGCTGATTTACTTTAGCTAGGATAAGGATTTGCGCAATAGAACTCTTGCGTGATGGCAGTGGCCTCCACTCGCCCGTCCATTTGCACTAGGCTACAATGACTCGGGTTTGTTTGAACAGTTGGTGAATTTTTAAAAAATATAAGCTAAACATAGCAATGCGTGTTACAGTCTCTGACTGTAGAGTGTAAAATGCAGGTATATATGCCCCCATAGGTATACAATCATAGTTAATGCCTATCTGCTCAATTTAGCTAGTCATAAATGTATGGTAATTTTCATTTCGGTTAATTTTGTCACCCCTGCCGAAATTACCCTACCCTATGGCCGAAATTACCCTACCCTGTGGGTAGTTTCGGCTTTTGAATGCCTTCACTTCGCATGTTATAACAGGATTTTGTGAAAGACGATTCACAGTTTGAAGACGCCATTTCATAGCAGAGGGTTGCAGCAAACTGTGGAAACTTCAATGTGTCCTACAGATGTGATAGCATTTTAAATATTGAAGAAATTGCTTAAGGTGCCGAAATTACCATATTTTACCCTAACTCTTAATTATTTCGGATATAATCAATAATTCTGCAAGTTTATCGTAACACACATGAAGGTCAGTATGTTTTCCAACTGTTTCAATAACTTTGTCTAATTTAAACAGTCATTATGGAATTTTAATGCTGCTTGAGGAGGTGTTCCATTTTATGGGACGCTAGGCACGAATGGGTGGGGCGTTTTGCGTGACGCAGTTTCAAGCTTACAAAATTGCATGCATGAATTTCTGAGTTATAATTATGTTCATTTGTATAATATAAGTTGTTCTACACTATATATGTACTATCCTGCATTGCAGGCTCTATTAGATTTCTTGAATTGGTGAAATATGGGCCGATTAGACTTGTAAAGTTTAATATTGTTGTCGTTTTGGGTTATGCAGTTTGGGCGTGAAAGTCTTTCAATTTGGACACTTGCTTTGTTTTCAAACTACATAAATGTATCTGATTTTTGTTGTTGTGAACATTAGCATGCCGAGACAGAAAGGATTTACTTTTCATCAAGTAGCTTACTAGCAATGCAGGAAGACGTTGTCTTCACGCATGTGGATATATTCATCACACCGCCGTGGGATCCAAACTATAGCGATGAGGATAGCGGTGACGAAAATGAAGGCACGTGTCATAACCTGACTCGCAGACAACTACGAGCCAAGGCAGTAGCAACTTTGACAAGAACACTTCAGGATTGATGGAGGTGATGAATCACACACTGTGTCCACATCAAGAGTGGCACCGATTGGGATGATTTTTCCATCGGCCAGCTATTTGACTTCAGGTGTTTCTTCAGCAGAGACCTTGACTCATGGTGGTGCAAGAGTGTCGGATACAGCCAGAGTGGCAGAGACCTCACCATCTAGCTGTTTGACTGCTGAGACTTTGTCAGCAGGTTATGTGACAGCGACTTCGTCAGCCATCAGGTCACGTTGAAGAATGTTGAAGCCATCACTGCGTTTTCGCGAATTCCTTGATAGTGGTAGGCCTATGTCGACCACGATGAATACTGCAGCGAGGACTACATCGGACAACAACAGTTAATCCTACTACGGCGGCGAAAGGCACAATTGACCGTGAATCAGATGACAAAGGCAAAAAGCCAGACAGGAAATGGGTTGAAAAGACATGCCTAAAGCTGTAGTCGGCTGATCACATCCATCTGAACCAGTATGCTAAAACCGACTACTAGTCAACAACCTTGTTTGAGTGCTTTCCGGAGTAATCATACAGTTAGTTGAAATACCAACAAGCACATGTATATGCAAAGCAGTGCTCAACACTCTGCCTACTCACTATGTTATCTATATTGATAACTTCGTCACCAAGCACCAACACCTCACGACACTAAATATTCTTGCAAGGGGAACAGTGCATGCAAATCGGATTGAAGATTGTACTATAACTTCTGTAGATAAATTATAAATAATTGTCCGTGGAACAAAAGAGCACAGATTGAACACAGTGCAACATTATTGTGACAAGATGGAATGACAATAGCTTTGTGGCCATAGCATCCAACTGCCATGGGGTAGAACCAATAAACAGTTTCGGTCAAACAGTGGTCGAAGGCTGCCAGTAAAGTTTTAACCATATTTGATCAGCCAATACAAGAACATGGGTGGAGTGGACCAGCTGATCCAGAATATTGCCACTTGCTGCAACTCAAGTGGTTTGCCCAAGTGGTGGTGGCCTCTCTTCGTGTATCTAATGGATGTCACCATGCAGAATGCCTGGCTGATCTACAGGTTGACTCAATCAATGAGTCATCAGTCAATGGGTCAGCTGGAGTTCCGAAGCAGTGTATGCCCAATGGCAGTTGGTTGCCATAGTCACAAAGCTACTGTCATTCCATAATAGCTATTCTCTTGAATGCACAGTAGGGTGGAGTGAAAAAATGAAATTAATATTTCAGAATCGGCAGGGTGTGCAAAAGTTGTCTACTGTGCCCAGTAGCCAGCATGTAAAATAATTCTCAATTTGGTTAAATTCTTCAGGTGCCCCAAGGCCACCCAAAAAAACACGAATTATCGAAATTTTGCATGGATTTTTTTATACTTGAAATATGATGTTTTTTCACTATTGTGATTTTATTTTGGTGATGCCTTTTGTAAATATATTGAAGTCTGAAAGATAGACTGCAAGAATGTCAGCCAAACAGCCAAAAACAATACAAACTAGTAGCTCTCCAGTAGGCCTATTTGGTGTTCCTTCAGAATTGTGTCAAACAGGTACTGACACGATGGAGTTCTTCCTAATTGTTCTTGATGATGTGAAGCGAGATGAAACAGTATTTGGTCCAGCAGTAATGCAAACAACTCTCAGTGCTGTGGCAAGAAAATGGGACAGATACGGTATGTTTCTGGTCGAAGAGCTGCTAGACTAGTGCCTGAAGATGACAGATCGCAGGTGAACGACAGGAGTAAAATTCGTAGAGAACGAGAGTAAGAAAAGTTTACAAGCCAGTGAACGAGAATCCGTAACAGGTTTACTGTATATTTTGATAGAAGGAAAGACAAAACTAGAGTGCAAGCGAAAAAATGAAGATGGTACTATCCGAATATGATAACCGAGTAGCATATTAAGTAGTGTTAGAACCCAATTCGAAATATGCATGTCATTTCAGTCCATCAGCTGGAAACCCATAAAGTATAACAAGAGAAATATCAGATATACTCCGCCGAAAAGTAATAACAACAAACAGATTGCCTACTGTTGGGTGCAATGGCACAAATGTTAATACTGGTAACATAGGAGGTGTTATTCCCTTGCTCGAAATGGAGATAGGGAAACCACTGCAGTGGCTCGTTTGTTTGTTGCATGCATACTAATTGCCTTTCAGACACCTCCTACAAAAAATCGACGGCGGTCCAAGAGCGTGTATGGTCCAATTGGTAAAGCAAACCAAGCATGTGAAAACATACCAGTAGTTCCCTTTACGGCAATTGCACATGACAATTTTCTGTGTGTTGATAATGCCGATATAGCACCGATCAGAAGTATTTGAACAATGGTCCTATATGTCAATCTATGTCTGCTAGGAAATGCCCTGATGAAGTTGGTAATCGAAAACCCGCTCCAGTAGTTCATTCAAGATGGCTTACAAATGTTAACAGAATTCTGCTTGAAATAGCTTTAGTCTATATAAGTCAAGTCATGAAACACCAATATTGCATACGTAATGTATAAAATGGCTAAACTGCAATCACAAGCTATTAAACATTTCATGTATATAATGACAGTTAAACTGCAATACTGTCAATTTTATTTCGTTGGTATTCTTTAATCAAGAAAACACTATCCAGACTGGCCGCCATTTAGTTCGCCATTTTGTTTTCTGGCAGTGCTAAATATGTGTCTTTAGTTCCATCGCATTCCTTGACCCAAAATGTTAATTTAGTTTTTAAAATCATGTTTCCATCACATACATGACTTTACTTATAGCCATTTGAAGATTTTGGCCTTCATTTTGGGCGCCATCTTGTTTTTCCATGCAACCGCTAAAAATCCAGCTCGCTAACCACGATTTTCGTTTTCAGCAGGGTCAAGTTAGTCTAGAAACACCTATTAGTAAATTGTTGCATGATTTACTTCTAACAAGGTCAATCCAAGAAGGTCATTTTAAAATTCCAAGTCTATAGTCTATTATGGACGATCTCAATTTCTCGGTTATAATGGGATAGGTTTTCACAGTTGGGGCACCTCAAACCATAATCATAGAGGCAAGATATTTTACGCTAGAAAAATTAGTGTCCATACACAAGTTTTGCACACTCTGCTACAGTGATGGGCACCAACTACTTACCTAGTAGTTATAACTACTTCCTAACTACTTTCGAAATAAGTAGTTATAACTACTCTTTAACTACTTTACATGACAAGTAGTTATAACTAGTATTGCCATCTACCAGATTAGTAGTTAACTACTTTCAAACTATTTTTCTATAGTCATGTTACGATGCACTGATATTCACCAAGTTGCATGAGAATTTATTGTCTGTATTAATTAGTGATATTCAACACAAGTAATAAAAAAGGTAAAAAAAACAAGTGGCAAGTGACACATTTAACTCTAACGACTTACTGCATAATTATATCAAACAAACTAACAATTAAGGGACAGGAGCTGCTAGAACATGCTACAAGGTACCCTGATGTGTTCATTTTCTCAACAGTAACACATGCCAAATTGTTATAACGAGTAAGATGTCTAACTAACAAAGTCTGCAACTGTTAAAACACTTAGTACATTTAAGAGGACGTAGATGGTATACCGCTAGAACAGCTCTTCAAAAAGGCCATCCTGTCGAACAGTTTGTCCGACATTCTGCATCTTCATGCCAGAAACGCTAAAAAGACGTCCAACTGTGGCGCTGCTCGGCAGCGTTGAATTGGCTTTCTGGAATGGCGATGAATGGCGATGAACTTGTTGATGTTAGGGTGAATCTTAACAGTTATTACTGGCATTGTCACTAAAATGTATTAATACTACTGGATTGATAAAGCTCCAGCCATTGGCCTATAGCCGACGGCGAATCAGATGTTAGGGCAGAAAGTCTTTGTTTACATGATAGCCTAAGTAAGCAGCGATATTATATAATACTTTACATTTTATGATATTTCGAAAATATAACTCGAATGGATTTCTGGATTAAAGTATTTTAAATAATTAAAAATTTAAAAAGCTTCAACAAGTCTTCTGTCGTCTGCTCTATTTGGCCCACAAATTTGCCTTAACTGAGCGATAATCCGAACTTTCACAGCCCATTAGCTATCCAGTAACTACCAATAGAGATTAATTGTCCATTGCCTTCAGATACTGCCTAGAAGACAACGCATTGCCACACAGACCAAGGACACATGCAATTCAAGATAGGAAGACCAAATTGGTAATAGCAAAATTATATAGCACTATTACTGAAAATATTTATGGACAACGTCCAAATTACAGAAGTTCTTGTAAGATGAAGCCAACAAAAGTAGGAAAAAATGTAGTTAATACGAAATATAGTTGTTGACTACAAACTACTTGATAAAAATAGTTATAGCTATTTTTTAACTACTTCTTTAAAAGTAGTTATGACTACTAGACAACTACCTTTATAGTAGTTATAACTACTAGTTAGTAACTACAGTAGTTAAAAGTGCCCATCACTGCTCTGGCAATTGCAAATTCCTCAAAAAAGTTTTTAGCTATAACTTTCACTCCACCCTAATGCACAGCCAGTGGCTATATCATCACTATATCATCGGGGCGTACAAAGCCACAGAGCCAGAGAGCTCCGACGGTGGTCCGCAAGGATGGCAAACACTATATCAAAGCAACTGAAACACAGAGAGTTTGTGCAGTTTGTAGTAGAGCCCTGCGCCGGCCGCGCCGCGCCGCCGCCGCCGACATTTCTTGGGCGCCGCCGCCGCCGATTTTTGTTTGTCGGCGCGCCGCCGCCGCCGCCGCCGACAATCTGTCGGCGCGCCGCCGATGTCAGTTTGATACGCTTATTTGTTATTGTTGCATTTTTCATGTTTTCAATAATATTGCAAATATAAAGAAACTATTCTCAGAAATGGCACTTTGATTGGTAGGAACTCGTATGTCAATGAAGAAGATAATGAGTGAACATAACTGATTACAATGTTTGTGGTCTTTATCTTGAGACCAAGAATGCATTGTCTTCCTGACTAAATTCGTTTTCCTTTAACTTAGATGATCTTGTCTTTGTGCCATGATACATACAATCATTTAAAGTGATATCCTGTTACAAGTAACCATTGTTTTGATACATCTGTTCCTGTTGTCATTTCCTTAATACCTTGACAACAAAAGCAATATGCAATGCATGTCTTGTATGTGTACTACAGTACTACAGTATTCACTCATTCGTTACCTTCATATTGAATAGCTTCTATAACCTATTGATTATAATCTTTGATGTCTGTGGTCTTATTACAATGGTGTAAAATTTTGGCTAAATGTTGTAAGTTTAGAGGAGTTTATAAGTGCTATTAGCATCAAGATATGCCATTTAACTACTTCCTGCAGAAGGGAATGTAACATTGATTAATACTTTTGGCTGGAATCTATTCAGGTAAACAGTATCAGTTGACACAGCTTTTGACTTAGTACGTATAGTATCAAGAATGGTCTTATCAGTTTAGCCCGATACAAACAATGGTCTATATATGGAGACCTTTAATGGCATGGCACCAATTCAAACGGGCAGCAGACCACCTGGTAAATTCATTGAAAAATTAACAGGACTGAGGCCACTCTTCCATTGTATTACCATAGGAAAACGTATATATTTACAATTCACTTCATGGCTTGACAGCAGCCTCTCTTGTTGGGAGGATGCTGTTATCCGGCATCTGCCACGTGACTTGATGTGTAGGCCTATACTGTTTCAGTGCATATGCAGGACAGTGTACTCGTGCAATATGCAAATGCATGTTGCTTCATCTTATTACAATTTGATAATACCTATACAGATGTGCAGTGTAATTAAGGATTTTCATATTTGTAAGGCAAATGTCTGAAGGTGTCTTCTCTGATGATCTCTCTCAGTCCCTTTGTATGTAGATCAGCTTATGTGTGATGGAGTGGCTTTAGAGAACTTGGCACTCTTAACTGGTCACAGGACCAACGGCTGTACAACTCTCATAGTGACTCACATGGGCGTCCGGAGGAGGGGCAATGGGGTTCCCCTCCCGGATTTGTGAATAGATTTTCTATGCAAAAACGTCATTTTGCCCGCCCCCCATGGAAAACTTTTGCCCCCGTAGAAAAATGTTGCCCCCCGGAAAAATTCCTGCGGATGCCCATGGTGACTCATGTTTTTCACTTGGGCACGCCGCGCCGACGCCGACATTTTGTGGGCGCCGCCGCCGCCGATTTTTGTTCGTCGGCGCGCCGCCGCCGCCGACCAAAAATGACCGGCGCGCCGCCGCCGACACTATAACGTCGGCGCAGGGCTCTAGTTTGTAGTCTCAAGGTCAAAAAACAGTACAAGAAGTGTAATGTTGCCCTGCACATTGACTACTTTGAACAATCTCATGAAATCTAAAAAACAGACAAATGGCATATTTGTACCATCGTAAGGAGACAATCAGTAACTGTTTTTTTTTAATATTATGCTCAGCTATTACAGATTGTATTATTACTTGTACTATTAGTACTATTATATCATTCTCTAAAGCTAGTCAAATGCAAGTTTTCACAGTCAGTTTTGCTAGCTAAATAGTTTGAAAACTGTAAGCGGGTAACTACCAGTATGATACTCATGGAGTTGTTGAGCAATATGTGCAGTTTTCTTTATTTTTTCTTATTACTCCTATTTACTGTTGACTGTTAGCTGTAAATATTTGTGGACAGTGACCTTCTTGTTTGAATTAAACTGATTTGGCTTTTATTTGATGTCGCTATGGTAACGGGCTAGATAATAAATACATCAGATCGTGGACAGTGACCTTCTTGTTTGAATTAAACTGATTTGGCTTTTATTTGATGTCGCTATGGTAACGGGCTAGATAATAAATACATCAGATCTTTCAGATTTTTTGGCATTTTTAAGAGAAGGTACTTGATCACGTAGACCTGATAAATGATAACAGGTGTTTGCCTTCGACTAATTCCCATGTTTATGGCCTCGTATAAAAGCTCTATCTGCGCATCGTATGGCACTCAGCCTTCCTCACGGCATTCACTGGTCGCAGCTTCACGATAGTGATTGAATCGCTACCGTCGAAGAAACTCGCAGAGTTGAATAAAGAAAAGTAAAGTGAAAGTGTGAGGTATGACGATCTTTTGTTTTATTGTTCATGGCAATGTAGCGCAACTTTGCAGTGCCGGCCTTAGGGGTGTGCGACCGTGCGGTCGCACAGGGCCCGCAACTTAGGAGGGCCCGATAACGTCACAGAAAATTAGCATGAACAAATGATTAGCATTGAAAAACAATTTGATTTATGTCATGGTGGAACTTGACGTGTTTTGTGGGGCTCATACAGTGAACTCTGCACAGGGCCCGAAATATTCTCAGGCCATCGCTGAACTTGGCATTTCGACAGTGGGTACTTTTAGTACCTCTCCATCAGGCTGTAATCTAGTCCCCCTCTTGTGGGGGGGAAACAAGTTTCCTGGGGGGGATTTTCCACCCCAACACGTGTCTACATTACAATATTGCTGGCCTCTGGGGGGAAACATCAATCCTGGGGGGGGGAAATTTACCCCCCCAAAGACGTCTAGATTACACACTCCTCTCCATAATAGAGCTTAAGAAATTCTTACATTCCAACGCAGCAGCAGTTTACAGTAGAAAATATTTGCCACACAGGAGTGTTATACAATGAACAACGATAAAATGCAATAAAATTAAATTAAATGAAAACAAAAATTATAATGCACCACAACAGAATACAGTGCGATATAAAAGGAAATAAACCAGTGAAACATCATAATACAGAGAGTTGTATAAATTATGCCCGAAACATGTAACCGCTTAGAAATGCTATAGCGCCATCCGATTAACTTATATAGGTCTACCCTGTCATTTTAGTCTAACGTTATGTTCTTCGTGGGTTTACCTATAATCAGTGCTTTTTTTCTGGAAAAAAGGTTCCGGTACGGAACAATAGGTTCCGGAATGGAATAATTATGGGCGGGCTAAAATTATGAGAAAACGGGATTGGGGATTGGGAGAGGGCTCAATAAACACTGAAAATAGTTCAAAAGACTGAAATTAAATTAAAATAAAATTATTGTTTTTATTATTAAAATGACTAAATTATTTTTTAGTACCTAAAAAAGGTGCCGGAACGCCGTTCCGGCCCGTTCCGGCTGAAAAAACACTGCCTATAATAAATTGGCACCATTGCATGAGACTGTTTGGAACTGTAAGCTTATTTCGTTACATGGTGATCAATAAAACAACCTAAATCTGAAACTAAAAAAGCCTGACACTTTTCTAGATATGTAACTGTTTCACAAAAGAGCCAAACCATTATATTCGTATTGTCAAGTCGGGAGCGCCTCTGATTGTTTTCTCTTGCAGTGGCGCTATAAAAAGTTTGCGTTTAAAATTAAATTTTGAAAAGGTCAATAATATTTAAATTGTTCCGAGACTGGTTTTACTTGCATTTTAAAAGTTACGTTGTTGGACGACTAGCGGCCGCTAAAAGACCTCATCGGAGACACATAATAATGCTATATCTCGGGGCAAAGGTCATGATCGTCGTGCTGACCGCATTGGTCATCGGTCAGGTGTCATCCGCCGAAGACCCTCAAATGACTTACAAGGGTACAGCAAAGGGACCTTACGATTCTCATTATGCCATCTACCCTACATCCGCCATCACAACGGACACGGACCAGTGCGCTCAACACGGGGTGTAAGTATGAGCAATCGCGAGACGCATCTTTCTTTGACGTGATCGTGCCTGATAAATTCAGCCACTAGTTTAATCATGCACTGAACGTGCTTGATATAATTTTATGTGAACCGCTTGTTTCTATCACAGATAGCAAACAGTTAGGCCTACAACTATTTCAAATGTACATATCTTCGCGAAGAGTTTTAAAACGCGAGTTAAATGTTATCTTATTATTTAGATGTCTCGCGTAAATTGAGTACACGTAAAAACCCGCAGAATTGGTTGTGCATCCTAAAATTAAACATGATATCTTTTGACTGATACAATTAATGTTTCTTCTGCGTTCCATAACTCTATTTCGCAAGCAGTTGAAGACCATTCTGTTTGAGATGCTATACAAATAAGCACTTGCGATTATAATTATTGCGCTTTTCTATGAAATTAATGCACACAGCTATTTCGAACCACATCTGCAGTACTCTCTTGAGATCGTAGGAAAACCTTTATCTCGTTTGCTACTTGTGCCAACATGGTTAATTTGAGTGTTACTTTTAAACAGAGATGTATTGCGGTCGGGCAACGGTTCAGCCGTTGACGCAGCCATAGTAACCTGGCTTTGCGTTGGGCTTGTGAACATGCAAAGCTGCGGAGTCGGAGGCGGTTTCGTAGCCACAATTTACGAAAGGTAGGCCTATGCGATATAGGATTTAATCGTATTCCTCACACTTGAAGGTTTAGCCTTAATTTAATTATATAGCGCCATTAGACCTTTTGGGCTGATCGTCTACCGTTCATGACTTGCTGTACAATGAATGCGTGACACGGCAGCTGATTGGTTTGAGGTCTCGCCTTGCAACGCGTACTGTGCGTGTTCGAGCCGCCGTTGAGAGACTGTTATAATGTAGGGACCTTTGGCAAGTCCTTCGACCACCGTAGCCCAGCGCCAACCGCAGCGTCACTCTTTATAGTCGTAATATTTACTCGACGAGACCAATCAATCAATAACCATGAGCTCTGCGCCCGTAGATGCTGATGCCTTCCCGACGACACGATGACAGCGGAGAGTGATTTCTTTGGGATAATTACGTATTGCGGTGACTTTTCTCTTGATTGAAGTGTCTTGTACAGTAGGTTATCTTTAATGTAAAGCTCCCACGTCGCTCTTCCCTCACTTCGTATCGTCGGACCATGGACCGTCCATGGATGAATCCCAGGGCTCTGGACAAGGGGAAAGTGCATCACAGGACTTACCATTAGCCTTCCAGCTTGCGCCCGTAGTAAATTATTCTTCATGGGAACAAAGGCAAGTGTGCGTGGACTTCATAGTTAGGCCTATTAGATCTGGTTTGGTTTTTGCAAAACTAGATGTAAAAAAATGTAAGACTTTTATCAGCATTACTCTATCTAAAATCAAACATTGACCACTGCTACGAGATTATATGGAAGTTATTCAATCAGAACGTCGCAAGTTTAAACTCCAGGGTTCGTGCGTGGAAACGTTCCATAATAGTTACATAGAACAACTAACTTGTGGGGCGTGGTGGCTCAGTGGTAAGTTCGGCGCATTGTGACCGAAGGGTTGCAGGTTCGAATCCCACTCTAACTGCTGCGTACGGATCTTGGGCAAGTCCTTCACTCGCAATTGCTCGTGGCGCTTCGGCGTGAAATTTCCGGCACAGTATCAGGTGCTGTAGTCGGGAGCGCCTCTGAGTAGTAGTTGACTTCGAGAGGCGCTATGGAAATATCCGGAATAAATAAAAAAATAACTTGACCATTATGTAGAGCATATATAAGTTATAATAGTAGCGCTTCAAGTCCTTTTTAAATACTGTTTACCCATGAGGACTGTATGTTACTATTATAGAACGATGACGTTATTTAAATAAAATATGATATCGAATAAGATATGAATCATTCTGTGGCAGAAACTTACACGCGTCAACTGTTTTGTGTCTGCTGTTATCATAGCGCCTCCCACGAACCTCACAAATATTTTCTTCATTGTCTTTTTTAAACTCTTGTAGACCGCGAGATGAATCCGATAAGATACTGGTTTCACTGTTATCACGCGAGAGAGCGCCACTAGCTGCAACTCAAGACATGTTCGTTAACGGAACAGCCTCTTCAACAACTGGTATACAGTTCATGTCTATTGATAATTATAATCAGCCACTCTGATCGGTGAATGCTTTCACACCTGTGCGAATAACGCGTCCTTCTGATCTTCGTGCCAGTGTGTTACCATTCATCCATCTAGACGCCCCGATTTTGGTTCATTTCAGAAAGACAGTAGGCCTAATTTCGTAAATTATTATGTCTTGTTTTAACTGGTGCCCTGCGCTTAGCTTTACAGTAGCGTTTTAGAAATTGGGAGATCCCATTGATTTCGACTACGATTAATTTTCGAATGTCGGGTTTTATTACTTTCCGAGTAACGTGTAATATGCAGCGCTCTGTCTGCTGTTACTACACGTAGGTGGAAAGGCTGTAGCGGTTCCTGGAGACGTGAAAGGGTATTATGAAGCGTGGAAGAAATTCGGCCGTATGCCTTGGAAAGATCTTTTCCAAAACGCTATTCAGATGTGCGAGCAAGGCTACATTGTAGAGAAAGCATTGTCAGTGCAGATTCAGGATCACGAAGAACTAATTCGCTCTGATCCAAACTTCAGGTAGTCAACGGAATTTGTGCTCTTTTGCTACTTTCAAAAAGGCGTTTCAGACACTTATACAGATGCAGTTTGTTAAAGAGGTACTGATAAATGAAGTCAGGTCTTCAAACCACTGCACATTTCAATTTCCTATACAATAGGGGGTCTACCTATTGACTCCTAACCAGTGGCGTCACTAGGGTTGGTGTCACCCAGTGCGGTAAGTCATGGTGTCATCTCCAATAGAAGGTTCAAACAAGAAAACTAGCATACAGTTTCAGCTTTAGGTAAAATGATACTGATACAGTACATGTAAGCTGGACTTACTTGTAATGTTATTGTTGTTATCTATTATTGTTAATTTAAAAATAATAGATTTCTGCTTAAACTTTACATACATTTTTTTATACACTTATTTTGTTACTAAGGTGTCACCCCTCTGAAGGTGTCACTCGGTGTGGCCCGCACCCCCGCGCCTTCTAGTGACGCTATACTGCTCTTAACAACATAACTTTGATTTCTGGCTATGTATTTCTACAAAATAATATACTGTGATTTCTTCTAATTTCCACTTTTACACAAGGCCCATTGTTTACTGATAAACTTGACACACAACGATTGTCAGAAATCTCAAGCTACTTTTTGCTGCGGTTTATTACGGGGCATTATTTATGAAACACCTTGTATCTATCACACATGACATAGGCCGCGATTGACTGAACACAAGCGAACTATTTCCGTTTCATTTTATTTATGACGAATGCAGTCACAATAAGTACGCTGAGTAATTATACACGATCTCCTACGTGTCTCTATTAAAATGGCAAGACCATGGAATTGGAAAAAGTTCAGGAAGGTCGAATGTTTTAGCCCCGGTTGACTGAACACAAGCTAATTACTTCGTTTTTGCTATAAAACAAAAATGTATTGTACTGAACACTGTTCGCAACCTCCTAACGTTTACCTTACACTTCTACCTTCAACCTTCTCTTAATTTAATCAAAAATAGATAGAAATTTAGAACACTTGTCGCCTGAGAAACCTGCAGCGTGGCAAAAATCCTTACGTTCTGGCGAATTAGATTCTTCCATTCAGCTCTATTAAGTCGTGTTTTTTTTGTTATAGTGAGCTTTTCGTGAAAGGGGATGGAACGCTGATCCAAGAGGGCGACTTGCTCGTCAACGCAAAGCTCGGAACCACCTTACGTAGAATTGCAGATGATCCTATGACCTATTACAACGGAACATTGGCAGACGACATCGTAGCAGATCTCTTGGAATACGGTTCGCTAACAGAATCTATCAGAATTCTAAAAAACGAACTGAAATATGTATGTATGTATATATGCTTGTATCCGGACTTTTATAGAGGGCATTTTAGGAACCCCGTGCAATGCGCGCACAGCATTTGAAGATTGCCCGGATAAATGCACCTTCTGGCAAAACTCAATTATTCAACTGTCGCTTCCCGTTGCCTAGAATCGTTTTTGTTATCATATTTGATGGTGGGGTACGCAATAGTGTAGTGGTTAGTGTGCTGGACTGTCAACCGAGAGATCGCGGTTCAAATTCCGCCACGGCAGAAATTTATTTTGAGATTTGACCTAACCGACTCAGCTAAAATGAGTACACTGACCGTACACTGTCGGTGGGAAATGAGACAGAAGAGGACTGGCCACCACCCTTGTATGCCGAGGCTAAGACAATGAAGTCGCTAGCACTTCATACCCATGGCTGCATCTCAGGTTAGCTTAAAAGACTGCTCTTCTTTTCCTTTTTCTTCTTCTTTATCTTCTTCATGAACTGTCTTCTAGAAATGTACTAAACTGACTAAGGACCAAGCAAGGATCGAAGGTTGTTTACAATGTAGATGTCGTAATTCTTTAAAGTAAACATAGAAACCTAACTATTTAAGACTGATGATGACAAAGTCATTTCATTGATGCACGAAGTATAACCTAGTTATAAACGCATGTCTCATAGAGGTCGTGTGAGTTGATTCCCGAGGCTAAATGTCAGCAATTTTAAGCATATCCGAGACAGTAAACACTAAGTTTTTAATGGAAGTACCGAGGAGAATGTTTATCCGTTCTTCTCCAGACGGAATCATTACACGGGAAGACCTTCTTGCGTACCACGCTGCGTTGAAACAAACTGTCAACGTCACGATCCAAAATGGCCGATATGTATTCTACAATCCTCCGCCACCAACCAGTGGAGCCGTTATAGACTTTATTATGAACATATTAGATGGTAAGACCAAAATCATGTATTTGCAAGCATCTGTATATGTATGTATGTATGTATGTATGCATTTGACTATGTACGTATGTATGACATTGTTTGAATGAATGAATGTAAGTATGTATGATTATATGCATGTAAGTCTGTACGAATGCATGCATACATGTATGTATGTAAGTATGTATGTATATATGTATGCACGCGTGTACGAATATTTGTAACTATGTATTTATGTTTGTATGTATGTCAGTATGTATGAATATGTGCATGTATGTATGCAAGTATGTATATATGCATATATAATTATATGTACATGTATATATGCATGTTTGCTTATATTTATGTAAGTATGTATGAATGTATTCATGTATGTATATAAGTATGCATGCATGCATGTATATACGTATGTATGTATGTATGTATGTATGTATGTATGTATGTATGACATATATGTATTATGCTTGTATGTATGTAGGCCCATCTATTTAAATACTTAATATCACCTTTAAAATACCTCGCAACATCGATGCTCAATTCAATTCTGTTCGCTTAAAATCTAACATAAACAATGCATAGACAACAATTGGAATAAGATAATGATAAGTCCTAAGTTGAATCTTGCTTTCAAGGGCGGATGTAATTCTGATGCTAGGCGTCTATTGCGCAAAATCAATGTCAGTGACTGTCAGTTCCTAATTGTAATCGTTAACTCCATATTCTAAAGCGCTGCTCCAAGGCTAAGTCTGGGCACCAGCTTATTTACGAGCGCTGTGTTGTGCCAAAGGGGTTGTCCAGAGATGAAACGGGAAGATCCGAGTCCGGTTGTCAGAGAGAGGCCATAGAGAGAGACAAAGAGAGACAGACAGAGACAGAGACAGACAGACAGAGACAGACAGACAGACAGAGAAAGACAAAGCGAGAGAGAGAGAGAGAGAGAGAGAGAGAGAGAGAGAGAGAGCGAGCAGGAGCTGCATTGAGGAAAAGAGAGTTTTAAAGGCAGAGAATTGAATGGATTAGGGTAGACATTTTTCAAGAGTTGGGACTTCAATTTCGAGTGGATAGCCTGTAGTGTCATCGGTAGACCAGTCGGAGGCAGATAGAGGCGAGTAGCGGCAGCATTGGTGGGGTACTGAGAATTTGCGGAATTCAGGGGAGGAGTTGAGGTGCATTGTGGCATATGGATCGGTTGGAGAAATTGGGGGAAAGGAGAGACTGAGATAGGAGGATGGTCGCGTAGAGCGAGGTCGCTGGATGTAGAAGAGTTCGCGAAGGTATTTGGGCTGAGAGTGTAAATGCGCTCTTAAGAGTTTATTGAAGAATTTTAAACTGACTTTTAAGTTTGGCTCTTATTTCAGGATACAACTTCTCGCCAGCTGATATGATTGACGATTCCAGTAAAATTCTGACATATCACCGAATGGTAGAAGCATTTAAATTCGCCTACGCAAAACGCAGCAACTTGGGAGACGAGGACTTCGTTGACGTTACAGAGGTATGTGACACATTAAATTACACCAATGAACAACTTAGTGTTAGATGTGTTACACCAATCAACGCACAAATGAGTGGTTGTTAACGTGCTAAATATGACAGTGCACTTGAAATATAAGCTTAAACACTATTCAGATAGCCAATATCCAAACGCACAAATTTTGTTGCTGTCTTACTATAAACTTTGTCCATAATATTATGAGTATAACTTGTGACTGCGTGAGTTTGTGTGCATGCATAGACAATAGTTCGGCAAAAGTTCAGAAACTGCGTACTAATAATTACCTGAATTTAAGCTAATGGTTTTCTGAAACCACCTACAGTTGTAGGTAACTATGACTCTTTTCAAATACGTTCGTGACAAACTTTCTTCGTCGCGAGTCCTTATAGAGGTACAATATTACCCTAAAGCTATTTCATAAACAAAACAATAGTGTTGCGACGAGCAACGCACGCAGCATAGTCCGTAGCATCCTACTTTTGGAACGCTGTAGTGATTAAATTTTCAACATTTGTGCCGAAAGACCGAAGCAGTAAACTGCTTAATACTTTAAATAGTTTCGCATAGGCCTATACGGTACAATATAAGATCCAATTTCTTGTGCAGTTACTCTGTCAGCGTTTCAAATAAAAGCACTCTTCTGCAGAACTACTACTGGTAAAAAGTTTTATGCGGCCAGGCCCACATAGGAGTACCACGTTCACCAAACTTTACGTGTATAATAGACCTAACCCTACTGGTTAGTTTCGATGCAGCCTCGGGTTTCCTAAAGTTGACGATAAAATGCGCTTAGTTTAGCAACACCTTCATTTTGCTCGAATGGTTGTTTTCCGAAAGCTCGTGGCCAACCTGACATCTGATGAATACGCCGAGGAAATACGTCTGCAGATAGACGACATTTCAACGCATGACATCGATTACTATGGTCCGACGTTTGACATTAAGCCTGACGCAGGAACCTCACACATGAATATACTAGCACCAGATGGCTCAGCTGTTGCAATGACTGGAACTATTAATTTATAGTTCGTACAATCTTTTCTGGCTCAGTACATGTAGTTAGTTTATTTAATATAATATATTATATTGTATTGTATTGCATCTGAACATTTATAAAGCGCCTCACACAGTATTCGCTAATCAGAGGCGCTCCCAGTGCGAAAGATTCATTGAATAGAAAGTGGTAATAAAATTTTATTTGTATACACAAAAGATTTTGTATTTTAGTATTATATAGAATAATAGCATTGGTAGACCTATATATAGCGTAGTAATCATATGAACGTCTGAATGTTTAGCGTAGTTGCAACTAATACTAATAGCTAATGGCATACTATAATGTTCATACTATGGCATACTAGTAACTAATACAAATAATAAACAATTCATTCTTGTTTATTTCTATCAGGATATAGCTAGTAAATGTGATCTATCGTTGGTTAGCTATTTTCAGATATGTTCTTGGGTTTCTTCTTAGTTTTGGATCTAAGACGCGCGGCAGTCGAACTGGAATCATATTCAACAACGAAATGGACGATTTTTCGACTCCTGGGACCTACAACAGTTTCGGAGTACCAGCCTCTCCGACAAATTTTATCGAGCCTGGAAAGATGCCGATGTCTTCCATGTGTCCAACTCTAGTTGCCGACGAAACGGGATCCGTGATTTTCATGGGAGGTGGATCCGGTGGAACCCGAATCACGACAGGCACATCCTTTGTAAGTTCTCACCTTTGGCAAGGTCTACTCGGCCTGTTTACCAGATTCTGCCCTTCCTGCGGAGATGCGGGGTGCAAGTCTGAACTGCGTACAGTCTCTCCGTTCCAATACGCTTAATATGGATCGCATAGCATTTCTTCAGTATTAATATATAACCTTTAATATAATCTAATGGGGTCTTTAGGGACGTTATTATAATGTGAAAGACATCTTTCGATGGGTCGCTTCCAGTGAAATCGCTATAAAAAATCTTAATCCAGTGGAGACGCCAAGTCAAGCCTTGTAGGCGGATAAATACGTTTTTTTTACACAACGTCTCTGAAATGCTCGGAATAGATGCCATACAAAAATCTGTTATAAGTACAATTACGATGGCTGTTGTTGGTGGAACAACCAGGTTTTAGCTTTTATAAATGCCTTTTGTTCATAAAGCCACGTATAATAGATGCACAAGCAGCGTAACGAGGAGAGATGTTACTGCTATATGCCTATAGTTCGAAGCGCTTCCCAACGATAGCACGAAAACAGCACGAAAACAACACGAAAACACCAGATTCGACATGACTACAGGATGAATTGGGATGCTTCAATGTCGTGAAATTATTACACAGATTAATGAAATCCTCTAACGAAACTGTAATATCTATATATATAAAGAGAAGACTGTCTGTCTGTAACGCGACTTTGACCCCGATGCATTTCTACAGCTTTCGAGCTTTTCACTCCAAACCTTCACTACTGTCTCGGGGTGGGCATGACACACCCAGTGTGAGGCTTCTCGTCCCCCGTTTTCACCGCTACCATGGTGTCCCGGGCCAAAACCTACCCGCGCCATGCATTTTTAGGTGGAAAAAAATAACCTACACTCAACCTATTTTCACTCGCCAGAATGCACCGCCGGGTTAAGCAGCTACAGTACGGATTCGCTAGAGGGATTGAAACTAAGCAGTGTTTTGTTGCTTATTCGCTAGAGGGATTGAAACACCCAAAACGCCGGGTTAAGCAGTTTCGCGTCCCCCGTTTTGACCGCTACCATGGTGTCCCGGCCCTAAACCTCCGAAACCCGGGCAACGCCGGGTTCACCAGCTAGTGTAATAATAATGAACAACAGAGTCACCGTCTGGATAGCCCTCGTAATTCATAGACCCTGTGGACAAGCTGAGGATTGCATCCATAGGCCTTATGACCAAATGTTTTTGCTTTATTTGGAACAGATAGCAATGCAGGCGCTTTGGTTTGACACGGATCTGAAGAACGCCACAGACCACGCACGACTGCATCATCAACTAGCTCCGAGTGAACTTGAGCACGAAACTTGGATGGATCAGGTTTGTGTGCACGTCATGCTTCAAAACCACGAGTCGCTAATGCCTGTCGAATTACCTTATATTCGATTGCAATTCTGACTACCTTTCACACTATTCATTTATTTATTCGACGAGTAAACTGTTAGAGGTCAAAGGTTACGTTTGAGCGCCTCTGGAGATGCTCCACAGAAGCGTGAAGGTAAAGGCAACATAATTGTTTGAATGCCTCAACAGAAAGCGTAGTCTGAGGCGAACGACCGTTCCACTCGGGCGCACATGCAAACGCAACGATTCAATAGAAGAGCACATCTTAAAATTCTCTCCATTGGAACATACTACAAAACACCTAACTGCTGGGCTATGGATAATCATAGCCATATCAATTATTTGGAACATAATTATTTCTGAAGAAGAGCAATGAACGTATTATTGTTTGCGAAGATCACGGTTAACGAATGTTTTCTCTGTAAATTGCTTCCGTAAGGAATCATTCAACAGGAACGTGAAATACTCGTATACTGAGCGCTGTATTTTTTCGTCGGTGAAAAATGTTTAAAGCACGACTATGCAGATTGAACCAAAAGAAGAGAGTGACCGATCATCTGCGGGATGGAACAGATTTTGTGAACCTAGAAGAGACGGAAATGGAGAAGGACCTTGGAGTTTGGATCGATAAAGATCTGAAATGGAGGCAGCATTGTAGGAAGTCGGTAAGCAGGGCAAAGTCAGTTCTTGGTTTGACAAAAGGAGTTTCAAGAAGATAGATATTGATAGCTTCAAGATACTGTACAATGCATATATTCGACCACATCTAGAATGTTGTGTCCAAGTTTGGAACCCCTACTACAGAAAGACATTAAATGCCTGGAAAATACAAAAAGAGAGCTAATAAACTCATCAGATACCTAGCTAGGATGCCGTATGTAGAAAGGCTTCAAAAGCTGAGTATTTTTTCCTCGGAAAGAAGAAGAATGAAGGATGATCTTATTGAGACCTACAAATTTCTACATGGACTTGAAAATATAGATGAAAAAACCTTCCAGAAAGCAACAACTGGAAATCTCAGAGGTCACAATCTGAAACTGCACCATAAGCAGGCACGATTAGACATTACAAAATTCTTTTTTAGCCATAGTACTGTGGATCAATGGAACCGGTTTCCACAGAAAATAGTACCTACACCCAGGGACGTAACTAGCATTGGGTTTGGGGTCTAAGCCCCCAAACGAAGCTGAAGCCCCCTAAATAAATCAAGCCGCTGTATGCTTACGGCTAAAAATTGTTATGAACACTTTATTCATGTTGTCATGCTCAGGGCTCAAGTTCCTCCTCCCGCAAACGAAAAGTTCTAGTGACGTTGCTGTCTGCACCAAGCTTGAACACTTTCAAAGAGAAACTGGACAACTGGTTTGAACGATACAGGCACTACGAAAACGTTTTTGTAGGTTACCTATAGCTTATTAACTGTAACTGTAATTGAAGTGAAATTAATTAAGCATAATTAATTAAGGGTATTTCTCTATTATATGCAAAGTGACTTACTATTTCCATCCTTATGCTCTATCGTTTCATCCACTGTACAGGTTATCGTCGACGGTCTAGCGGCAAAGAATCACGTAATGTTGATGACAACGCAGGGCACTAATATCGGCACCGTTCATAAGCATTGCTCCGCCGGGTGCTACTTGGAGGCTGCAAGTGACGCCAGGAAAGGGGGAACACCGGGAGGATTCTAGCAAGCCCCTGTCATCGAGGAGCACTATGTAACTGTCGTGAATGAATGAATGACCGAAATGCTATGCACAGAACTTAAGCATTCTGTGATTACATTATAAATTCTCAGATACCATACCATACCATACCATACCATACCATACCATACCATACCATACCACACCATACCATACCATACCATACATGAAGTCGGCTGATGCTTTAACCTGCGTTGGTAAGCACCAGGTCAATTATGAAGCCCAAAATATTAATGTAAGGCTTTTAACATATAACGGGTCTGGACCATAAGCGTTTCTTAGGTGAATTTGGACTTTTACGCATGTAGAAGTTCAATAAGTAACCGATCGAAATTGTTTCTTTTTGCGTTTTTTGCAATTATGATAGAAAAAGTGGTAAATGATACTGTGGTACAAAATTTCGTTGTGTTATTTAATATTTCACTGCCAGATATAAAGGTAACCAAAACTCCACGTCTGTCCATGCTTAAGGTAAGGGTGCCGCGTAATCACTGGACTGTTCTGCCGTAACAGTCTGGGAGTGGCATACTATTCCAAACGTTTTTGGTTTGGGATTGTTATAGATTTAACATTCGGAAGCTTTTTAGCGCCCAGTTGTACTTTGAAAACAGTCCCTGTTAATGTCAGACTGTAAAGCCGATAGGGCTTACAATATTCTTCAACCCAAACATTTTGGCCAGTTTGTACCCGCAGTGGCACGTGCGAATTAAGGGGATTAGGACTATCACAGAATGTTTCTGCTATCAGACTTTAGCTTCTCTCTGTAGAAGCCTTTATTGTCATTCGCTACAAATGTCTCTTTACGAATACGGAGTTCAATTACAGACGAATACATTCAGTTACGCTACGCTTCACTGACGATGGTGAGATGGCTACGACATTGCAACGACTACCAGAACTTCTATTCTAGACTTCTTAAGATGAGCGCCTATAGTGACTGCTTAACTCCATACATACCAGTCATGCCAGTCTATTACAGAATCATTCTGACTGACTGTTCTACCGTCTGCTTTCTACTTCTACTGACTGACTCTCTACTCTACTGCTCTCTACTCCATCTACAGACTAACACATCATAAGTTATTCTGAAGTCTCTGGTAAAGGTATCTTGTGATTGGTTCGGCAACTCATAGCCCTCTACCTAGGATCTCTAGGATCTCTAGATTGACATTAGCTAAGCTACTGGAAGATTGGCCTTAGTCAAACCTACCTAATTATTCTTGGCCAATGGAAGACTCATCCTGTCTGGGTGGTTCATATTTCCTAGAAGCGTCTAGAATGTTCATCTATTTTCCATCTATTATTCGGAAATCATGTTCTATCTAACACAACTTATAATCTCGACGCTGGCTAGAAGTAGATTGGAATTCTCTGACCAGCTGCAGTATATTATTCACAGAGATTGTCATCGCAACATCCTATTTCTATCTCACTAGGAGCCTCAGTGTCAAGTAACTTATCTGGGTTCCATTATTACTTTACATACCCTGTGATAAGACTTTCTGGTAAATCCCGGAATGAGTCGGTCTTTCTTATAAATACCGGTATGATTCGGTCATTCTGATAAATACCGATATGCTTCGGTCTATATGAGAAATACCGATATGATTTGGTCTTTCTGAGAAATGCCGATATGATTTGGTCTTTCTGATAAATACCGGCATAATTCGGTCTTTATGGTAAACCAGTATGAGCAATGTATCAATGAGCATGCTATTACACGCCAAGAAGGATAACGGTTATCGACCTCGACGCTGAAGCGAGACTCCGAACAATGTAGCCAGCCACGAAACCATGACGGCTGGCCCACAATGGCACACATCCTAGCGATGCCTGGCTATTTATTAGCCCAATCAATGACCGGCTGGCATGCTCGAACACGCTTTTCTGACAGAAACCTTAGCGTGAAAATGGACGACGGTCTGTGATGCATGGAATCTGCCTTCGATGAAAGGAACGCATGCACGGGCGTGTGTGAACGAAAAGTCCAATGAGATTTAGTCACACTGTCGATTCTGTACACTCGACGTACAATGCAAAAGCCCAGTCCATCAGCCACTATCTATGCAAATATGTTTAAGAAATACACACATACTTAAATGCTATTATCTGTATAATAGCACGGATATAATAACATATACATGTGGGTGCATAGTGGACGACGCAGAAACCACTATGGTAACTGACGCAAGTTTTCGGCACCGAGATAGGTTGATTCATTACAAGAACTGCTGTCGAATATGAAGCGAAGCATGTAGCTCTGGATTGAAAAACATGAACTAAATAGCATAATTCCAAAGAGATTGCTTGAAAATCTTATCTGTCCATGCTTCAGCTGTACAGTTACATGAAACTATATTTCGCTTAAATATTTACATCCAGTCTCCTCTCTCATTACCTGTCAAGAACCGGGTAGAATTGTGACTCGGCGCGCATCAATAGGAGTCCATAATGAACTATGCGCTGTTGCCTACGTCTCTTTATCAACGAGAGGCGCATTGAGGCGTATTAGACAATAAAGACAAACGCCATAAAGCCACGGGTGTCTTGTTGATAATTTCCAGAGTACAGGCGACATCTCTTCATATCAGCACAGCTGGCTTAAAGCAACGGTTAACCATGGACATAGTCACCTTTGGATTTATGATTGCACTGTTGGTAAAAGGTAAAGAGTTTCTTTTCTAGATATTCGCGTGTCATTTTCAGTACAATATAATCATTATGGACGATTCGCGGTGGTTGGCGTTTACAGAACCCTCTCTCTGCACATCTCTGCGAGTTCGTCGGGTTTGCTCGTGCATCGGACCTTCCTTTTGGAACATGCTTCCATTTGCATATACGTACATGTAATGTTTCAATTAACTGTTTCAGCTCAACACACATTTCTAGTTACCTAAGGCACATTTGCTTAGACCAGTTAGATAACCGCGCGAGCAGCGCTTCCGGGAATTGAATGAAGGGCGTTATATAAATGTTTAGCTACAGTAGGCCTTACATTATAGCGGTATGTTCTGTGCCTTGAAACTGGAGGGTAGCAGGTTCGAATCTACCTCAAGCCAATGCGCAGCGACCTTGGACAAGTTCCTCAACCACAATTTTCTGTGAGGAAGGCAACGGGAAACCACCTCACTCATCTCATCCTCGGATGGCATAAAGCCAATTGACCTGCCTTCGGACAGAGGACTCACCATCATAACGCAATACAGTACAAGAGCAACGACTAGTCATTAGAATAAGTGCAACGAACTATGTTCGGAAATTGATAGAATCTTCAAAAAGAAACCTTGATTTAACATCGCTACGTTCGTAATCTTGCCGCTGAACACGCGTCTCAGACATAGAAGACCGGTTTTGCAACCAGGTTAAGGGCGACAGCTGTGAGATCCTCCGTAACAATTTCACGGAAGAAGCCAGAAACATCTTGCGATTGAGAGGGTAGCTTGAAAGGAATGGGTTAACGATGACACGTGCCTGCTCATCCAGAGCAGGCATCTGGCAGATTCCTGCCGAATGAGTACAAATACGCCCCCAGGCTCTTCAAAATGGGCAGATGAAGTACGCGTTCGCGAATTTCCGGAATCTGTGCTCCATGATGCCACGGGTCTAGAGCACAGTAAAAGGCACGGGTGCCAACCAGTGAGCGACAGCAGCTAAAAGGTTCAGCGGCGGGGTGGGGGAACGTACGAAGACCTCTTTAACTGCGCTCTCCGTTGCCAGAACCAGGAGACCAAATTATCAAAATCTCCGAATTATACCTGTTAATCAATCGTTCCCGATCAACCGAACTTGAAGTGATGGCTGAGGTACGTCGACTGAAGAATAGGAACCCACAAGACAAATGCTGCATATCAGCCAGGCTCAATGTTAAAGGAGGGGGTTAGTACTGTCCGGTACAGTATATGGCTCGCTGGTGTGATAACAGGCGTCTGAAATTCTGTCACAATGCCGAAATAATGGATCGGAGGAATTAATTTCTCTTTCTTTTCTAAGGGTACTCGTGGAGACAGCCGTTGGGACTAGATAAACTATTGAGGCATTTCTTTGTTGTAAGTGACCGGCTGCGTCTTTGGTGGCCTTCTCCTTCCAAGGGTTAAGGAACTCCTGCTTCATTTGAGACGACCGGAACAGAGCGGCTTCACTCCTGGGCGATACAAACATGCATACACAACTAGACATACATACAGACCCAAAATATACATAATATATAGATTAGATACATACATACATACATACATACATACATACATACATACATACATACATACATCAGAAGAACTCATGGAAATTGGGGTAAACCTAAAAAAAACGCACACTAAGGGAGTTGACGGCATCGACCCCTATATTGCCACTCCTAACCTATCCTTTGTACTCAGTCCCTTATCCGCTATTATTAACTCCTCCTTAAAATTTGGAATTGTTCCTGACCAGCTCAAAACTGCAAAAGTAGTACCAATTTTTAAAAAAGGAGATAAAGAATGTCTAGCAAATTATCGACCGATCTCGGTCCTCCCTTATTTTGCCAAGTTTTTGGAAAAAATTATGTATGAAAGGCTTAGTTCGTATATTATTAAAGCAAATTTGTTACATTCTTCCCAACACGGATTTCGGCCGGGTCATTCCACTTTCATGGCTTTGTTGGATATGGAAGACAAAATTTCGAAAGCAATTGACAATAATGAATATTCTGTCGGGATTTTTATCGACCTGGCCAAGGCTTTCGATACGGTCGACCACTCTATTCTCCTTAAAAAAATGTCTAATTATGGCGTTAGAGGTATGCAATTAAAATGGTTTGAAAGCTACTTCATAAATCGTAATCAGAAAGTTCTTTGTAACGGGGTCCTATCCGCAATAGGTTCCATTACATATGGCGTTCCACAAGGCTCGAACCTCGGGCCACTGTTATTTCTACTATACATCAACGACTTGGCTAAAGTGTCCTCGACTCTTTACTTCATCCTATTTGCGGATGACACCAATATATTTTACTCTAATCATTCTTGGACTGATCTTATGGAAATTGTCAACATTGAGCTGTCTCAAGTTAGTAATTGGTTTGCTGCCAACAGGCTCACATTAAATATTGAAAAAACAAATTTCATAATATTTAAATCTCATAGGAAAATTAAACCGATAAAAATAGATTTAGCGTTTGAAGGGAGGCCCATCTCTCAGGTGGACTCCGTTAAGTTTTTGGGGGTTTTTCTTGACCAACATCTAACATGGAAGACTCACATTAACTACATCTCAACGAAAATAGCTAAAAACATAGGAATAATATCTAGAATTTCATACCTCCTCCCTAAAACAGTTAGATTAAACCTGTATTATACATTAATTTACCCATACCTAAATTACTGTAATTTAATCTGGACCTCTAATTACGAATCCCGCCTCCATAAACTAGTACTTTTACAAAAGAAAGCAGTCAGACTAATTCAGGGAGCCCGAAGAAGCGAACATACCTCCCCTATATTCAAGACTTGGAACCTACTAGATTTAAAGCAAATAGGTTTCGCCCAAATAGGAGACCTCCTTTTTCGTTATGAGCGCAATCTACTACCTGCCTCATTCGTGGGATACTTCACTCTCACTTCCCAAATCCATGACCATTTTACTAGGAAAGCCTCTTCGTATCGACCAGGAAAAGCGCGCACTAACACGCGAGAATTTTGCATCAGAACAGCTGGACCAATACTTTGGGATACCATTCCATTAGAAATCCGCTCTTCCTCTACCAGATATCAGTTTAAAAAACGCTTACGCTCATTTATTATGCATTCCTAGAATTCGCCTTGACTAGACTCCTCCTCTTATAGGTTCTGCTATAGCTTGGGCCCGTCAGCTCCGCGCACTGGCCCTTGAGTTCCTTAGTTAAGGTTTAGATAAGATTAGTTAAGATTTGTTCCATTTCTTCCTACCTCTCAGAGCCCCCATCCCCTTTAATGCCCAGGCAATTTTTTAAATCTTTTTTCTAGTCACGTCGGGAAGGATAACTTATAATATGCCATACACTGAACTATGTTAAAGGACCTGTCGGGTGTCCCCGCCTAGCGGGATAATTATCCCTTTGGGGCCGCCCATTGCTTCCATCACCGACTGTTCTGTCTCACCTTATTTAGTGGAGCAATAATAAATGTTTCTGAATTGTTATACTTATGTAATTTTACTGATTTGGTTGCAATAAAAAAATATTGAATTGAATTGAATTGAATACATACATACACACACACATACATACATACATACATACATACATACATACATACATACATACATACATACATGCATATGTATACATACATACATACATACATACATACATACATACATACATACATACATATATACATATATACATACATACATACATACATACATAAAGGTGTATGCATGTGCATATAAGTATTACTACGTATCTACGTATATGCATATTTATTCAAATATTTATTTTGCATAGCATCGTCTGCTATTTTGCCTGCTGCACTGGTCGATCCTGGTGACTCGGATGACCCGGACCCTTCTTGGTCAAACTGCTCGAAACCATGCGACTACGGCCTACAAACTCGTCTCAAACGAACTCGACCCAACCAAGATTCGTCCTCCGATGTCCGACTTTGCAACGACCACAACTGCCAAGGTTACCGTTAGGCTGTGCGATGATTAACACTATCACACTTAATTTTAGTAAGTAAGCAACAATAACCTTGGAAACGTATATAGGCAAATGCGCTTACGAAGCCTGTTGAACTGTGGAACCATAAATGAAGTCGAACACAGTTCTGTCAATTCTTATTCAGGTCACTTTTGCATATGCATGAAATGTAAGTAAGTCGTTCTATTCATATTCCATCGTAGATGGATTTGGTTGTTGTGATCATTTTTAGATTTTACACCTAATTAACTAGATGTTTTCACAATTGATTGTAAATAGAACTGGCAGAGGAGATCAATAAAGGCATCATGGTTTTGCTACATTCAAAAGAAAATGCCACACTTAAGGTTGGTAGATCTCAAGATGGCATTTCCAATTCTTTTGAAGTCAATTAGCGCTAACTGATTTGTCTGTTTGAAGAGTATACTAATATTGGCAACAGATACATAGTCAAGTCAGAGCGGTTTTTTGGATATACGTTTAAAGTAGAAGATATGGTTGATAGGAGAACAGAGATAGACAGGTAGAGGTAGATGCATCAGTGGTTTGTACTTATATTGAACGAAATTATCAGAAAACGGATTGGATGAATTCTAGTGCTCTAACATATTGTTGGAAATCAGAAAGAGTGGCATTAATTTAAGTTTTACTGTATGATTCTTGAAGATAGCGATTAGAAACTGGAATTAATCTAATTTATCATCCATGACTCACCTGAGTGAAGATATTGTCATAGTTTTGGATCAGCCCGTGCCCTAAATTCTTAAAAAACACATAGGTCTGCTTTAATAAAAGATGTAGGCCCTATTATTATGTAGAAGTGTATGTTAAAATGCCTCTATATTTTTTCAGGTCGTAAAGTATACAGAGACCATAGTTAATATTTTAAGAAACAAAATCAACGATGTGTGTTTTGAAAATGCCTCACTATGTTGCCAACAGCCAACAAATGGGTTAGTATTTATCATATTAAGTTATTAGGTCTATTATTTCTTAAATATAATTATGAGCGCAGTAACGATAGTCTTTCTACTCGAAAATTACAAGCAAAGAAGGTAATTTGTTATAAATGGCGCTTTAGTATAACCTATACCATATTCCTATAGCTTTCTAAAGAGACATAAGAAATGTCCTATAACCGTCTGATTTCTACTTTTTTCTAACAGTATATTTAAATATTACATTTACTTCTTCTTTGTGTATTGATGCTATTGCTATTATTGCGGTTACTGTTGCTATATTAAGACCATTTCCAAGTTCGAAAGACCATCGTTAGATCAAGCTCTTAGAAACCTTTAAATCACTATCATGTCCTGCAAAGATATGCGTTGTGTTGAAGAATTACATAATTTTGTATTTAGAGTCGTTTCAAAAAAGGTTTTTAAAATCTATCATAACTTGTCTATTAAAAACCTTAGCTATACTCTTGCAGAAATTTGTCGAAATCTGTTGAATTCGTGAAGGAGAACGACATTTACGTTCCTCGTGGTTTTCCCAAACCGCGAGACAACGAGAGTGTCTTGTGAGTACTTTATTTCATTATAGGTATTGCTTTGTTTCCACTCAACAAATCATATTCGCACAGTTACTGCTAGTTTTGTTTGAAGTTTCGATACACTTTAACTTGGATACATACATATGTATGTATGATGTTTAGTCTAGTAACAAGTGATGAATCAATACTGTTACATTACTACGGGCAATCAGTAGCACACTTCGTGTAGCTGTCGCGGTGCACATTACGGCGCACAGTCTATGTCTGTTCTTAGGCTCGCTGCATTAGCAACAATTTGCTATTCATCTACCTGATAATAACACCACTTGCATTTGGCTATGCAAGAACCGCATCCGCTGGAAGAAGAAGAATTTAGAATGTGCAAAAATCCATTGTTTGTTTCAGTTTAAAAGTTATTGCAATCGTTGATAAAGACGTTGTGAGCTCTATCTGCAACTCGAAAAGAAACACTCGCGAGACAAAACCCACCGACATCGCTTATATTATTTACGACGTCTTGGATCTAGCGCTGTCAAGATGCATCAGTTTCATCACGAAGGTAGGCTACGTTTAATTCTACAGCATTCGTGAAGCACAAAGTCGAAGCTAAAGAGCTACAGCAGTCAAAACAATTGCCCCACAAACATATTAATTGGTGATATTCAGCAAGATTGAACAGCCATGTTTACAGCGCTTTGAGAGTTCATCAAATGCGCTATGCAAAAGCTCAGAAGCATACATACATTCGCCACATATGCATGCATACATACAAATATACACATAAGTACATTCATAGATACATATATTATACATTATCTCAACCATAGCAAATTTGTGTAATTGAAAGCCTGTATTCGCAATGATTAAATCGGCATTTGCAGGTGTAAGGATAAATAAAAAAGAAATGAGACCAAAAATACTGTACGAATTCTTAACATTTCTGTGAAAATTGTGTCCTAATTACAATAATGCATGTTATAGTCAGTATCTGTTTCAAATAGCCCTAGAACCTAGAAGACACGTGATTTTACTTTATGTTTTATAGCTGTACAATTGCAGGTCGATTAATAAACCTTTAAACGTGTAGACAGATATTTGTGCACTGCACATCAGTTATTAGTCCAATAAACCTTTGCTCAATACATCGAAACCTTATGGAAAAAAGCAGCTGGTTTTGAAGCTGCTTTCCCCCCTAAGGTTTCGATGTATTGAGCAAAGGTTTATTGGACTAATTATTTATTTAAGAGCTCATGAGTAAGATGGTGCTCTGCGATTAGTCTTCGAGTGGCGCTTTAGAAATTGTAAGTTCACTAAATAAGATAACGATTATTTGTTTTATCTTAGCTAACCAATTCATATTTTAACAGGAAACTGGCTTGGATGTACTCAAAGCGTTGCATCCAGAGACTCGTAGGCCTACTGATCGGCCCACTGATGCTGATAACGATGATAGCACCAGCATTGGAAAAGTGGTTGCCGCCATTCTTGTTCCACTGATTGTTCTCGTCTTTGGAATCATAATTTGCGTGCGCAGATACGTAAGTGCTTCCAAATGACGTCAGTTTTATTTTTAATTCTAATGCTTCTGGTTTATGTTACACCTCTATGTAGAGCCTTTCGAAGGCCATAAATTATGTGGCATTAATTTCTAATGACACACAGGTGCATGTATGTTTGTTGGTAAGTATAATTGAAGCTCTCCGACGAATAGATATTACAATATGCTTTCCCTCGTGAAAAAACGCGGCCTAAAAATTTTGCGACTTCATACACTGAGCCTAAATCTGGTAGGTTTCTTATTATAGGCCTATGCGACTCAAATTCATTAAAGTCTCCCCTTGCAACTTGAAGGGAAGTTGTATGAAAGTCAGGAACTTGTGTTGTTTCTAAAATGCAGAATTGACCCGTTATTTATAACAAACGTTAATGTTTGGTGCGAATCAACTATGCTTCTGGAGCCTAGATGCTAGCGGACTTATAAGTGGAGCCGAGCTTGCAGCCGATGTGATATAGCATCACGCATTTAGCATAGATACGCTAATATCACATTAATACCTCTGGCTAATATCTAGTGAATCACATTCATACATCTGGCTAAATACCACGATGCAAACTAGCAAATCAAGGATTCGTGCATAACTCAAAAATCAGATGTAAGTACAGTAACTGCATGCCATGTTCATGCAAATCTTTTTAAACTGATCCGTTTCGCTTTGTTCTGTATCCACTGCTCAGCCTTGTCCAGTGCTCAGAGGGCTTTAGTCACTTCCGTTATAGATTACGATCGGTCATTCATAAAAACTAAAATATGATCATTGGCCAATATTCATAATTGCATGAATTATTAACGAATTTGTTGATTTGAACAATTGCAGAGAAAGTGACTGGTGTCGTATTAGAAAGCAATGCGATGGATGATAAGAACAGTAGGGGACATAGAAAAACAGTGAGTCTAGAACAATAAAACCTCACCGATTGCCATGTAGGTATTATTTACATCAAGCGTGTTGTCGGCTTCGAATTCAGAATTACTGCGTGTTGTAATAATACTGTTTAAGAACGCTTTAGTATACAAATAATTGAGTAATATGCATTTTATAGTATGCAATTACGGGGGTGAATGCTAGCTTGTTATTTAGCGTGTTTGGTAAACACGCTAAATCAGTCAGTATGTACCCAACACCAATCAAATGGTGTTGGGTTCAAATCCCCACAAGGATAGACATTTTTGGAGATTTCGGCTACAGATTTGTACCTGTGGCTAACTGAAACATAGTGAGTATACAATGACCGTGCGCTGTCAGCAGGCAGATCGGGTGACGAGGGGCAAGAGTGACCACCTGCCTTCTATGCAGGGACTAAGAACTTTGAATTGAACTGTGTCACACCTAAGGCAGTATCGAATTATAACATAGTCTAACTTTAAAGACAAGTGTGCGTTTCACACCACACGCGAAAAGAATAGACATTGTGTGCATTTTCACATTTGTAAGATTTGGGAAGATGTTCCGGACCAAAGTCTTCCTGGCGAATTCCCTTCCGTCATAGGAGAAAACCAGGAGCACAGTTCTGTTCAGTTGTAGAAATGTTTTCTCTTTTATTCCTATTTGTACATTTCTTGATATTATAAAGTCAACGGAAAGGTACGCTAATGAAAGGGTTAACTCAATAGAATATATTGTTTTTTCATACGCATATAAATATTCAGTGATAAAGGATCACTGAATATTTGCTGACCAGAACATCATAAAGACCAGAATAAAATAATTCTCTCGTCAGGTGGACTTCACTGTCTTCTGACACTACTACAGTATTAAATAAGGTATTGTATATTTTATGTTAAAAGGTAGAATATTTATTTCGATTTTCTGAAGATTGCCCAAGAGAATACGAAGATGTGGAGTATTCTTCCGAACATAGCAACTTGTGCTCCATACGTGTACATACAAATTAATTATGTGTAAGGTTTGATTGTAATGAACTGTGAGTTTTTTCATTTTAGGATTTTCTCATAGACTGACTGTTAGATATATTTCTGTAACGACTATTAGTGTTTTGGAATATTCTTATGGCTAAATAATGTGTAGGCGATTAAAGGTCACTTTCGTTCTTGCTTCTTCAATGCTGTATTAATTCTAAGAGTAGACCATTTCATCTAGCATCGATCACCGATTGGTATCTTGCTTGTTATGATTAGAAAGCCATTGAATTTTCCTCACTAGATTAGATTATGCGAACAGATAGTAGTAGACTGAAAGCATAAGCCGAAGCGGTGATGTTAACCTGATCTCAGCAAAGTTACTGAGGATTAAAACCAAAACACCATACAGATTTACGTATGCATTCATCTCTACGCAACGTATTATTTTTATTATGTCGGCAATTTAATTCATACTGAACTTAACAGCAATATATAGCAATATGTAACGATATACAAATATCGCTTCATACAACGTTGCTTCATATAATTATTTTGTCGAATTTGAACGTCTGGCAGCGTTCATCCATCAGTCCAGATGTGCCGAGATGACACAACACACTTGCAAACTTCCTCAACCGTAATTATGCAGCAAAACAAAATTTAGGCCAAAACGTTATTTATTTTATAATTATTAATTTTAACCTGCCAGTGTACAGAATGTCGAAGTAATTATTAAAGTAGCAATATCGCGTTGCAACTTGAATGAAATGGCCTTATTCCTAACATAGGAATTGGTAGTTAATTTGCCACATTTCTTAACGGGGAACTTCAAATAAGTTTTTTCATATAGGCCTATGAGAAATAAAACACTAAACAATCGAGACATGTCTTCACGAAATCATTCGTCTATAATAAAAGCCACACGATGCCGTGTTATACAATTGTAATTTCAAGATCTTTTTGATTATACGCCCAGCTCTAATTTCTGAAAACCACGGATTTCTGATCAATAAATAACTTTCTCATACTCGCTATAGTTGATATCTGTTGCACTGTATGGTAGCCCTTGGATGTTGACACTGAAACAGAAATGTGAATCTTCTACAGCAATAGCAATAATAAGGCTATATGAATTAGTTTGATTGTTATTATAGCTTTATGATAGAAAGCTAATCCGCTTAAATAACTAAAAAAAATGAAACTTTGAAAAGAGCTATGAAACTTTATTTCATTATAATATGCATTTTCTCATTATATTTTATCACGTTCATCCAATCACAATGTTGTTCAAGCGTTGTGCAAGAATCGTGTGGTAATAGAGGTTTGTTCAAGATGCAGGTTTCTATAGCGACACATATGCACACGATTACAGTTAGACGATAGGCAGTTTCGTTTAAATTAAATAAAATGTACCTAGAATTAAATAAAATATTCTGCTTATGAATAACTAAATTCATTACACTACACCCATGAATATGCTGATAAAAATTACACCTCTAGCTGTGAAGTATTTTAAGCAAGAAAAAACTTTCGGAAGCATTTTGCAATCGTATGATTGGGAAAATCAAATTAAATAAGTAGAGTTAAAAATCATAAACTATTAAATGCTTGATTGAGAGAAAAGTACAGCGCATCACTCATTACAGTTTGAATAAAACCCAACAGTTGCTTCTTTGACATGAGATATTCTGATTTCACACAGGACTTCGTCAAACTTAGCAAGAAAAATGATACTATAGATCTTATACCGTAAATCTGCCGACAAAACTTCATAGTAATGAGGTGGTTCCGGAGGTGGATCCGCCGGTTCTGTCCTTGCCTTCAGTTTAGGCCTACTCCTAAAACAAACACCGTTGTTATACACGTTTTCCATCGAAATAACAAATTGCATATAACCGCTGGCGTTATTCTACCATTCTAGATTTTTACATTATAGTTTTCCTGATTTACAACTTTAGAGTTAATTATGAGGTGACAATGACGTGTGAGCTTTTGAGAGGTAAAAAATGAGCTAAATAAGTGTCTTAATACATGCATACATAGACGCATACATGCCTTTCACAGTCGGACATTAGGTGGAGTCGGAGATCAATAAGTAGCATGAAAGAACAGCAGAATTGTCGTTAATTGAAAATCTGAGGCTTTGATTTATTGATGAGTCCAAGGCTATGGACTGGAGAGAGTCTGATTATCAGCCTAGAAAGATAATCTAACGTTGTAAGGCTCTCTGCCCCGGAGGCGATCGCTACGTAAAAGTTTTTAGCAAGTGTTTAGTTCCTACTTACCTCGCGCCATGGTATAATATGGTTTTCATTCGAGAAAAGTGCTATATAAAAACAATGTAGACGAGGATAGACTTCGAAATACTAAATATACTCACTTTGCAAAGCAAAAGCCACCGATGATTGAAACAAGTAGGACCGCAGCGATGCATAGGACGACTGGCAGAACACAAGTGAGCGACGGACAAGAGTCATCGCCGTGTTCACTCATCGTTGCAGTCACAATTAAGCCAGGATCCTTGTATTCTGTCACAATTAAGCCAGTGTCCTGTTGAACCACAGAATATAATTTTAGAGGGAGCAAATTTTAAAATAACTTAGACCAAGCAAAAGTGCGAGAGCAAGTCAGAATAGTTCATTTACCAGCCAGCAAATACACAAGGAGATACTTCTGGACTAACTGTTGTCCAGTATTGTCCCAACGTCTCTATGTTGGTTATAAACACCTACCTTAAATATGTTGTCAACGGATTTCACGGAAGCCATCAACATGACATTGTAAGAGAGAAAGTTTGGTCTTGATTCCGACCGTCTTGGGTTATTCCGCTGTGAATGACCTTTGCAGGTCGCTCTGTCAATATCCTCGTTGACAATCGCGATAATCTGATAGCTACAACGCATTTCCATCCACCATTACATAGTATAGCACTTTTAAAGACTACTAATTACAAGAATAGGCTCTCACGTTATCAACAAGGCGTAGCTGCATAAAAGTGTTAGTGCAATAGTTACAACAGGAAGATCACCGTTATCATCCCATACCCAATAAATGCGCATTGAAAATAAATTAGTGACTAAAAGCCACACCAGCATAACATCCACGAATGATGAATTGGCAATCTGAGTTCCTGTACTCTTAGTAAAGCTACAATATTTCGCATGACAAGGATCGTTGATGTTCCCCGTGAAGATGCCAGCTTAAACTCGCGTACAAATCTGGGCCTAATACATGCTACTCCTGTTCCGACTCTCGCCGCAGATGCGTGTTCGTTGAGTGACTCTGGGATAATGATGGCATTTCGTGCCCGATGTTGAAGGGGATCGTGATGATCATGGCATCAAGGTGATAATCACGATGATGAGGATGCCGTTGTTGTTCGTGATGATGATGATGATGATGATGATGATGATGATGATGATGATGATGATGATGATGATGATGATGATGATGATGATGATGATGATGATGATGATGATGATGGTAATGATCGTGATCACGATGAAAACAATTATGCTGAATCTAAAGTCATGAAAGTCAAGAGCTAGTAACGCGCTACGGTTTTTTTTCTTTGGTTCTTTATTTTGTCAAGAGAGAAGTTTAGATCAGATTTAATATTGCCTGACCGAAGGAACAAAATTAAAGTAGATGGGTTAGTCAATAGTGATGTAAATATTGATGAAGACGGCAAAGAATGAATCAGTTCCACTTTAAACATTGTGTAGCAATTCGCTATAGACTATGTGCAGAAGCATGTAGGCTATGTTTGAATGTATGTACTAACATATACTTGCATGTTTATTATACAAGCATTAACACAGCGGCTTGTAGTTACCTCTCAGACACTGTTGTACTCATTACAAACTAATAAAATCAAGCGCGTCTAAGATTGTTTCAAATATATGTTCTACATAGTGCTTGCATTTAATTAAGAGCTGATTTATAATGATACCATTGCTTACTAAACAGTGTAATCTGTTTTTGGTTCAAGAGATCCCTGTGCTGGATAGATATCACTCGATTGAACAAATTCTTGATCAATTGAAGAAATACTGCAAAACTCAAGAAAGACAGTAGAAATTACAGTGAAATCTTAAATAACTTCCAATAAAGTCACTCTAAATTATATATATATATATATATATATATATATATATATCAATCAATCAATCAATCAAGAATTTTATTGTAACCAAACCAAATTACAAATCAATGTACAAGCAAAGTAGGTAATTTTTGGTGACAAATGGTAACCCAAAAGGGCTATATGCCCACTAAGTAGGGTTACCCACGTAACATAAATACATTGTTAACAATAGCGAGTGGCTTTCTCATAGCAAAAAATTTATATTATATCCGCTTTTCTCTCTAAAAAAACAATAAAACAATAAGAAATGCACAACTGATACACAACTGATACAAACCAAAATAGACTTAACTAGGTATATCTTAACTAAAGACTGACAAGATAGCGAATTGGGCAGCAAGATATGTGTAACTAAGTTTTCATTAGGTGCATTTTCATAGCTTTCTTAAACGAAATAAGGTTAGTTAAATGACGAATATTTAAGAGGACGCCGTTCCACGCCGATGGACCAGTGGCCCTTATGGCAAATTTCCTGGTGTTGGTACGAGCAAAGACCTCTCGGTAAAATTAATTTTGCCTGGTAGGATATCCAATTATCCATGAGTATCCGAAGTTGATTTAAAATAATCATTGAAGGTATTAGGTAACAAATTGTAAGTTGATTTAAAATAATCATTGAAGGTATTAGGTAACAAATTGTGAGTATATTTATACATGAATTCACTTAACTGCAGAACATTGATCTGAGCAACCCCAAGTATACCAAAATTATTGAAGTGTCGTTTAGTATGGGACTTAGGAGCTATCCTTGCTATCACTCATATTGCTCTTTTTTGTAAAATGTGCAATTTATTCAATCTATTCAATATATATATATATTCCCAGATTCATGATCATTTCACTAGGAACGCCACATCGTACCGCCCAGCGAAAGCGAGAACTAACACTAGAGAATTCAGTATTAGAACTGCCGGACCATTACTCTGGAACTCCATTCCACTGGAAATTCGACTATCCAAAACCCGACATGAATTTAAAAAAAGCTACGCACCTTTCTCCTTTGAGTATAACAATTCCCAGCTTAAAATATAAAATTAAAAGTAATAAATTGCCTCATTTATGATCTAAGTACATCAACTTATGCCTGGTTGCACGACGCACTGGTCCTCGAGCCATTTAGTTAAGACATATTAGATAAGTTTAGTTAAGCTATCTAACTGTACTAATTTGTGCCTCCTTATTGCGTACTCCTCTATAACCTGTTTATTGCTTAGGCTACTCCCACTAGCATTTAGCCACTTCGAAAAAGCATAGCTTCCTGTGCCATTCATTGTCATTGCCGTTGAAAACTTTTCTTTCATTACTTGCATTAAGAATCTCTAGTCTCTTTTTTTCTACTCATAATTGCGTTGCTGTTATTGATTGTCATTTATGTATCCTTGTGAGTTGTTACCGGCTGCAATAAAAAATTATTGAATTGAATTGAATTGAATTGAATTGAATATATATATATATATATATATATATATATATATATATATATATAATTACATTTATTTATAGGCCTATATCCATGTAATGTATGATTGTTATTCTTTCATGGAGCTATATTGACATATTATCATATCCTAACAATACAATTTCAGTCAATACAAACTTATATAACGTATTATTACGCAATGAACTGGTGTCAGAAATGTAATGTAATATGGACTAAACCAAAAATATAGATTTCTGAGAGCGCAATATTTGATAAATGAGCTGATTAGAAATCAGCTGAATTATTAGGAAAAGGCGGTTCACGCTTAGAGTAGACTTATATGGAGCAGGTTCTGATGCACCTGATAGAAAATCAGTTCATGCAAAAAGGAGAGAACAACTAAACAAGCGAGAATAGTTTGACTTAGTAATATTATAATGGTGTAATATTAGCAGACAGATTGTAATACTATAACAATACCCGTTATATCGCCATCCGCAACACAGTGAGACATTCTGCGAACATATATCGTTGATATTCTTTCGTAGGATATTATGTATCTTTGGCTGATTCAGGACAACCTTTAGCAAAACATAACATAATTAACAGTCCAACACCTTTAGTAAATGAACTAACTTTCTGAATACTGACCTGAATAAATTGCTTGATTTTGACGCGCATTAGTAAATGCTTTGTGCATTAAATGCCAGCGCTATAAAAATAACTAATTTATAAGCAGTCTAGGCGCAGAGGAAACTACTCTATCTGTGCGCACTCTTGTTAGATATTAGAACGCCAAAGTAACAAATATAAACTATTGCTAAGCTAGCGAACACTGCAGGTGTTAAATATTCAATATTATTGCAAAACATTTTCATATGAGACCAATGGATTTTTGCCCACAGCACTCCTTTCTCCAAGTTCTGATCATATCCAGTGTGTCTGTGTAAACATGTACAACCAACATAGATTGGTTGCGTGATGGACCTTAAATTAAAGTTCGCCTTAAAGTGATATTCTGTGAGTTGTGTAGGAATTTGAACAATATTCATAGTAGAAGCTTAAAACAGCATTTATTACCTTCAGCATCGTGTCTTCTTTTGACGAAGAACATCGGAAGGCGAGCACTATACCGTTGGTTTCCTTTTCCTGTGGTTCTGTTTAATTTAAAGCAGATTATGTGTATTTGCCCAAAGAAATCCACACGAAGAGGTTTTTGCTAACATGTGCATCTCTTTCAACCTTTCGACACGGTTAAGACCATTTACAACCCTAGGCTCAGGTGCAGGGCTACAGAGAATCATCTGCAATGTTTTTCTTCGTTCAGGCTAAACGTAAAAGGATTGTCAATATAACAGCTAAATTAAAATTGATCGGTATTAAAAAGACCCTTGTAAATGCAACATTAACTTTTCAGCGGAACTTGGACCTTTATGAGATGCTCTATCGATTCCAGCAAGGCTAAATTTGCACAGATGTGATATTGTCTGTAACTTAGTTTATTGGTGAGTCGACATACGACTCACCAGTTTTTAATGCATTTTGATTAAAATCGGAACCCATTAACTCATTATACCAGTAGCCGAAGGTGTGCAATAAAGTTTAGCTTTGTAGGTGTTCCGTTATAAATGCAGTTACAATCTCAAGAACACCGTCGTCTTACTCTGACAGTTGTACTCGTTGCACAGTCGGTAGGTGTTCCCTGAACCGTTGCACGGCAGATGACTGCAGGTTCTCCTACTAGACTGAAAACCGTAATCACACAGTTTAGAACAGACCGACCAAGGCCCCCAAGTACTCCAGCTGGAACTCGCAGGCTCTGTTGAAGGACTTAAAGTAGGAGCCATGATCTGACGTTCGGTGGAGGAACTCGATGCTGTAGACAACGTGGTCATTATGGTCAGTGGGACCGTCGAATGTCCAGTAGTAGTTTCTGAAACTAAATATTCTATTGCAATTGAGTACAATGTTATAAGGCATCTACGGAATTGTAATCTCTTAATGAAGAATCGCTATCTAATGTCAGAATCCATCATTCGTTGGTGCTTAGCAAATTATACGTGAAGGATTTTCTCAAGGTTCCTATACAGTAACCGTCTTCGTGGATTCTGGAACCGTAACGCTCGGCGTAACAAACCTCTCGGCTACTATGTCACATAAATCTGACCAACTTGCTTAAACTGCTGAAGATCGAAGCTGTAAAAATATGTAAACTGCGGAGATACAGAAGGCAACGATTCGGTAGAATACTTCTTAGGTAATATAAGCTAAATACAATATATTATTGTGTAAACCATATGTATAGCTAGCTGATCCATCTATCATACGCATATCTACTTTTATCTAGTTCAGGTACAAATAATCTGTTTTGAACGAAAGTAGGTTAAAGTTAATATATGTATATAATATACATACATATATATATATATATATATATATATATATATTATTTCATGTCAATCTCCCGTCAGGGCAGAAAAGTGTTTCTCAACATTTCGACTCCATTTGTGCTACCTAGGGAACTCAGCTATAACATGAGTACAACGACCATATACTGTGGGTGGGAAGATCAGGCAGCTAGGGAGAAGACTGACCACCAGCCATTCGAATGCTGATGCCAATAAAATTGAAGTCGCCAACACCTCACGCCTTTGGATGTCTCTGAGGGTTGCTATAGAAGGCACTGCTTCTTTCATTCTGATGTCAACATACTGGAACATGCAAGCAACGCCGTTGTCTGCTCCTCGTTGTGGAACAGGCTTCCAAGCAAAATGTTTCTTGAGCTTCTTTAACTTTCTATGTCTATTTCACAAGCGGTTGAATACAATTATTCTATTCGATGTGGTCTTGTTAAGTTAGGTCTGGAGCACCTCTTTTGAGTTCTCCTGAAGAGGCGCTACATAGACAAGCACTTAGAATTAGAGTTGCATAGACTTACCTCCACATTGGAACTCATTTCCAAGCCACACGTCAGGTGGCACGCACTGCTTGCGACTGGTAGCGTCGACACAATAACCCAATGGACAGCCAGGTGGCACTGCCAGTTGGTAAACGAAATAATCGCTTCCAGATTCATTACACAGCCGTATACGAACCGTTCCACTCCATCCGCAAATGTTCTCAGAGCTATACGTAGCGCACACACCGGCTGTTGTTTCGGATCTGTCTAAAACATTTAGACAATAAGGGTTTGTAACCTTTACTTACTATCGAATTGCTTAAGACCAATCCTATTATTTATGCTAATAATAATATTATTTTTTTACCCTGAGGTACTTCGTTCCCTCAGGGTCTTAGAGATAAAATTAATTATTTTTTCCGGACCGGTAAACCCTCGTCCAGATCATCATCATCATTATTTTTTTTGCCGCCCGAGGTGTGACCCTCAGGCTCTTACAGATTGAGAAGGTGCGTGGTTAAATGGTTTACTGTGCCTCGTCCTCCCCCATTTGTGCGAATTATTATTATTATTATTATTATTATTATTATTATTATTATTATTATTATTATTATTATTATTATTATTATTATTATTATTATTATTATTATTATTATTATTATTATTATTATTATAATTTATTTTTTTTGCCACCCGAAGTGTGACCCTCAGGCTTTTAGAGATTATGAACGTGCGTGGTTAAATTGGTTTACTGTGCCTCGTCCTCCCCCATTTGTGCGAATGTGCCCGTGAACGCATAATTATTATTATTATTATTATTATTATTATTATTGTTATTATTATTATTATTATTATTATTATTATTATAATATTTTGTTATCTACTAGAAAATTATTATTATTATTATTATTATTATTATTATTATTATTATTATTATTATTATTATTATTATTATTATTATTATTATTATTATTATTATTATGCACTATTAATTTCGCCAGATAAGTTTATTTTGTAATGTTGAGAAAACGTCTTAGGTTAAAATAGTTGATTCAATTTATATCTAGCAACTGTGCAGTTTTGATAGGCCCCTACTTTAACTTCTTCGTTTGTCTGCCTATGTGCTGCTTCGTATCCTCTTTTTCATAACAGTGCTTTCAATTTTTTGAGTAGGTCGCCCTTTCGTTTACATTTCGCCATTTTCCATTCACCTTGTCCATCTTTCTTCTGCGCATGATTATCAGATAACCTCTTCCACGTGTAATACCTGTTGGATGTGTTGCGTTCAGCCATATTGGAGCTTGAGTTCCACATCGCCAAGGTGCAACGGGTATCTCAATGAGCTTGTTGCCTGCGTCGTGTTGAAATCGGTACCAGGTTGCTGAAACACGCATGTGATGTTTTGGTGAACATGAACGAAACATTGTATTTTGCTATGTAATGGAAAATCACATTACATTGTTATGTAATGGAAAATCGTGTCAGAGACACAGATGGAACGAGGCAGAAAAGATGAACTGCACACATTATCAATATAAGAAATCCTTTATTATCAATTTCCTAAAAGCTCAGGAGGAAATAGTTGGGTCTTGATAAACACTTTATTCGTTTCTCAATTAATCCGCTAAGCAGGTTGAGCCAAGAAGTTCATTTTGATATAAAATCCAAAAGGTCAGAGATATGGCTAAGCATGACTATAATATACGGTTGATGGTGTTTGGACTTGCATGGTTAGAGGAAACGCATTTTAAACGTATGTAACAGTTTTTAAAATAAAAATTCTGTATAGTGATGCTAGCTATTTTGGCCTGCTGATCATTTTTGATCAAAAATTCAGAATTCAGCAAAAGTGTTCGAATCTTTACTCATTAGCGACGATTGATTGACGAAGCATAAACTATTATCTCATAGTATATGGCGAAATTTAGATATTATACTACTTGCTTCAAACTTTAAATGATTTAGAAATGACACCATAGTCGTTCAGACATTCTCTATATGCGGCGATTTATCTATTTGGAATGAGTTTGATTGACAAAGCAATATAAAGTTCTTCGTGTGACATAAAACCGAAATCAATAACAAACCCACCTGGATTAAGAAATGCATCACATATTGAAACTTCTGAGTTCCTAGAGTCGAAATCGCTGCTTCTTAGACCGTTGGCCATATCGATTAAAACGTAATCTACGCATGGGTTCACTCCGATGCACACTGAGAGCAACACATTTTCAAATTTAATAGTTTACACGATAACAAATTAGCTAATGCTCGAGATATGATCTAATGATGACCAGCATAAAACACTCTGATGTACGTCTGGCCGTTAGGACTACATAAATTGCAAGTCAAGACGTAAATTAACCACCATGACCAATATTCAGTTACCACATGGGCATAGTTTCTGCACTGAAATTAGACGAATCTGTCAGCGGAATCAATATTATTCCCTACCCAGTTCATTTTGACACCAGAAACGTTCTTCTTAAGTTTGCTCACTACAGTCAGATTGTGAGCATTTTGTTGCAGAGATGTGCTCATTTCTAATCTAATCTTATATGGTGATATGGTAATACCTGTAGCTCCGTTATCGTGAAACAGTGTTACCAGCATCCCCACATGGAGCTCATATAGGACCCATTATTCCAACATAGGACTCGCATAGCGCCCATTAGGGTTCCATCAAATGCTCATGAATATGGTGGTATGGAAATGGTCTCAATATGATCTAAGAAAGCTTTGTTTGAACAAATATGACTCCAGAGGGGATTTAACAATCTCGCGCCCAAAATATTTTGTTCCAAAAGTATCACAGTATCACAAAAGTATCACAGACAAGTATCATTATAACTATAGTCACTTGATGTTAAATTTTTAATGTTTAATATTTTAATTTTAAGTTTTTTAGTTTCACCGTCATTTCGAATATACCGTCCCAGGTCATGCATGGCCTCCTTTGTTTCTATAGTAATTCCTCCATTATAAATTATGACACCGAGTTTATTTAATGACAAAGCGCTAGCTACGGCACTCAACTTAATGCGGAATTTCATTATTTAAAAAATAACGACAGAACATTATCTTTATGACAGAAACAACTTCATAGATGCTCAACACATTGTGCCAGTTAAAAATCGCCTACTTACAGGGAACTCATTAATATAAATGACGGGTTAGTAGGCAATGTTACTGTTATTCGTAGCACTTTAGCTATCAAGAAAAGATTGTTTTTCCAGAGACTCCAACATGGATCCTTTTCGGTCAGATCAAAAAACAGGCCAAGCAACGACAAATCAGCAAAATCATTGTGAAATGATTACTGTTGTCTACTGTTGTCTTAACGGGCTCTTCGTCTGGTTGAAATCTCTTGATATCTTGGTGGTGTGGTATCTCTGGACAACCCCTCTAACAAGACGCAGCGCTTAGCTTTCAAGTTGCGTTTTAGAAATTTGAAGTTTACGATAACGATTACGATGACGATGTCGACCTCTTCGGATCGGATTTGAAACCAAATTCGTCCATGTGTTCTGACAGTTCAGTCATGCAATTATACCCCTAAGCCGTAATTTTTCTGGTTAACGGCTGGCTTGAGCAAATTTACGGCTGGTTTTTCGGCTAGCCGTAAAACAGCGTAAACTACCTTTCTCGACTATAAGTGTATCAATCATTATCACAGAAATACAATATACACTAGGGACTACTTTTAAATCGAAAGGTGGGCAATATTCACTCAGTCTGAAAATAATTTTAGAAATAAATTCAAATAATTATGTTAAGAAACAAACGGACATTTCACTTTTCAGTTCACATACGTACATTGCATCGAGTTCACATTCAATTACGACTTACGAGTATGTAATAGGCCTACTGATTGGAAGTTAGAACCGCAAAATAATAGGGATTACCAGACATGCCTTAATAAGTAAGTAAGTAAGTAAGTATATTCTTTATTACACCATTAGCAAACGCACAATGGGACAGAAGTTAGAAGCATTGATTGTAAAACATAGAAGTAATAATAAATCGAAATAAAAATGATAAAATAAGTAATTAAAAAAAGGAAGTGTTTTCTTAAACCTTATGCAATAATCTAGCAATGTAACCCTTCCCCGTCAAAGGATCGCATCGTGGTATCTCGCGATTATGCCAGCGAGGTCGAAGATAGTATACGGAAGATCGTATCGGAGGGAGCAAATCATGGAGGACATGCCCAGGGTTACGAAGGATTGCTACAAAGAGAGCATCGTCAGCCTTAGAACACAACAAGTCAAATGTAGGAGTATCAGTTGGCAGATACCCTTGTCGCTTAAGCTTACGTATCAAGGCAGAGAGACGATCTCTCTCAAGACCATTGGAAAATCCCCACCAGACTGGAGATGAGTACAACATTCGTGCCACTGTGGTGGAACGTACAACATCATGAAGGCGGCTTCCGGTTAATCCATGCGAAACCAGGACTCGCAGAGCAAAAAAGGATTGTTTAGCTTTGCAACAAATGTTGTTAATGTGTGAGGAGAACCCAATTTTTTCAGAAAGAGTGACTCCCAAAATTTTAATTTCATTTACACGTACGATCCCCGCAATGGGCGGAGGGGTATCTAGAATTTTGGTTCGAGGACGCCTTATTATGATTTCACAAGACTTACTATGATTTAAGCGCAAGTTGCAATTTCTGGCCCATTCAGCTATGTGGGCAAGTTCAGAGTCAGTAGTCGCTATGTTTGAGGCAGGAATTATCAAATAGCAATCATCTGCGTATTTGAATAATCGGTTCCCTGCATGAAGCAATTTTAGTCCAGAAATGGTGGCTAAAAAGTGGATTGGCCCAAGCCCTGACCCCTGTACAGTGCTAGCATTTATACATTTGTATGTGGAAATGATGCCACAAAATTTAGTACAGTGCACTCGATTAAAAAGCAAAGAAAGCACCCAACTGTAAACAAAATCAGGAATTAACATGGAGGCTAACTGCTCTGCGAGGTAATTATGCCTTACAGAGTCAAATGCCTTGGAAAAGTCAAGCGATATCATGCGGGCATACGGCTCGCATGTAACTAATAGGTGTAGGCCTAGCCGCATAGCGAGAAAAAAAGAAACAGATACATAGAAACAAAAAAGTGAAAATTCTGGTAATAGACTGCAGCCGCTTTTGAAGCAAATTAGTAAGAGTGTGCAGTGTGCACTCTACACTAACCCGCGTGAGAGATAATTAGAAATATTTAACTATGAATATAAAACTGGAAGTAGAACTCAGAATATATGCAACATAGGTAGCCTGGACAAGGCCCTTACAATAGACGATGAGACGGCCATGTGACTGACGTCAGCACTTACCACTCATTGACCACTAAGTACAAATTAGCAAGCCAGCGTGGAAACTTTATAATCACAACTGTGTGCATGTTCTAGCCAAACTTTTTCCGGCGGCTAGCCGTGAATAACTGTCGACAGTTTTTCGGCTAAGCCGAAAAATTTCCGGCGGTTTATCGGCTTCCAGAATTTTTTTGGGCTCGGCGGCTAACGGTGGCGGCTTAGGGGTATGCATGCAATCCATAGGCTCCCGCTTTTGTATCTTCGCCTTCCTGTTTGTAAACTGGATTGAAGGTCCATCTATTGAAGAGAACCGCTAGGAAACTCAACAAACGAGTAGCTTATCCTACTTTACAACATTACACTGCATGAGAATTTCGTGGATATCAGGTCAGTTACGCCTACAAGCTTATTCTCTGAAATAATAGAAATTCTGCGAACCGTAATAAGTAAAACTGAATGCCTATTTTACCTGAAATCAGCTGAAACATCGGTAACAGTTCAACAATTGTGTTCTTCATGATGTTATCAGAACATAAGCGATTACCACATACCGCTATGACTGGGAAAATGTGCGACTAGTAGATATTTGGCAAGTCTTCTACTGTCTAATAGTGAATTTGTACCTGAGACACGATTCAATGCAAAGCAGTAGCTCTCATGGAGAGTTAATGATATGTAGGCCTAAACATATGCGTAAATTAAAATGCGCAGCACATTCTACTATGCAGATATGGTTGCAAACCTTTCGGGGGAAATTTTCAACCAGGAAGTGCAGATTGAGTAAAGTAGTAAGATATATTTACTTCCGCGTCATCATGTCAACAATAGGTCCTAATGAACTGAATTAATTGAATAACTTGACAACCATAATAGCGGGACAAATCGTCCTTTCTGAGTTTCTTACCATTTCATTCCTCGCTATATGAATGTGTATATTATAAGCACTACGCCAATTACATTATAGACTGATACTCAATTAATGCTATTTAATTTAGGTGAAAGCCATTTTTGTAATTGTCTTTGAAAGTATTCTCAAATTAGGAACGATTAAAAAAGATAATAAAATAACTGAATTAAATAGCAACAAATAAAGTAGAAAAGGCGCTGTAAAAAGTGATGTTGGCCTATTCACGTAGAGCTCAATTATGTGGTTAGGAATTTCATGCAAATCAAAAAATCGCGAACTAGGAAGCTGTGTTGCAATCGGTAGTTCCGCCATTGTCAATTAAGCTATTTGCATCGGATGCTGGATAGTTGGGTATCAATGTCAGCGTGTCCTCACGTATTTAATCCAGCTGTCTAGCAATCTGGCTGCATTCGTGTGTATGTAATGAAACAACGAAAACCTGTTGAGAGTTACTTGTATACACTGCAGCAAATTCGGAGCACAAGTCGCTAACTGAACAACACAAGCTAAAGAACCAGAATGAACATTCTTGGAATCTTGAGAGTCTGCGCATTTATCATTATTGGTTAGCATTAAATTAAACGCGTTTAGTGGGAAGCGATTACTGTTACTGCTGATGGAGATAAGATTATCCTTACAGTAATTTGCGAAATGTAAAGAAACCTAGTTCAAAATGACCAAACATAATAAATATCTCATACGCTTTGTTTAGGTAATATCGGTGTTACTGATGGTCAGGTGTGTGAAAGCAGAAATTACACCCTAATCGATAACCACAGAAGAAGTACAATGGCTGTCTACAGCTACGCAGTCGATATACCGCTCTGTGATGATGGTATCAACGAAGGTAAGTATAGTTAACCAGTTAGATCATTCTAGTTTAGTAAAGGTAAGCTGCATCTATTTCTCGTACGTCTTTTTCGACGGTAGCCCGGCTTCTCAGAAGCGTCATCCTAGTGTATTGAATCATACATTTAAATAGCGTGCATTACAATCAAAAAGTAATCCAACAATAGAAATCATTTTAGGGCATCTATAGTAAGATAAGGTAATATCATCAAGGGAAAGACATGCGAAAGACACATTAATAATATTGGAACTAAGATTGCTAAAAACATCGGGGTCATGAGCAAGGTCTCTTACCTGCTTCCATCTCACATACTAACTAACTTATATTACACACTGATTCATCCATACCTGGAATACTGTAACCTGTGCTGGGCTTCAACCTACCCCACTAGATTGTGCAGATTGGTGAAACTTCAAAAGAGGGCTATACGAATTATTACCAAGAGCAAGTTTAATACCCCCACCTTGCACTTGTATCAACATTTGAGAATATTAAATATTGACCAGATAAAACAATTCCAAATTGGGATGTTTATGTTTCGATTCGTTCATGGTTCCCATCCGATAGACTTCACCAACTACTTTACTTTCACCAAGGATGTGCATAGTCATAATACCAGGATCAAGGACACTCTTCGATCAATAAGCATCCGCACTAACTACAGGAGGCACTCAATCAAGTTCATGGGCCCTGTTATCTGGAACAAATTACCCTGCAATCTGCGCAGTCTTCCATCTCTAGCATCTTTTAAAAGGTCTCTACGAACACATCTGATGATTTAACCAATACAAATATTTGGATCGCCCAGGTCACCCCCTCCTCTCTTCTTTTTTCTTCCTTCTTTGTTTCCATCATAGTTTCGTTTCCTGCTGATTATGCTATCTTATCTAGTTAAGACTAAATAGTTTAGTTAGCGTAATGATTGATTATATGTCATGTTCGTCTTGTTCTATCTATAATGATGCCACCGGGGGGCCCTACCTAGCGGGATACCATCCCTTTTGGATCTCCCTGTTGTATCCCATCCAACTTATACATGTCAATCGAAACAATGTGAATGTAGCTGATATCGACTGTATGATGACTAATTTTTTGTTTTTTTGTTCCATCTTTTGTACTCTTTGCTTGATGAGATACAATAAAGACTTATGTTATGTTATGTTATGTTATGTTATGTAAACCATAAAATGTAATGCGCAACTCCATTGCCTAAAAAGCAAGGTGGGAATTGTCGGGGGTTATGGGGTTCAAACCCGCTAGTGTTTCTTAGAACCCCAGTTAAGTCTTCATTGCACACCCCAAGGGGTTGCTTCCAACCCCCTCAGTTGTGCTAGTGTGATTTGGCAATATTTGACTCTGAGTCTCTGACAAAGAGAAGACATTTCCATGGTGTATCATGTATGCATTTTGAATTTTCTCAGGAAAGGAATTGATTTTGATTCGAGTCTGACTTGCAAAACTGCTAGCGTTGAAATCAGCTGCTTTTAAATTTCGTTGACATCAGTTTGCAAAATAACGGATAAAATGTTCAACCACCACCCAGTATTTTTTCTACAATTCCCACACTGATAAAAAGTGTCATATCGCAAACGTATTCTCCGATGTTTCATTGCAATCTTCGTTTCTGCGTTTCAGCCAGTATCTCCTTCAACAAAATCGTCTTATAAACAAAATGCTTGAACCTTACTAGTCCTTCTATACCTGGTGTTATTGTCGATAGAGACATAATTCATCATCATACTGCTCCTTAGGCTGCGGCTTGAATGTGTCGAAACTATTATTGAGCCACAATTAATTCCATTATATTCAGCAATAGTATGTATAATCTACTTTTAGTTCAACCGTATGTGATGCGTTTACAGTTATATATATGCGATTTTCATTTGTTTTCACTGGCTGTTCTTGGGTCGACGAAAACAAATCAAGTTCCTGCTATTGCTTGTTGGAGGCTGGATGCAGACATTACATTAAATAGAGAAAGATTATCAGATTTGTACAAGTGAAGAGTACTTCTTTACCTGTACAAATCTGGTTATCTTTATCGCGCGGGTAACACGCAGACATCATGGACTTGATAGCGCTGAATTGCTTAGCGGATATCTTGACAGTTTGTTACTTGTTTCTTCAATGCCGTACAGCGCTGTGGTACAGATTTCGCTCTTATGCTGGGGAAAAGGTTGTCGAAAGAGCAGTTAACAATCCGGTGCCTATCAACCGATGTGGCACTATGGCCCCTATCTACATCCGAGGCCTCAACTCTCATCCCTCAGTGGGTAAGTTAAAGCTGTTTAATATCGGAGCTTATGAATAAACCTTTTCAGGCATGTTCCACTCTCGAAACAGTAATACTCTTAGGACTATAGGCCAGAATAAACCAATTTCAACTAAAGTTATTGTAAAATGGTCAAATATTTAATTTGCATATTGCATTCTTAGGCCTAGAGTAGAGGATGAGAATTTTGTGCTTATTGCTGTGAACTTTGCATAGAAGTGTACACACTTATACAGCGCCTCCGATATTAGTCCTTTCTTACCTGGAAAGACTTTGGCTATTGAAGTACGAGATTGGCGCTAAAGACAAAGAAAGAGAAACCTAGAGAAACAAAGAGACAAACAGATAGACAAAAAAATAAGGTGCTCATCTTATCAATAAGCGCATTATTTAGTAAGACCACGTCGTGACAGCCACACCACATCTGCGTTGTTGCGCTTGTTCACACACGTTGGCTGTAGACAGATAGAGAGATTATGGATGGATGGATGGATGGACGGACGGACGGACGAACGGACGGACGGACGGACGGACGGACGAGCGGACGGACGGACAGACAGACAGACAGATAGATAGATAGACAGACAGACAGACAGACAGACAGACAGACAGACAGACAGACAGACAGACAGATACAGATAGATAAAGAATCACATTAAGGTACCTAACAAAGCGCAGCGCATAGGCCTACACGCTAGCCCTAATGGTGTGTTAAGCATAATTAATACAGTTCATCTGTAGACCTAAGCACAATTTTAAGCACCTAATTTGTAACTCCTATCGCTCATATATTACTAAAGAAATCATTATTGGCAACTGGAATATCAGATGCAGTCAACTTTTTTTATAACTTCCTATATTTACTGTGAAATGTAGTTTTAATTTTCATTTCTCACAGACTTTGCAATGACGGACGTAACAGTTTGCGCAAACTATCGTGGTAATTCCTGCTTCTGGATGAGTACTATTAAAATCCACAGATGTCCAGCACAGGGAACTCAGAGCGCCTACTTCTTGTACAAGTTGAAAGCTCCGCCAGGCTGCCCTCTTTCGTACTGTGTTGGAGAGAAACAGCCTTGCCACCAGGGCGAATATTGGGACGGATTCTCCTGCGTCAGTAAGTAACACCATGACTTTCAATGCCAGTTTCAAGGTGAGACAATCACTCATCAAGCTAATAAAAGTCTTGATGCTCATTAATGCAGACTGTCAGAGCTGTCCATTATCCATCCAGTGTTGAGGCCATTTGATTAATTTTGGAAGGGCGTGTTTTTCTTCCACAGTAAATCCTAATCCTCCGAAGCCTGACTTGAAATTTCACATAGCCTAGGTGAAGTAGTAAGGTGTGAAAGTATTCGCTTCATATAATTATGCGGTCATGTACATGTGTTATTTGTATAGTATTACCGTTGACACACAAGTCATGATTTCTTACAGGAGTTGCCTTCGGGTTTTAAGATAATTCTAATTTAGTCCGAACACTGCATACGAGCTTAACGTATTTATTATAAGAATTTGCTTCGCTTCTGTTACAAAACGACATTATACCAATCGAGACATATAAGTCTTTAAATCTTTCTACTGCCGTGTAACAAATTTTAAACTGATTCTGACTCGCAAAGAAGTACCTATCTATGGGTGGGTTTTGCTGCAGTTAACATTACTTTGGGTATCGCGTGTTGTTTCAGTTGGCTACATTCGCCTCCATCTAGAAGCTCAAATTCAGGTCTATGATTTTTTATAAGACGCAATCAGTTTCATTTGACCATATTGGTAGGCCTATTTAGGCAGGTTCGCTTATATTTACTCTCTAATGTTTGTCAGTCGGAAGACAATCCACAAATGGCACGTACCTTAATTACTTATAGTCGAATTATAATTATTCATTTAATTATTTTAGATTATTTTCCACCGATGTCTGGATTTCCGCTGTTCTGGGGTCCATACACAAGTGGGAGCGGATTGTCCAAAGAAGTCTACTTCACTTGTAGAGTACAATATACAAGGCGAACTAACGACACAAGTGCACGTTTTCGTGTCACTTTCTTGTTTGACGGGCGAACAATGGAGCACGTGAACGTCACGAGTGGGTCAACAGGTCACTTTGAAGATCTTCCGAGGTTTTACCTGACCGCGGCGAATAGCAGCAATGCAATTTTTCTCGGTGAAAACCACCTCAGAGGACGACTGGGCAGAGAGGTCAATGCATTAAATTGATAGCTTTATAAATTAATCGGCGAGCAAATGTGTGAATAGCAACCTAAGTGAAGGATTGGATAGGAAGTCTCACAGATTTCATTAATTAGACTACAGGCCCACAGTTTCGAACGCGATTGCAGTTTCCGGTAGGTAAGTTTGTAAATTCGTTACTGAGTAAGTAAAAGACCATCAGTAAGTTTGAAAATTGTAGCGTCTCCTGGATGAATAACTTCAAGAGGAAAGTCGGAATGGTGTTGTGTGCACAGTGTTTTTGCTGGTGAAGACCGGAGAACCAATACTAACTCAACAGTGGATCAATTAAAACAACAGTTGCGGAGTACACTGGGCTCCCTGTGCCTCGTTGGATATCTGAAACTTTCTGTATTAAGTGACGAACGTTATCCTTCGACCAGAAGGATAGGCCCTGCGAGCCACAAGATCTTCTCAAAATGGTTCACAAATCATTTAGAGCCGTCCACTGGCTATATTTCGAATCAGCAGCAATCAGAATTTCCAGTTAGGGGCCTACTGTTGCTCCTTGTAAGTTTACTTAAAACATTCATTCTTTTTCTGAAGAAGCTTGATCCATTCAGAGCGAGCTTCTTGCTGTCGACTCTTTCTAAAATGAGTCGATCTGACCGTTCGGGACATAGCACTGCACTCCCCATCATACCAGGGATCAGGTAAGAGCCTAACTCCTGAAACGCGTTGTCCGTGACTGGAAATATAGTCAATACTGGATCGCAGATTCAGTTGTAGAGATCGAAAATCTCGGACCCTGGTGAGATCATCTTCTACGGAAATGTTACAAAGTCGATTGTCGACTAGGCGTTGACGAACCCTTTCTGCCCATAGACTTGCACTTTATAATTGTGACAACTGTGAACAGTGAAATGGAGTTTTTAAAATGGCATGCTATATGTTAGCAGGTCGTGATCCGAAATGGATGGAGGCTTCGGGGTGCTTGCGATTAACGAGCAGTCGTCTCGAGTAATTGAGTCCAGAACCATTGAACCTTCCGAGAAATGCTGCTTATTGTCTAGACTTGACACAAGTGGATAGTTGGATAGACCAGCGTCTTGAAGCATAGAAACAAACATATATACTTAAACTCATGCATAAATACATGCGTAAATCTACACGCATACATACAAGCAAATAAGTAGATATGTTTTATGTACGTGAATGCATTTGCGTTGCAATTATTTTCAGCAGTTTACTACTATTCATTACAACATTCACAAATCTGCACTGTTTTGAATTGATGTTTAGTGATTTAATATGAAAAGACGGCAAATTGAAAACTGTTTGTCGTCATTATAGATTAGCTGTAAAGCCGAATCTTATTGGGACGGCTATGAACCTGGCTCCGGACCGTCAAATTCCACTCTGCTAAGTCAGACTAAGTTCTACGCAGCACTTGAGGTAGCTTACTCACAACTTTAATTAACATATGACTTCGATTCCATAGGGCACACGAGACTTAGACATTTTAGAAGTGAGCTTTGTGTGAAATTTGAAATGAGCTTCTTAGGACTATACAATACCAAGCTGAATCGAACCATTCACGTGAAGAAACAAAATAGCTTACCGCAAAGCGATGGTCCATAGGGGCCTACGTGTCTAGAAAAACAAGCGGCCATCTTGGCCACAACACGAGCACATATAATAATAATAATAATAATAATAATAATAATAATAATAATAATAATAATAATAATCGTTTATCAATTCAAACTGACAAGTACGCATTAAGATTACATGATATAGTAGTAACAGATGATAAAAAGTTTAATAGGAGTCGAATTTTACTGTACAGTAGCCAAGCAAGGCGCCCATCTTTCCTTCTGCTCATTTTAAGTCGCCATCCAGGGAGTGAAAGGCTGAGTCAAACTTATGGGACTATGGGGTGGAGTATCGAACCCACGTCTTTCTGATCTTCCTGCCAGCATGTTATCATTCAACCATTTCCCCTCCCAATTACAATATAGGATTTTTCCTGCAAGCGAACCCAAACTATTATGCTAATATTGTACAGCGATCTGCCCTGCTGAAACCTTTCATCCTGGTTTATTTATACCGACGAAATACCAGAAAGTAAATCTAGCTATCGCTTAAATGACTTCGATTCCGCAGTTACACTAGACTTAAACTGCGTCACTGCTCGTACCTTGGCAGTGCCAGCCCCAAGCGTGGAGAAAGAAGGAGGGCGACGTTAATCATCTTTGTGATGACATAGCGTCGTTAAGCAGTAACTAACCAACCATCACACTAGACTTTAAAGTTCACTTGACTAAAGTATTATTAAATTATTTCCTGTCTTGATTTCAGAGCTCTTATTCGAGGTATGTTTTAGATACTTCACAAAGCTCTACCCACGAAATAGTTTTCAGCAGCACTCTGCCGTTCACATGTCGTCATTGTTCTGACATGGAGTGTTGCAACTACATCTTCCGAATGAGATCTGAAGTGGCAACGTCGAGTTGCAACATGAGATGGACAGGCGGGTACACAACAACCGCGCAGGTTTATATTTTGCCAGGCCTGTCGCAAAATCTACTATCTTACGGGATGACCTTCGAACCTTACAGAGACGACTTTATATCCGGCTCCAATTCTCTGTGGCGCGATTACCTCATCCCACCAGTCATGGTAATCCAACTTAATATTAACGTGATTTCAGGTAAATGCATTAAATTGGAAGTTAAGTTCAGTTTCAAACAAGAGAACTTATTTTACAGTTGAAGCATGTTTTAAGTAGGCCTACTATTCAGCAAAAATTACGTGTTTACACGCTGCCAATGCTTCTTTTATAACAGGTGGAAGCTGTTTCATCCTATACTTCCTACTTATACTGCTACTCGACAACTGATCCCAACATCAACACATTTGATTATGGGTAATTAGTTACGATTTCGAAGTGGGAGAATGACTAACTGAACTGAATTGTGCTGAATTGATTCACTTAATTCATTCAATAATCTAGTTTTGAACTGATGAATCGATAAAATGTGGTAATGGAAGGTTGAATGGATGAATGGATAGATGGACGGATGTGTGTGAGGGTGATGAAAAGATGGAATAATGGGAGAATGGAGATAGATGTGTGATACACCTGGCGACCTGTGCCTTAAGAATTCCACAAATGTCATGAAGTAGGCCTTAACAGATATTTCAGTAGACTGCAGTTGAACAAACTGCTATTGTATGACAACAAATATTTTTCACAAGTAGGCGTACTATTGGGGTCTACTAACTTACTTTTGTAAATTTTCAGTTATTTTACAAACTTACAAGTCGGGGATTTCTACCTGGTGAGAACCAATCAATCTATGGAGGTAACATTAATATTTCAAATATTTCAGTGATAATTTATCAGCTCACAATTTCAGTAGAGGAATGGAGACAATAAAAAACGTTGTTAGATATTCTTCATTTGAGATTATATTAACAACCTTTATAACCTCCAAAATTCTGACTCTCTAAGCTTCCAATGCTAAGTTCATTATATTTGCAATGGTCGCACTCCTAATAAGAAGGCTAGGATTTCATGCGCCACAGTTCAATGCATTCCAACCGGAAATTAATATAAGCTTTTAATATCCTGTCGGCTGGAATAATTTCGACAGGCTGGCATTTTTACAGTTTTTAAATTCAATTCGTAGCCATATAAATATTTTGTTACTATTTTGTACATAAATAAATCTTTTCGCCAGTATAAAAGTTGTCACCAATAGAAGCCTATTCTATCGGTGAAACTTGCGAACTGAAATAAATACATGTAACCACTCTGACAAGTTTTGAATTTATCGGACCTATCAAATCACAGACAACGAAAGATGTCCGAAATAAGTACAGGATTTTATCAAACACATGGCCAAACTATTTATCTTTCATCGACAGATACAAGTTCGCCAAGAGGTCTGTTCTCAGGGAAGCTGCAACTGTGGAGTAATTGTCAGAGAAGGCAACAGCGCTTATAAGATAAGCATCTGCGAAAAGGGACCATGGAATGCCACAGTTCAGAGGTCACCGTCTGTCATTCGTCTGCTATCTCAAGATCCGGTCGACAGTTCATCGGTTTACAGAGATGGTACTGGCAGAATTTTCAGTGTAAGGGCGTGGAAATTGTTAATCAGCTTCATTATCCCTTCGGCTCATGAGGGCTGGTTTATGAAGGACCAAACTTGTTGAAGAAGGAAAACCGAAATGATAAAACTGCGGCTAACTAGAAATTATTGCTCGAATAGAGTTTCAACAAAATCTTTGTATTACAAAGTGTTTGTACAACAGGACGATTCCATAGAATGAGATAATGCTCATGGAGAGAAATATCATTCGTGTCTGTATCCTTCCACAGAGCTCTGCATAAATTCATGGCATACGTGTGTGCATAAGTATACTGCAGACATGATACCAATATGCATGCACAGGAATGTATATTATATGAAACAGATCGCACATAGCATAGGCCTATATTTTCCTATACCGTAACGTGTGTTCTTCGTAAGTTTCAAAATTTGCAATGTGCTAATTTGCCCTGTATATGACAGAAGCGCCAGAATGCTTAGTGATAAATGCTATGGTTCGCAGATTCGAATGCCATCCGGTCTTAGAGTTGAAGTATATTCATTCATGCCATGGTTTAACATATACGTCTATCTACCGCCAGAATACCACGGAAAAACCAGCTCAAATTCTATGTGCGGAAACAGTAACGGAATCAGTGGTGACGATGAACGAAACGCAAATAATCTCGACTATTTCAGGTTGGAACATTTGCTCCTAGGGCTTCAGCACATAATACAGCTTTTGAAATTAAGTTAATAAATAATAGTATCTTAAAAATGTGGATCACAATATGCAAGACGAGCATTCCTTTAACCATTAAGAAGGTAACATTTATTTGAATTTTCTTACATGCGTGAGTTTTCATTTTCAATAGGCCTATCCTACGCTGTTAGCTTTTATCGTCGTATTTTAATTACCATACATTAGGCCTAGTCATATAACGTCAATTTACCCGTATATTTCATTTATTTCATTTTCATTTTCCTTTTTTAAATTTGCACATTAGTCAAGTTGAAATGCAGGCCTAACGAAAATGTTCACAAAGCAATAAATATTTTATGAATAAACCTGCGCCTTATATTTGCTCGTTCTGCAACATGACATAAAATGATACTACTACTACTTGCAACCTTTGGAAAACGCTGTCGCCATGTTATTTATTTTTGTCTTCAGAATCCAGGATGCGGAAAACTACTTTAAAGTCCAACCCCGTTGTTCATCAGTGTTCAATGCACCAGTAGCAAAATGCGACTGCGCAAATTCTACTACTTTCAAGTGTTCAAACTCAGATAAGTTGCTGCAAATGGTCTCAAAATCGCAAGACCCTCTTCCAGACAGATGGAACACAGGAAACGTTTGTCGCCAAGAAGAGGTCCTCGCAGCTATGATGGGTAATAGAAGCAGACGTAGCTACAGAGAAATCAGAGAAGTAGCTGATGCTATGGAAACAGTTACAGCAGCAAGTCTTGATGATTTCACCATTAGTAATTCAGACTTCATTTTAGATCCGGAAGTCGTATACCCTCCGTATTCATACGATCCGAATTTTGGAGTGAATGTTTCGTTCACTTGGCCCACTCCCAAAGGAAAAACAGAACTAAACGTAACACAGTATTGCGAGAATATGGTCAACAGTTCTTTGGCGTATCAGGATTGCAACGCAAGCGTCGACGTGGCAGAAATTATTAGAGCATGCAAAAGCGATATCCAGGTAAGCACCACCAAATATATTGACAATTTCGGAAATATTGTTTAGGCGAATAGCTCTCCAGATTTTATCTGTACCTATTGTCTCTGCTCTTGTTCTTCTTCTTCTTTTCTTCTCCTCAGAATCGTCATCTTCTTTTTTCTTGTTCAGTATTCTGCTCTCAGGCAGGTTTAGTAATCCATTGATACCGATCCTCTCCATTCTGTGCCATTTTCTTAATTTCTCGATAGCCGTGTCTGCTTCCGTTATCCATCATACAGTCTAACAGTATGGTTTTAGCATTTTGACATCTACTAATTTATTTCCTTCATTCTTTTCCTTCAATCATTGCCTTCAGGACAGAAATTCCTAGAAATATATGACCAAATCAGTCAGTTTGTATTATCTCTGTTTCATTCTTTAACCGAACGCAGCACCTTCTTCTGTTTATTGATTAGCAAAGACAAATCAAATCTGTTATACTTATCATGTCTGTGAAATAATCGTGTATTTGAAGCTTAAAACGGGGATTCATAGTTATAGATTATTACTAATACACCAGTATGGTGATATTTTTTAGTGAAGAATAATCGAAATAATCCGTTTAATGGGCGCTTTGTTACGCCCGAATGAATTTCGATTCATTAGACAACATTGCCAATAAGCTTCGCTATGAAGTCAACTTCTACAATTCATAATTATTATTCTCCACAAACATCATAGGGGAGTGATAGTAACCTAACTGCATTTAAAGTTTTACGTTTGAGGCTCACATAATGGCTCAATTTAGTGTAAAAGTCATGTAGACCTACTTGCACCTATAGCACGTCATATATTTTTCATCACAAAAAGAATGGAGTCCAAACAAGCAAATTAAAATGAACATAAAATAAAGAAGAAGAAAAGAAGAAGAAGAAGAAGAAGAGTCCCTTAAAGTAGGCCCAGAAGCAGCCATTGGTATGAAGTGTTAGCGACTTCATTTGCTTTGCCTCGGCAAATGAAGGCGGGTGGCCAATCCTCTCCCTCACCGTCTCATCTACCACCGATTGTTATTGTACTATATGTACTCGTTAGACCTACAGCTGAGTTGGCCAGGATGCGCAGAAACCTCGAACCAAATGTCTGCCCTGGTCTGCAAGAAACTTTCAGGATTTCAAGATTTCCCAATAGAAACGAAAAACAACGCGTCTATTACATTTATTGCAAATTGCTGTATCGCTTTGATCAGAAACTTTCGTTTCTCAGCAGATGAACGAGTCTGGATACTCGGTATTCTTGTTCTGTGAAGTAAACGTATTTTTACCATACATTTTTACTTCTTTAGGTCACCGATGAGTGGCTTCCAGGAGGTGCATATGCGTCCATCTTTGAGGAAAACTGCGTCAACCAGTTGGCTGCTAGCATAAACAGTTCCGATGCCGACAGCAACAGCACATTTGACATTCTGACATCGGTTTATGAAAAGACATGTCCTAATCAGTGCAGCGGTCATGGAACGTGTGTTGAAGCAACATGCGTTTGCAATCAAGGTGTCTAATCTGATCTCGTATAATCTGATCTATTCTAGTCTAGTCTAATTCAAAAACGTATATAGCGCCTTTTTCGTAATAGCCAAGGCATCAATCTTCTGTGTCGAATTGGATTTGTTGGACGTGTCAAAAAAGAACCACGAAGCCCCAGAGAACGGAAGAGAAGCCTCGGACGATGAGAAATCTGAAAACTATGACCCTAAGCATAACGAAATTAGAAAATACAGAAGCAAGCATCGAGTTCCAAAGCCTCGGACCAGAAACCGCTAAGCCCTGGTATCCAATACAGCTGCAGGTTTACTGCTATTTTACCAATTGTCACGTGACTTAATCGTCATCAGTTCCTGACGCCAGCCATTTATGGGCGATGGGTAGGGCCTACGAATAAATAATTTGTTATGTCCACTGCTTACTTTAATGTTAGTCCAAGTGATACCATGACCTCATTTACTGCTATCCAACGTAGTCTGGGTGTGCCTTTGTTTTCTTTTCATTCGAAAACGTGACTTACATTTAAATTATTGGGCTAGGTATATTATTAGGCCTACAAACAATTGCCTTGACCTTACCAATTAAACAGGCACATGCATTGCACACTTTGTCCTAACGTTTTGAACTCGTTAGCAATAATTAAGTGTCATATAAATTAATGGCGCATGTATCGTTTTAGCCATAGGCTTCATTACCGATAGCAATCTTCAACCGATGTATTGATCATCTTTGCAGTGACGTTATAGAATTACTTGTCTTACAAGTACTAATTACTTAAGTTCAGTCTTGATTGAACCCTATTTATATAAATATTTAAAATACACTAAAACAGTAAATGAGGGTTCTGTAAATTGCTAAACTCCGTTATATCGAAATTGTTTTGCTCTTGAAGTCTTGCGATAAAAAGCAGTCATTGCGACAGCCATTTTATTTTGTTACTAACAACGGAATACTTTTTTATGCCAAAACACGAAGCAAGGTTAACAATAGTTTGCTTATTACTCTTGGCAAGGTTTCGTTGGCACCGATTGTGGAATCCAAGAAAGCCAGCCACCATTGTTAACTGGCATCATTCGAAATGGCATTTGCGACGTGCACCTGCGTCCTTGTGACGTCATCAGCGTCTTTGGAAGCGGAATCATATCGACAGCAGCACTCAAGTGTCGTTTTATGGTAGATGGAGATATTTCACAGCATTTATTTAACAATTGCAACAAATTAATGATGTTGCTATTCAATTAATGATTCATTACTATATGTTCATATTAATTCAAGATGTGAGCATTTCTTAAACATGACGTCCTCCAATACCAATATTGAATTAACTACTGAAGTCACTTACGATTGGATATTAAATAATCGTTATCGTTATCCTTCTCCTCCTTCTCCTTCTCCTCGTCTTCTTCAGAACTAGTAGCATCTTTGGTTATGCTAGATAATTTTAATGTGTCAGAAAACTTCAAATTAGCCTGAATCGATATGGCTACTGATTAAGTTGGGACAAACCAGCATTGAATAGACCTGATTGCAGTTGCATTGCTTTCAGGATCCAAGCACTGGCAGCTATGTGGAGACAAACGGAACATTTATAACCAGTGGTGAATACAGTTGTCCAGTTCCTGGAACAACAACGCACAGACGAAGGCGAGCGGCAACAGCTGAAACAACGGCCATTAGCACAATGAATGTTTCCATGACGATGAACGGAGATGTCTATAGCAACAGTCTCCCATTCGTGCTATTCGACTCAACTTGTATGGAGTGCAACGACAGTAGAACATGCAGGCAAAAGGTAAGTTCAAGATGCATAGTTACCAAAAGCACGATTGAACCGTTTTTTCTAGATACCTAGTCACAACAACAATAACAAGATCAGTACCTCTACTTTGCCCCAAAAGACAGCCATCGATATGAAATGTTAAGGACTTCATTTCTCTGAGTCTCGACATATGAGAGAGGGTGTCATCCTCTCATTCACCGCCTAATTTTCTCATTGACAGCATACGGTCAGTGTACTCATTTTAGCTGAGTCAGCTAGGCAGCACAAGTGGAGCATAAGTCTTGAAACAAATTTTTGCTCCAGCTTGGATCTGAATTCTGCTTGATAGTCCAGAACGTTAAACACTACAATATATTCCGCTACTCGTGTAGTTACATTACGCACTCTCTATCTTGCTCTCCCCCTCCCTCTTTCTGTTTTTCTGTCCGTCTTTCTGTCTGTCTGTCTCTCTATCTCTATGATATCAACTATCCTTGCGTTTAATAACTGTAAACTATATTGTCTTAAATTTATTCAGCATATTCTAGCCTTCCAATCTTAATGGATTCTACACAAACATGTTAGGACAGTTCCGCCAATTGAAACACGTGTCAGCATAATATTCTCGGAAAAATGCTCCGTAGCAGGAAGCCAGAGTAAAAAGTTTCGCGTATTTTTCGTTATATAGAATATTTTCGATGTTTGGCTACGACTCAAGCAGAATGTAGGTAAGTATGTATATATGCATCTTGACACTTAATATAGCGCCTTTAGCTGGCTCACAGAAGCGTAAAAGATCTCTTAATTCCAAGTCTAGATTATTTGACTAGGTAAATATCCACTCGTTAGCAATTCTACGTTCTGCGTTTAGAGCGACGCCTGTGCGATTAATGGACGGTGCTTTGCCAATGCGACAAGAAACAGCAACAACCGATGTTTACAATGCCTTCCCGAAACAAGTCTCAGCTCTTGGACCAACACAACCGGTGAGTAGCAAGCTTACTTATCTTTAAGTTTATCACAATTACCACACGTGCACTGTTTGAACGCTTGAAAAGGAAGAGGTTTTTTGTACAGCAAAGTTTTGAACGACTGCGTGATACGCAAAAATCTAATCAGTGATGCTCATTGATTTATTTGTTCGTTCGTTCATTCCTTAACTCGTTCAATCGGTCAGTCATTCATTCATTCTGTACAATTTGACAAAAGACCGCTCATGCATGTATGCATGTATGCATATATGCATGTAGAAATGTAAGTGAGTGTGCCATATATGGCAAAACGGAACAGCTTTGTGCTATCGACGGTTTAAGATCGGTTATAATGAATACATGTCGCAGATGTAAATTTATTAACAGTATTAATCATCCTTCTTGTTTGTTGAATGGAACCCTGCATTTACTGTCCATGTTTTAGTCGTGCAAAACTGGAAACCTTGCACCAGACAATGTGATTACGGTGCTCGTAGCAAGGATACATTGTGCAATGGCACCATTGAAAGTACAGAGGTTGAACTGTGCAAGGTGGCAGATTGCCCAGGTAAAACGTATTCCTTTTGCTGACAACAAGTAAAGTGTTATAAATGAGCAATCATCTTGATTTACTAAACCATTTTGTGATTTATAGTACATTAATTGATTAATATATCATTTGCTTTCAAATTTGCCGCAGTGTCTAGGTTATAGGGCATATATTAAAAGTCTCCTTTAAGCTTTGCTAATTAGTACTTTGGTTTCAATTCAGGAAGCACAGCTGAAAGACATCAAGGTGTTGGCTTTACATTTTCCGAAGAAGATTTGAAAAAAGTAAACCAATCTGTAAAACTTTCAATTTATTCTAACATAAACAATACAGTGGAGGTATTGTTTCGTTATCGGCTCTATGTAACTATGTATTCCAGACCACGTTAGTCTTGAATAGACTTTCCGTAGAGCTCCGCGTGTTCCATGGTGTCCCCTGGTCTGTTCCTTGTTTATCTTAAAACTGTACTATTTGAGCGCCTCTGAGTAGTTTCCTTGATGTGGCGCTATGTAAATCCTCGGATGAATGAATGAATGAATATATGCCTACCTACATACATACATACATACAGACAGACAGACAGACAGACAGACAGACTGACTGACAGACATAAGTATGGGGCTCTGTATATAACTGTACGTACTGCTTGTAAGTCAGGTTATGTATAAATAATTATTTTACGATGCTTCAGATTCTAACAGAACCAGTGAAATTTTTCAATCCGATTACTGACGCGTTGAATTCGTACTGTTCGACAAATGCCGCCAAATGTTGCCTCAGCGTTGGCGTTTCTACAAATAAGTACGTTCATTTAAATATTTTACCCAGACAAACTTTGCAGCTACTCTCTTAATTACGGTCATCTTTATTAACATGTGAACTTCTATAACTCCATAATAATGCTCAAGAAATTACTCAGTGTTTTCTGCTCAGAAAAATTGGTGTGCAGGTCAACATCAAGTGTAAGTCCTGTTAAAAACCAATCGGGATTCCAGAGAAGATACGGAAACGTATTCTACGAAGGGAATGAGTTGAAGAAGAGATGAGTTTTAGTCGACAGTTTTCGCATTTCCATAAGCTGCAATGCAGTGATGACCTCTAATACGTTAGGCATATAGGCCTAAATTACAATAGATCACAACTTACTAAGAGCATACATGCATTTGAAAATTTGCAAATGCTCCATCACGGTTGAAGCATCAATTAACGATGTTTTACTAACATAGGTTGATGCCTTGTGCGAATGTAACTATCCTGATTTTAAGTAAGGAAGCATATTAACTGCAACCTTCACGTATTAGCAAATCCGATCAAGCTCTTTAGACCACCTATTGTAGGCCTTGAAAAGTAGGCCTTTGATTACGTAATTTTCAGTTCATGATTACTTTTGTGTTTACAGCGTCACTTCGGTATCCTACACGTCACCAAATCTGACGACGTATGCATCCGGGTATCCTATGCTCACAACATCTGATACACAGTAAGTCTATATAAGCATCAGAAACACTGTACTTTGTATATATACATCTCTCTACTTCTGGTGACAAGTTAAGCTAAGCGTAGCAAGTCAACGATGTGACACCAAACAGTTCTTTCCTGCGTCTGATTCCATGCTGTTTTAAGGTCAAAAGCTAGAATTGTCAGGTCCTATTATCTCTGCGACTCGACTAGTCCGTGTTGACCTACGACTTATCCAATCTTTTTGGGTATCACATTTAATTACCTTGATATTTTAATTTTATGCCCTACAATACTTCTCCATAGGTAGTTGCTCTACCTGCTACTCATTCTGAACACCAAGTTGTCACCAAGGTTCAGAAATTGTTTACCTATAGGCCACCTGTTAAGCTCTGTAAACAATAAATGATTACTACGAAATTATGTTTCGCTATGATTGAGAATTAGACATAACTGCATTTATCTGAAAACCAAGTTCAATAATTAGAGTCTATCTGTATCTTAAAGAGTGAAGATCATTGTTAAAATCGACGAAATTAAGCTTCAGGCTGACTGTTCTGCAACTCATCCACTGTCGTCAAGCATTGTCTACGCTAAACCAAAGCTGATCTACGATGCCGTATCTGGTGCCAAGACCGACATACAAAAGGTATAATTAAATATATTATGACGACTGAAGTGAACTTTCTGTTTAATTTTTGTTGAAGCCAACTCTCGTTATATTATGACCACTGAAACTAGTCGTCGTTTTTCACCACCAACTTTAGAGTTAATGTGTGCATCTAACCTTATCCGAAAACTGTTATGACGCCAGTAACTTATTGCAAATCGCATGCATCTTTCAGAGTTTTGTCGGATTTCAACTGGATTGCAACCTATTGGTTTTATAGGAATTGAAACAGCTGCTAAAACAAGCCATATTAATTTCCAGATAAAGAAGAAAAGAGCAGTTTCTTGATCTGAGGCATTGAATGTTAACGATTTAATTTCGTAGCCTCAGCAATAGAGGCCGGTGGCTAGACTTGTCTGTTAGGTCTTGTTCTTTCCACCAACTGCGTGTGGTCCTTGTATTCAGTTTAGAGCTAATTTCACCAATGCAGAAAAAGAAGAGAGGTCTCGAAACATGTTTCTGTCTTGGGCTAACAGTCTAAAGTATGGTATAATTTTTGTCTTTTCACAGGAACTCGGAGTGACTATTAAATCTATTTGGTCGTCAGAAACTGTTACGCCGGAACCTGTTACACTGGAACCTGTTACGCCGGAACCTGTTAAGCCCAAACCTGTTACACCGGTACCTGTTACACCAGAACCTTTTACGCCGGAACCTGTTACGCCGGGACCTAAGCCTGGTGCATCATCAGCTGCATCAGGGGTGTTTTCTTCGCCGTTTCCAATACTCGGAACATACTTACTGCTAAGAGGATTTTAAGCAGCATAGCAAGATGCCAATGTGTACGCATTCTACAAAAAATTTCCGCAACATTATCTTGCTAATTACAATTTGAAGTATTCATAATTCTTTAATAACATTGTAAAACGGCAGTTTTTTAAAGTGCTTTGATTTTTTTAAATATTAAGAAGACGGTCTTTGAAATACGTTTTAGTGGAAATAATTTCTTAAACTTTAAGCAAAAATTGATTACGATAGTTGTGATACTTTTAATTTTTTTAAATACATTGTTTTGAATTATTACGAATAGTAACTGTTACGAATACATTAAAGTGGAGATGACGTTTGCATTGGTTTTTTCACAAATGAAAATCTTATGGGATCTGGTCAAAGCATAGTCGCTGATGTCGACATAAACGTACCCTATGTCTGTTGTCTTTGAATATATCCAGTGCTTTTTTTCTAGAAAAAAAGGTTCCAGGTGCCGGAACGCAACAATTATGGGCGGGTTAAAATCACGAGAAAAACGGGATTGGGGGTTGGGAGGGGTCTCAATAAACACTGAAAACAGTTCAAAAACATTTAAATTAAATTTAAAAAACTAAATTATTGTTTTAATAATTAAAATAAATAATTTTTTAGTAGCTGAAAAAGGTGCCGGAACGCCTTACCGGCGCGTTCCGGCTGAAAAAAAGCACTGAATATATCTTAGGTTCGAATCATCACGGTAAACTATTTCGTAGTTAAAAACCCTATGGACTACATACGAAGGTAACTCAAGAAATGCCAGATCGCAAACAGGACACATATCACTAGTTTGGATGTTGCAACTGCTTGGGATACCATGAAACTTAATTATTCAAACTAATTACTTGACAGTAAAGATCTGACCCGCAATCCCTAGTTGTGTCATGATTTAAAAAGGACTTCAGATTCCAAATTTTAAATTAACTTAGTGGCTGGCGTACTGGACTGTCAAACGAGAGGATCAAATCGCCTTCAGGGCATTAATTATTTTCGAGATTTCTGCACAATCTGCGCCTACTAACAAAATACTCTACTGAGTATACCGACAGTATACACTGTTGGTTGGAAGATTAGACGGCAAGAAAAGTTTGACCACATATACCCAGGCTAAGAAAAATGAAGTCGCTAACACTTCATACTCATGGCGTCCACCTGGGGTTAGATTATGAGACTACCCTTCTTCGGCCATGTTATTATACCTAAAATATAGTAGACCCTATATTATCTTTATGATAATGTCCTTCGAATGTCAGTTGCAGACAATCTCCAAAGAAACTTGGCTCTTGAACAATCCGGTAACGATTTGAACCATAAACCTCACGAATATTATGACCAACATGAAGAATACACTGTATCACAGAACTGTTTTAAAAATCTTCTATTAATTTGCAATTAGTAGGCTATTAAACATGGCTATGACTAGCAGACCGCCAGGCGGCACTCAAATTCGCCAGATGCCCTTTCAAATTGGAATACACGCAACAAAACATTGGCTACAATGCTACACTAACCCTTAGACTAACCCTAAACGTCTGAAACCTGACCGCTGAAGGACCTTAATCGGGGACGCCTGCCTTCTCTTTGTTTCTTATACTTTCTCCGCCGTACGTGCAGCATAATCGCAGTGAGGAATATCTCAGTTCATTCTTGGGCATCTTGGCACGTGCTGACTTCTTTTGGCATAGTTTGTCGTGGATTCTAACGTCTTGGCATAAGGTATTGTAAGATTACTAAAAATTACTCGTTTCATACAGTTTCTTGGAATTTTCTAAATCATTAAGGCTAACAAAAACTTGACCAACATAAAAGAAACCGTCCGTTACGAAAGTAGCCACGTTTGGAATCACGTGATACGTGACTCGTGACTGGCAGCCCGCTGGTTTTTGATATTTATGGGGCGCTTTGATTAAACACATCACTGTATGTTTTATGTTACAAGCACAGAATATGTATTTCGCTTTTCTGGAGCTTACCTACGAGAATCTTGAGATGTTTAAGTTTTCTTGTGAACACAACAACTTGTGCGCCTTGATTTCGTTGGCATATGAATTGATTATGGTTTTTGCCCACTGATGCGGGCTGAGAGCGCTGCTGAGCCTGAACTGCGTTATATAAATGTTCGGCTGCAATTACAATTACACTTACAATGCATGACCTTATTTGTAATAATAATAATAATCTTCGTTTAATATTTTCAAACTGACAATTACGCAGTATGATTACAAATCAGTATGAACGGATGATCACAAGTTATTACAGGAGCCGAATTTTAACTGTATACGGCAGCCTTGCAAGGCGCCCATTACGTCCTACATCTCATTTTCACAACGCGCCATCTCGCGAATGATAGGCTGAGTGGACCTTGGGGGAGGGGGTTTCAGGAAGCGACCCCACTGCCTACTGCTCTTCACGCCAGTGATGTTACCACTACTCTATGGACTGTCAGTGTTTCCGTTAAGGATTTTTTCATACAATGATTGTTAGATATATTTCATTAATGACTTTTAGTGTTTTTACGAATATATTATGGCTAAATAGTGTGTAAATAATTAAAAGACAATTTTTGTTCTGGATTATTGAATAGTTGTATTCATTTTAAGCACACAACATTTTATTTAGGCCTACTAGCGATCGTCAGTTGATATCTTGTTTGTTATGATAACAGAGCAATATAATTTTCCTGAATAGATTAGATAACAAATAGACAGCACCAGATTGAAAGCATCAGCCGAAGCGCCCATATTTACTAAATCTCAACAAAGTTACTCAGAATCAGCGGCGGATCCAGAAAGTCTATCAGGGGGGGGGGCAAAAATTTTTAGTCATCTCCCCAAAAAGTTGATGACCTTTTTTTTGTTTTTTAGTCATTAACCTTTTTAATGTCTTCAGTCTACATCTACGTTCTGTGTACATTTTACTCGTCCACGCCTACAGGGGGGGGGGGGGCCACGCCTGTGTAAACATCATAAAACGCCCATAAAACACATGTCAAAAATAAAGAAAATTTTCAAATGGGGGGGCCATGGCCGGATTGGCCCCCCCCTGGATCCGCCCCTGCTCAGAATAAAGCAAAATCATCAATCTCCTGTCAAATGCATTCATCTCAACGCAACATGTTACTTTTATCATGTCGGCAAATGATTATTAAATCATACTGAACTTAACAGCAATATATAGCAATAGTTACATAACAATATATACTTATATAGGGCCTAGAGTGTTACTTCATATAATAATGATGATGATGATGATGATGATGATGATGATGATGATGATGATGATGATGATGATGATTATAATAATAATAATAATAATAATAATAATAATAATAATAATAATAATAATAATAATAATAATAATAATAATAATAATAATAATAATAATAATAATAATTTCCTTTATTAATTCAAACTGACAAACGCAGTAAGATTACATTGAAACATGACAGTACAATCAAATCTTAACTAAACACACGGTTTGGCAGCCATGCAAGGCGCCGCCCTAGAGAGGGGGTTACGGGAATCGATCCGCGAACCTAATGATCTCCTAGCCATGAGTGTTACTAACTTACCATTACTCTATCCCCCTCCAAACATTTTGAAGTTGAAATACCTAGCAATGTTAATCCATCAGTCCACGTATATCTAGATGATTGTACGCTTGCAACTTTACTAAAGCATATAAGGAATACAAATTTTTTGCTGTAATTCAATTAATTTTCTAATAATTATCAACAGTAACTTGCCAATTTGCAGAAAATCCAAGCAATAATTGAAGTAGCAAAGCGAGTTGCAACTTGAATACAGTTGTCTTATCATTAACATAGGAATTGACACCGTATAAAGAATCCTATAAGCTATGTAAATTATCGTAATTACAATTACAATTACTGCCACATTTCGAAACAGAGCACTTCAAATAAAACAAAGTTAAACACTACACAGTCGATAAATTTCTTTACGAAATCATTCATCCATAATTAAAGCCACACTATACTATGGTAATTTCAATGATATTTATTACACGTCCAGAGCTATTTTCTGGAAATCTACGGGTTCCTGATCAGACTCTTTGTGGCTGACGTCCGTTGCGTTGTATGGCAGCCCTTTGAGGTTGACACTGAAAATGAAATGTGACTCTTCTATAGCAATAGCAATTGGTAAGGCAACATGAACTATTTTGAGTGTCATTATAGCTTTATAACAGTAAGCTAATCCTCTTTAAAAAAATAGAAAAAATTGATACACTTTTGAAACTTATTATGAAAATATTTTATTATTATGTGCACAATATAGTTTTATTATGATCATCAAATTTCAATGTTGTACAAGCGTTGTACATATATGGAAACAGAGGTTTGTTCAAACTGCAGGTTTCTAGAACGACAAAATTTATGCACATGATTAGGCAGTTTCACTTAAATTAAATAAAATGTAAGTTAAATTAAATAAAATATCGGGATTGCAAATAACTTTATTGCACAACACTACCCATTAATATGCTGATAAAAATTACAACTCTAGCTGTGAAACATATGAAACGAGAGAAACCTATCGGAAGTATTTGCATCGAATTATTGGAAAAAATCAAACGAAGTAAATGGTATGAAAATATTTTAAAATTACTAAAAACTAGATGGAGAGAAGAGTACAGCGCCTCACACACTGCCTTTTAAATTAAACCCTACAGTACCCTATAGGCTCATTTGAGTCATGTCAATTGCTTGACATGATCAACTCTAATTTCACATAGGCACTTTGATTTCGTTAAACTACCTTTGCAAGAACAAGGATCCAGGAATCTTATACCGCATATCTGTGGACAAAACGTCGTAGTACTGAGGCGGTTCGGTAGATGAAGCCACCGGTTCTGTTCTGGGCTTCAGTTTATTCCTAGGCAAACAAAGTTGTCATTGACATTATCATCAGCGGTATCGTACTGCTGACTATTTTTAAATTATAGTTTTCTTAGTTTACAGCTTTTTTTAGTTAATTATGATGTGACAATGATGCGTGCGCTCTTGAGAGGTATCAAAAATGAGTTAGATAGGCCTAAGTGTTTTGATATATGGACAAATGGATGAATACATGCTTTTCAAAGTGGGACAACAGATGGAGACTATAACTATGGATTTTTGAGTAAATATATAGTGCTGATTTACTTAGCGCCATCATTTTATTAGTCAACCGAACAAGGTGGTATATAAATACAGTTTAGACGAGGATAGACTTTGAAAGATTGTATATTCACTTTGCAATGCAAAAGCCACCGATGACTGCAGCAGCAAAGACAATAGAGATGCACAAGACGATTGGAAGGACACAGGTGATCGACGGGCAAGATACTTCGTCATTGGCATAATCGTCATCGTCGTCGTCAACATTGTTGTTTTCAGTCATCGTTGCAGGATCTACGTATGCTCTCAGAATTAAGCCAGTTTCCTGTCGAAACATAGACACAGCGTGTAGAGCCCTGTTGTATAGTTACTGACCCATAGCCAGGGGCGTCTATCCCCCCTAAGTCATTGGAGCAACTTCTCCTTTCCCCCTTCTTCTTCCTCTTCCCCTTCCTCCCCCCAAACTGGTGACACACTGACAGATCTTTCCCCCCTATTTCTTGGATGAGCATTTGCTCCAAGGTTTATATGGTGTAGACGCCCCTGCCCATAGCATAACGCTCTGGGCTTTTGATCCATGTGCTACAAGGCACCTCGAATCTAAAAGACCTCCCTCATGAATTCCGCAAATTCACAGCATCTCCACAAATATCGCCGCTCATCAAACCATCACCTGCGTCAGTCTCCTCTGTCTATTTCTTCCACAGGCTGTCAACTCCAAACTAGAGTCTCAACTCTTAGAAAATTGAAGAACTACCCGTATCTATCCTATCCTTCGCCTTCGGTCTTTCTCGTCTTCAAGGAGACCCGCTTTAGCAGGTTCTCTGCTTCCTCTCTCTGGTTTCTCTGGCAACCGAGCTCGGATCTTCCGTGACATATGTGAAGAACCCCTCTGACACAACGCATCGCTGGCGAACAAGCTGGTGCCCTGCGTTTGACTTTAGAGTAACGACTCTGAGCTATTCAGAGCCAAGAAAAAGTTAGAGTCAGAATAGTTTCTAAATATTGCACTTAGAGCTTAAGAATATGTCTGGACACGAAACTATTTATATGGCCAAAAGCATTTAGTAAATTATAATTATCATAGTTGCTGAATTTATTTTAAGAGATCGCGTCTTAGAGCCATTTAGAGCCAAGCAATAGCGAAATGTTGAACTTATATTACCAGCCACATTAAGATACTTTTGGACTAACCGTGGTCTTGCATTGTCCCAACGCCTCTATGTTGGTCATAGAGACCTACCTGAAATATGTTGTCAACGGATTTCACGGTAGCTATCATCATGACATCGAAAGAAAGAAAGTTTGGGCTCGATTTCAAATGTCTTGGGTAATTCCGTTGTGAATGGCCTTTGCAGATCGCTCTGTCGAAATTCTCGTTGACAATCGCGATAATCTGATAGCTACAACGCATTTCCAACCGCCATTACATATTACAGTACTTCAAAAGATTGTTAAGTAGTAATTACCAAAGTAAGCTTCCACGTTTTCAAAAAAGCGCAATTGCTTTGTTGAAAACGTTGACATTTTTATACTGGCAATTAGTGATTTTCTTAAGTACTATATTATTATGCAATATCATATTATGTAACATACTATTTTCAGGATGTATGTTTAGGCCCCTGGCTGAAATAGAAGCACTAAATCATTATTGAAAATAAATGACAAAACGCCGCACTGGCGTATATGGGCATAATTTCCTTCCTTCCTTCCTTCCTTCCATCCTTCCTTCCTTCCTTCCTTCCTTCCTTCCTTCCTTCCTTCCTTCCTTCCTTCCTTCCTTCCTTCCTTCCTTCCTTCCTTCCTTCCTTCCTTCCTTCCTTCCTTCCTTCCTTCCTTCCTTCCTTCCTTCCTTCCTTCCTTCCTTCCTTCCTTCCTTCCTTCCTTCCTTCCTTCCTTCCTTCCTTCCTTCCTTCCTTCCTTGCTATGATCCATGGGCTGATAGCCCGTAGGTGTCCACTGGATAGTGGATTTCTATCGTCATTTTTCTTCACGGCGAAGTATCTGCACCCATTCGTCCGCCCTCCTCTTTAGGGACTAGCTCTGGGTTTTCCAGAGGCAGAATTCATTTAACCACCGCTGCCACCTAGCGAGTGGAAGGCATAAGTCACGAATGATAAATTGGCAATCTGAGTTGATGTAGCCTACTCGAAGTCATGCTACGGTCTCGCAATTTGCATAATAAAGGTCGATGATGTCCCGTGAAGATGCCGGTTTAAACTCGCATGCGGACTTGGTCCTAAATGTCCTTTCAATACATGCAAAGCCTTTCCGACTCTCACCACGGATGCGTGAGTGTTCATTGTGATGATGATGGTAATGGTGATGATCGTGATGACAACGCGTTTAAGATTATTTCAAATGTATGTTCAAAATACTGCTTGCATTTGATTAAGAACTGATTTACAATGATACCATTGCTTACTAAACAGTGTTCTCTGCTTTTGGTTCAAGAGACCCTTGTGCTGGATAGATGTCACTTGATTGAACAAATTCTGGATCAAGTGAAGAAATACTGCAACACTCAAGAAAGACAGTAGAATATAGAGTGACAATCTGACCCACTTTCAATAGCCACTCTAATAATATACATATATCCTATATATACAATTAAATCCACATCCATGTACATGGGCGTCCGCAGTGGAGCAAAATTTTGCGCATATTTTACAAACATAAAGTATTTTGCTTATTATGGTTATTACAACAGTCCCAACACGATTTTGTGCTGTTTTATTTTTGAAACCAACTTTCTGCGTTCTTCAGCTGAGCTGATTTTCTATCATTTGCATCAGAGCCTCTTTCACATAAGTTTACTGTATGCGTGAACTGCCTTTTCTGATAATCCAAGTAGTTTCTCAGCAACTGATTTCTCAAATATTTCGCTTTAAATGCTCTCAAAAATCTATGTTTTCGGTTTAGTCCAAGTTACATTACATTCCTCCCTGACATCATTTCAGAGCGTAACAAACGTTATATAGTTCTGTATTGTGTAGAATTGTTTTGTCACAATATGATAATGGGTCACTTACACCTTCATGAAAGAACAGCACTCATATACATGAGCATGGGCGTCCGCAGGGATTTTTGTAGGGGGGGGGGGTGGGGTGGAGCAAAGTTTTAAATTGTTGGCTCGGAGACTAGGGCCGAAAGCAACCGATCGCGTCTCCCTCGGCGCTCGCTCTCGGGATTAGGTTCTGGCGCAGACCTCAACAGCCGCCAGCGCTTTTGGAAGCATCTGACATGATATGGATCCTGTTGCTAGCGTTATTAGAGTGGGATCCTGTTTTCAGCTATATCTGAACAAGTAAGAAAACGAGAAATAGTAGGACCTAGTAGTACCATAGGAGTAACATATTTGCAGAAATATAGTTACACTAATACAGTACCCGTTATATCGCCATCCACAACACATTGAGACATTTTGCGAACAAATATCGTTGATATTCTTTCGTATGATATTATGTATCTTTGGCTGATTCAGCACAACCTTTAGGCAAAATATAACGCAATAAACAGTCCAATATCCGTATTAATATTTGTCACTTTGGCGTTCTAATATCTAGCAAAGTGTGCATTAATTAGGCATTAATCTGCGCATTAATTGCTTACTAATTAGTTACTTCTACAGCGCCGGTGTCTAATGCACACTACATCAACTAATGCGCATCAAAACCAAGTTATTAATTCAGATCAATAACCAGAAATTTAGGCCATTTAAGTTTATGTGACTAACGAGCACTGCAAAGTGATAATTAATATTTTTTTAACATTTCCATTTATAACATGAGGATAATGTATTTTGCCTACAACACTGTTGTGTGTAAGATCTGATGATCCAATGTGTTTGTTTAAACATGTGCATTTGTGCAATCTGCATAGACTACTGGTGCGTGGTGGATTGTTCGCCTTCAAGGATATTGAGCGAATAAAACCCACTCTAAGAGGCCTAATATATATGACTTTGAACAAATCTTCATATTTCAACGCGCGGAATTGTAACTTCGCCTGACTGATGCTGGTAAGTGGCACTATAGCCACATTGCGATATTCATAGCAAAATGCAAACAAAAACTCTCCAAATTAGCATTTCTTACCGTAAGCATCAAATCTTCTTTTGACTCTGGACATTCAAAGAAAAGCCCTATACCTCTGGTTTTCTCTTCCTGTAGACCTGTTTAAAGAAAATTATATGCATTTGCCAACACATGTATATGTGTTCAATGTGTTTCTTCTTAGATTTGGATCTTTATTAACTGTTCGGTAAGCATTTACAAATCTAGTCCTAGGTGTAGGGCTACAACGAGGAATCTGTAAAGGTCTTCATTCGGGCTAAAACAGAACAGAATTGTCTAAATGAATGTTAAATTTAAATCAGCAAGAAAAAGTACCTTTGTAAATAAAGCAATAACTTTTCAGCGGAACTTGACACTTTTTGTAATATTGTACTGATTTCAGCAAGTGTAATTTTACATAATGTGATACTGTCTGTTACGGATTTTGTTGATGACTCAATATACGTATGGTTCACCAGTCATTAAATTCGTTTTTCATTTGAATCTGACTCCGTTCACTCATTATATTATTAGGCGTAGGTGTGCAGTCTACAACGACATTATCTTACTTTGACAGTTGTACTCATTGCACAGTCGGTAAGTGTTCGCTGGACCCTCGCAAGGCAGCTGATCACAAGTTCTTCGACGCGACTGAAAACCATAATCACATGGTTTGGAGCAGACTGACCAAGGTCCCCACTTGCTCCAACCGGAATTCGGTGGTTCTGTGGAAGTGCTCAAAGTTGTGGTCGAGCTCTGACGTTCTGTGGAGGGACTCGAAGTTCTAGCCAATGTGGTCAGTGTGGTCAGTGGGACAGTCGAATGTGGCGTAGTGGTTTCTGAAACTAAATGCTCTGTTACAAACTCATTCGGTGCAACGTTATAAAAATAATCCATTAATGTTATCATTTCTTAATAAAGAGTCGTTATTTTATGACAAACCATAGATATCGATGATTCTGTATACCCAATTCATCTATTATAAGCATTTTTATTTAAACAAAATTAATAATCTGTTATGAACGAAAATAGGTTATATATAGCCTACTAATACATTTCTCATGTTACAGGCTGGTGACTATGTTTTCAAAACCGCATCAGGGCAGAAAAGATGTCTTCAGATTTCGGCTCCGCTTACGCCCCTCGCGAACTCAGGTATAGCATGAGTACAATAACCAAGGGTGGGAAGATTAGACTGCGAGGGAGAAGACTGGCCACTAGCCTTCATATGCCGATGCTAAGAAAACTGAAGTCGCTAAAGCTGCATACGCGTGGACGCCTGTAATGGTTAGCCAGCGGCCACCAGTTCTTTTCATTCTAAATTGACGATGCATAGTACTGCCACGATGTAACGGCGCTGCATAAATAAGCTCTTAGAATTACAATTACACAGACCTACCTCCACATCTGAACTCATCTTCAAGCCACACTTCAGGTGGAATGCATTGCTTGCGGCTAGCGGCGTCGACGCAGTATGCTAGTGGACAGCCAGGTGGCACATCCAGTAGGTACACGAAATATTCTCTTCCAGATTCATTACACAGTCGTATACGAACCGTTCCACTCCATCCGCAAATGTTTTCAGAAGTAAACGTCGCGCACACACCGGCTGTTAACTCGGACATGTCTAAAACATTTAGACAATAAGGATATGTTACCATTAATATGGCATATTGATTTATGATTAATCCTAAATATTCGTGACAGCGCGAATCTTAGGTGAAAATACATATTAATTTGGTGACCATTGCGTACTACATTAGAATGCGCAACTATATGGTAGAGCTACTTTCGCAGAACCCGTACTTGCAGGGACGAGCCCAAATCTGAAACATTAGACCCTACTGAGAGCCTGGTTACTTTTGTTATTGTAATTATTGTTCATGTCGTTTATTAAGCCCTACTTAATATTGGTCCAGTGAGCTACACAGCGTAAGAGCGCATGCTGCGTCCCATACTCCTCTGTATAAGGGAATATGCGGATCGCGGTTCGCCCTCTGAAGGTCACATATTTCAGAGATTGAAATCTCGGGCTAGTGCGGTCCGTGCACCAGGACCTCAAATGGCGTGGCCCCTATTCAAACGGGTAACGGTGGTGAAGGATCTCACCCGATCAATTCGTTGAAAAACGAGCAGGGTCGAGGCCATACGGTCGCTATATAAAAACGTGCACATTTACATTTATAGAATGGCTAAGAAAATTGCAAACTCTGAGCAATTGTTCTTGAGGATCTTGCTCAAGAAAGTTACAAGATAACTGTCTAAGTGGCGGGACTTCGAACCTGACAATTTCGCGTTAATAGCACGAGCACTCACACCGTGCGGCTATCGCAAGCTATCACACAAACTATTATGTATAAATATTATGGTTTCCGGCTGGTGGGTCGCATCCCCAAGTTTGGCCGGGTCTCGGAGGTGCTCCACTGGCTCCCCTACGCGCAGCGCATTTCTTATCGGGTCTCTGCTTTGGTTCGGATGTGCCTTGAGGGCTTGGCTCCCCCTTACCTCCGGGAACTTTGCTGCTCCACTGTGGTTGTCCAGCGTCGTGGTTCACTTCGCTCTGCGGCACAGGCTGAACTCCTTGTCCCCCGCGCACGGACTGCTATCCGGCAACACCTTGCCTTCTCTGTCTCTGGCCCAGCGACCTGGAATGAGTTCCCAGTAGCGCTGCGCCTGACCCCGATTGATTGCTCTTCTCTTTTCCACTCTTGCTTTAAAACTGCCTTGTCTGACAGGGGTTAGACTCGGAGCGCTCCTGAGTAGATAACCTTGAAGGGGCGCTATATAAGACCTCTATAATAATAATAATAATAATAATAATAATAATAATAATAATAATAATAATAATAATAATAATAATAATAATAATAATAATAATAATAATAATAATAATAATAATAATAATAATAATAATAAAAAAGCAAATAATCTGGAACGGCCTCTATTCCTCAGGATTCGAGAGAGGGAAAGTGCTGCGGAAAGCTACTGCATTGAAGCGTTGGATTATCAGCGTCAGGCGTTGGAAGAGGTATGAGGTTTCTCGTGCTTCACCGGAGATGGTGCTCAGGCTCTTTCCAAGCGCCGTGATAAAGGCCAGGCCGTCGTTGTTTAACTATAATAATAATAATAATAATAATAATAATAATAATAATAATAATAATAATAATAATAATAATAATAATAATAATAATAATAATAATAATAATAATAATAATAATAATAATAATAATAATAATAATAATAATAATAATAATAATATATGTACCTTGGGGCTTAAAAAAATCATCGATCATCGTCCTATCTCAGTCTTTCTCGACCCCCAGTCACTACTCACCTCAAGTTCTCCAACCGAGCCATATCCAACACAGCACCACGCCTCTGGAATGATCTCCCCCCTGAATTCCGCAGTTTCTCAGTGCCTCCATCATCATTGCAACCTGTCCTTCATCCTCATGTTCCTCTATCTATCACCCCCGGGCTTTCCACTCAAAACTGAAGTCTCACCTTTTCAACTATCTCTCCCTCCATAGCTGAGCTTGTGCTCAAAGCCGAAATGGCCTTATTTAAAGCAGCTTTACTCAATGAAAATCACTCAATTAGATGTTTATTCCCAACCAACCATATTACTCCTTACTCCCTAAGAAATCGTCCTCACAATTTTAATCTACCAGATAAAGACTCTCGAAACTTCATATCTAGAATGTTATTTTCTAACTCTTACTAAGCAATTATTAACAATTAACAATTTTAATTCACTTCCTTGTACACCTACAGCGTTATGTCTGTTGTTTCATTAAACGAATATAAACATAAACATAAACATACCCTGACTCATCTGATCCTCCGCCTTCCAATTCTTCTCGCCGTAAACGACACCCGCCTTGACGGCTGCTCTGCCTTTCCTGATCTGGTACCCTGGAAATCGGACTTGGACCTCTTTGGACCACTTTCTGGAAACTTCCTGATCTGGTACCCTGGAAATCGGACTTCGACATCTTTCGGACTACTCTCTGGAAACTGATCTGGTACCCTGGAAATCGGACTTGGACCTCTTTTGGACTACTCTGGAAACCCCCTTTGATTTGGTTTGGCCTCCTGGAAATCGGACTTGGACATCTTTTGGACTACTCTCTGGAAACCCCCTCTGATCTGCGCTTGGCCTTCGAGTGGCGCTTTAGAAGTTTGGAGATTACGATTACGATTACGAATAATGATAGTAATAATAATAATAATGAAAATAATGACAATAATAACCCCTCGTACCCCCGTAAATAACGCCTATGTATATAAATATAATATAGGCTTAATTAAAATGATAATAATAATAATAATAATAATAATAACGACAGTGAATTTTCCCTGCTGTAGCTATAGCATACAAATAGGTATAATTCGTTTCATGTCTAGTAAATGTGGTATTTATCTTTTGATCCGTTTATCTATCTCTACGGTGCTTCGTATCTCTTTGTTCACTCCTATCGTCTAACTGTGCTTCTCTTTGCGTGGATAGGTCGCTGTTTCATTTTCAATCCACCATTTTCCCTCTCATTTTATCCCTTTTTTGCTCTGCTCGTGTCTATTGTTAAGGATCTCTTACACGTCGAATACCTGTTGGATGTGTTCCGTTTAGCCAGATTGGAGCTTGAGTCCCGCAGTACCAAGGGTCAACAGGTTTGTCGATGAGTCTATTGCCTGCGTCGTGTTCAAATCGATACCAGGTTTCTGAAAAACGCATGCGATGTTTTGTGTTTTTGTCAACATACATTAAACATTATAGTTTGTTATGTTATGCAAAGATCGCGTCAAAGAGACAACCATAGACGGAAAGAGACAGAAAGGATGAACTAGAAACATTAGGCCTATCGAAATATAGCCTACTTCCTCTATTCGGCCGGAGAGTCAAGCGACGGACCAAGCAGGAAGGAGTTGGACCACATCTTTCTTAATACCAGATGGAGGCTGTTGCAAAGTTGCAGCGTGCAGTCTGGCATAAAATTTAACACCGACCACAGGGCAGTAAGTTGTTGTCAGACTCTAGATCACATTTTGGTACCGGACAGTGTTTAATCTAGTCCCCCTCTTCTGGGGGGGGGGAGGGAACAAGGTTTCTGTGGGACCAGCAAGGCGACCTTTTGGGAAATTTCATCCGTGTTCGAAGATCCAACGACGACCTTTTATCGAATCTCATCTTTAAAAAAAGTCAAAATGTGATGACTTTTTTTTACGAACTTTTTCTAAGGAATTCATCTCTCGAAACTTCATATATCTTATTCTGTTATTTTATTCTTATATTACTCGCCTCTCGATACATGGGGTAAAACATGTATCCTAGCGGATGGGATTCCCCCTCCAAAACGTGTCTAGATTAAACACTGGGTACCGGACAAGAAGATTTTCATCGAAGTCTCGATTCAATATCGATAGGCTAAGCAGGAAAATGTTTGAATTCGTTAAAATTCTGTATAATGATGAGTGATGCCAGCAAAATTTCACTGCTGATCAGTTGGTTCAAATTTCAGCAGTCAGCATAGTGTATTAAACATTTAGAGAAAGCTACTTGATGAAGCATGAACTTGTATCTCTCATACAACATCAGACGAAATCAAGATATTATGCACATTGCTGCAATTTTAAATACCATTTTTCAGACATTCATTGCCAAATGGCGACTGACAGATCTGCAGTATTATGAGTTTGATTAGGAAACCATATGAAGTTCTTAGTATGATTTAAACCGAAATCAATATAATTAAACCCACCTGTATCAAGATATGCATCACAAATTGATACTTCTGAGTTCCTAGAATCGAAATCGCTGCTTCTTAGACCGTCGGCCATGTAGATAGAAACGTAATCTACGCATGGATTCACTCCGATGCACACTAAGAGCAACAGATTTTCACATTTAACCTTTCATGCTGTTAGCACTTAGTTCATGCTCGCAGTGTGCTCTAACTGAACAGCACAAATAAACATATAAAAAGTCATAAGCATGTCTAACCGTAAGTCAAGTACGTAGCCAGACTTAAATTCAAGAGGAGGAAACTCCGGGAGACATCCAGGTGTAGTAGGGGTGCGGAGGTATAGGCTAACGTACGGAAAATTTTTGTAATCTAAAAAAACAAGAGGATGCCTCCTCTTGCCTTAATGTGGCTACGCCCATGCCGTTAGTCCTACATACATTGCAAGCAACATGCAAATTAACAACTCTGACCAATTGTCAGACATAGCTCTATAGTTCATGCACTGGAATTTGATGCATCTATCCGCGGGACTATTATTACCCCTATTAAATTTCTTCTCGACATTAACGCTTTGACAGTAACGTTCTTCAGTCAGATCATGACAGTGTGATTCTTCTTACAGATTTTATTTTAGTTATAATTACAGTTATAGTTAATGATTTTTCATTTTAGTTATAGTTACAGTTATAGTCAGTATTATTTTTTAGTTATAGTTACAGTTATAGTTAATGGTTTTTTATTTTAGTTATAGTAACAGTTATAGTTAGTATTATTTTTTATTTATAGTTACAGTTATAGTTAATGGACTTTTATTTTAGTTTATTTTAGTTAGTACATAGTTACAACTTACCCCAATGTCCCTATGGGGTCAACGATTAATTATGTCAACAAATTGTAGGCAGTTTTTGATCTCCTCCCCCTTGTTACTGTCAAACATTTATGGACCCCCTAACAAAATAATGTCAAAGAAAATTACCCCAATCCCAGAAAATTTCTATGACTAACAAATGCAAGAAACTGAAATTCCCGAAAAAAAATGTTGTTATTCAGATTTGAATGTATAGGCCTACTTATAGTGGTTACAGTACATGTGGAATCACTGTCTGTCACATATATTTAATGGATTTTTTCCATTCAAAAATGCAATCGTGTTTTCTTTTAAATGTGTATTCAATTTGATTTTTATTATGAACATTTCTAATTTGATCATGAACATGACAACTTTCTATTATGCTTCTTTAAACATACAAAATTAAAATCAAAACAAGTTTCTCACTCTTTAATATTAACAATCGAAATAAAATAATATCTTTCCATCAAAAAGGTACTCGAAATATTAGATTTTTGAAAAGAACCCATGATTTTCGCAAAGAGAATATGTAGCACATTTTCTCATTTAACTGGGAACAATGAACAGGACAATTTAAACCGAAGAAAATATCGCGTTTGATTAAGTTACAAACGAAGATGAAATAGATCACTCATAAAGACTTTCCGAATCTATGGTAGCTTTTGATTAAATTATTGCTGACGTCAGTTTGTCTTGAACACCGCTCTCCGTTGTCAGGTATTATTGTCAAACTTTTTCCTCGCCCCATTTTGTTGATATAATTTATGGATTAACCCACCCGTAATCTACAGTCTGCTCTTTTCACGTTCTTATGTTTATCGATATTGCACTTTTTTTTATTTCATTAACGAAAATAGAGATGAATTTTCGTTAGTGTTATTTTCGTTATAGTTATAGTTATAGTTAATGATATTTTTAGTTATAGTTATAGTTATCGTTAACGAAATCATTTTTTTTTCGTTAACGAACATTTTCGTTATCGTTAACGTTAACGAGAATCACACTGGATCATGATTGATTTTGACAGATATGCGCTCGATTCTAATTTAATCTTATCATGGAAACCTATATCGTAAAAGAAATGACCTAAATATGTTCTGAGAACGACATAGGCCTACTTGAGTAAATATGGTACCATTCAAACGGGCAACGGTGGTGAAGGATCTCACCCGATCAATTCATTGAAAAATGAGCAGGGTCGAGGCCATATACGGTCGCTATAGAAAATCGCGTACATTTACATTTTACATAATTGTCTGCTTTATCTAAAACTAACCACATTACACCTTTTAGGACGGAAATAACTAACATGGTTACTCAGTATAATGTTCCAGTTTAAAGAGTAGGCCTACTATAGTTATGGAGAATTCGTTAATATGAATTTCGGATTAATAGGCATTATTACTGCAATTAGTAGGACTAAAACGTTAGATATCAACAACAGAGCGGAAGAATATCAAGAATAATTTTTCCTGAGGGGACTTTAAAGTGGAAAGCCCATCAATGTCAAATCAAATGCACAACAAAATGTTTGTGAAATAGTGCTGTTGCCTTAATGGATTAGGCCTATTCATCAATTTGGAACCTCAGGGTATGTTAATGGTATGGTATCGATCTCTTTACTTCGGATTTGAAACTAAAATGTGTCATGTGTAACTATCAAGCAATTCATTGGTCGTTAGACACCGGATGTAGCATTTCTTTTGCATTTTCACATTTAGGCCTATTGAAACATACCTTCATCTTTTTTTATCTTCCTGTTAATACATTAGGTTAAATATCACTCTTTTGAATTGTACTGCGAAGAAACTTAGCATACTGTGGAGTAGCTTAACTTACATCTTAACGCTTTGAGGCATAAAAATCTTACGATGGTTTTACTAAAGTCTTGAGAGTTACAGCTTTAAATTTATTCTCTCGAATAATAGAAACTTTAGGTATTTGATAAGCAAAAACGAATCCCTACTTTACCTGAAACCAGTTGAAGCAGTAGTAGCGATTCAATTATGTTATTCTTCATGATGGTATGGGAACGTAAGCGATCATGGTATGGGAACGTAAGCGAATACCACGTACCGCGCTGAGTGAGCCAGTTTGCAACTGGTAGATATTATCTAGTCTCTTGCTGTCTAATAATTCATTCGTAGCCAAGCTACACGCAAAATAGGCCTACTCGGTCACCAACAACCCTTAAGTACTTTAAGATGTTTGCAAAGCAGTAATTCCCGTAGAGAGATACTGATTTGTAGGCATCTGTTTACAGTTTTATGATGCACAGCACATCCTATTATGTGCATATGGTTAAAACAACTTCCTGGAAAATTTTAAACCAAGAAGTACAGCTTGAGTCAAAGTAGTAACGCAAATATTTACTTTCGCGTCATCATTAGCAACAATGATTTTCATTAATTTATTAGTTTGATTGCCCTGGTAGCTGGACAAATCGATCTGAGTGTCTCACCATTTAATTATTTGCTATTTTGATTGTGCATGTAAGTCTTATGTCAATTAAATTACAGCAGTGATGTTCAAGAATAACTATTTCATTTCGGTATTAGTTGAACGAAGCTGTGGATTTCGCTAAAAAATGTAGCAAGTGATATCAAGAGACTCGTTCGTACAAAGAGACTAACTGATTGGTTTAATGACAAAGCCATGACAACGACTAACACGCAGATAGTCTCGCTGTGCCGTCTTGCTGTCGTCCCGCTTCTAGGACTCGCCAACAGGAAGAAACGCCCTTGACGTTTACAACGTTTGGTGATTCATTCAAATTACATTATTTATTTATTTATTGCAGGCGCAAAGTGGGTAAGCCTGAATCTGAGACATGTATGTATGTTCACAGGGGCCAAGACAGAGTCATAAAAAGCAAGAGTAAATCAGTGAGACTTGATGGTATAGTTGATTTAAATGATAGGAGGTTGGCAAGTGGTGGAGAAGATATAATAGACTTAAAAGGGTGAGTTTGAACCACTTGAAACTCTGCAGATTAAAATAGGATATTCTATACGACACCGCATTTTCAAAGTCTTATCAAGAAACCAACAAGTGCTTAATGAAATGTTTTAGTCATGTCATCAGTGAGAGAATGCCTGATGTGACGAAATGGGCTGATATGGCAAAAACAAGACCTGTAAATAGAATATCCGTGTGAACATGGGCGTCCGGAGGGTAGGGGCAAGGAGGGGCATTTGCCCTCAGTGGATTTTTACAAATATTTTACAAAAATTAAATCTTTGATTATTATGATTATTACAACAGCCACAACACGATTTGCAATGCTAAAAGACTCTTAATTATTTAGGTAAGTCCTTGAATATTATTTATTTTAAAGTTGTCGCGTGTTCTGTGTTCGTGAATATACAAAATCGTCATTTTGCTCCCCTAACAAAAATTCCTGCGGACGACCATGCGTGTGGTCACAATGACTGATTTGTCAGTGCTGACACCAAGAGTGTTAATTTTGTCTGACATCGGAATTTTGGTTGCTATAACGTCAGCAGATGAGTGTGCAGAGAGGAGTTCTCTGCGTCTTCATTAGTTATTTGATTGTGGATAATAGCATTTTATTAGGCGCGTTTCAATGTCAAGTGAAGTGCCACGTGCTGTGCATAATATAATAATTATTGTCTAAATGATTTAAACATGGTGGTGTCCGACATGCAAAGTAAAGTTATCGAGAACAAGGAAGATAACTTTTGAGATTCCGCTAATATCCAGTAAGCAACGAGCTTGCGTCAGCTACTTCAAAGCTTCACTTGGGTATTAATTAATGTCAGTGTGTCTCAGGCTATTTAATCGAACTGCCTAGCAACCTGGCTGCATTCCTGCGACAGTTGTGAAAGAAAGAAAGTCTGCTGGGTGATACGTCCATTCGAAGCAGTAAACCGGAGCACTGGTCGCCAACAGAGCAACACAGGGAGAAAGAAACCAGAATGAAGATTCCACGAATCTTGATTCTCTGCGGACTCTTCATCCTTGGTTAGCGCTAATTTCAGTGTAATATACATACATACAACTGATCATTGCTAACATTATAAGAAACTAACTGGGGATATAAAATTATAGTCTATATAGATCATACTTAGATTAATTAACGATAACGGGATAAATGTATTCAAGTGTTAAGAAAGAATGTACATACGTGTTATAATCTTTGTTGCTCTCTCCGCTCAGCTTCGCAAACTGAACTTATTGTTCCCCGCGCGCGGACAGCCATACGGCAGCGCCGTGCCTTCTCTGTGCCTGCCCCCATGACCTGGAATGGACTCCCTACCACGATCCGTCAAATACCGATTGGTCATTTCACCCTGTTTCTTACTGTCCTCAAAACTGCGTTGTTCAAAATACGCAACGTTACCTGCCTCTCATGAGTTCGTGCCGATTGCGGTAGAGACAATGGACCCCATCAATCGTGCAGGACGGGAGTTTTTAACAGAGTTGGGCCGCCGTGTTACCACAGTCTCAGGTGACCCAAGGGAGACAATTTACCTCTTCCAGAGACTGTCAATTTGTCTCCAACGTTTTAACGCCATTGCTTTTAGAGGCACCTTCACACCACACCCCGGAGACGAGAACGGCGTGCTCCAAGCTTAAATACACTTCTTTTTATAGTTTCTTAGAGCCTGAGGGATTTTCGTACCTCGGGCGATAAAAAAAATAATAATAATAATAAATAATAATGATAACAGCGCTTTTGTGAGATACTTTAAAAAGCTCTATATGAAATGTCTTCAAACATACATAGGCCTACACACATACGTACATATAATACCATTATACCTATGTATTATCTATTTGAAATGGCCTATGATGCGGTCTCATCAGATAACCTTACAGATGCCAGCTAGTTGTTATATAAATCTTTCAGTTGAAACTACGGCATGACAACAGAGCTACACAATGCTGAACCATACTTATGAGATATCTGTCCTGAGACTAACTTTTTGCTAGGTTTAACATTTTGAAAGATAACAATTCCAAAAAGATATTCACCTAAGTGATCTTACGACGACCATACTGCTGTGCTAAACGAGGACCATTTTAAAATTTTAAGTGAAGCCTTTTGCACTTGAGACAATGCACCCTTAGTTGTGTGGCTAACATGACCGATCTAGTCTAATCTGGAATCTTCTATCGCGCCTTTTTCTTAATACACACTGCATCGGTCGACTAGTCGACAAAGTCGATCGAGTCGATCGTCGGCCGAGTCGGCCGACGATCGACTCGATCGACTTTGTCGAACTAGTCGACCTCTCGTCGACTCGATCGACTTGGCAAATAAACGATCGACTTGGTCGACTTGGTCGACTTGGACTGTATCCCTTGGCCCGGGGCCCGGGAGCAATGGCGCCAAAGTCGCCGATGCTGACACAAGTTTTGGTTCTGTGACGCCGAGGCAGTAGGATGCTCACACAACTTTTGGCTGGCGCTTTGTATTTGATGCTTGCTAAAGTATAGTTATTGGCTTATTGTACTATAGACGCTTTTCATTTCATGAATATATAGTATAATGAACTTTTCCACTGATTGTAAAAAATGACAAAATATTTTTATTGGTTATATCGGATATAGGCATACTTCTATCCATCTTAGGTCTGTACTTGGTTGAGGTTAGCTCACGCAACTTTTAAACACTTCCCGGGCCACTGCTCTTGGCCAAAATCGCTGACGACTGTTGCAATCTAATATTCCAATACCTAAATTAGTCATAAATTTCAATATCACACTCTTCCTCAAACTGTCAAACTGTAATTGAACTGGTGAGTACAATGTCAGGTATCATAATGATGTCGTGTGTGGTTGACTTGAGCTAATCACACACAAAATCATAGGCTACTACACACTGCACACTCCACCTCCAGATAAGTCAACTGCACACTGGACAATGTCAACTGTAGGCCTACACCTCGTGTCAGAAAAAACGCCATTTTAGGCCCTGGTATAGGCTACTCATGTAAGTATGGTAATAAGCCACGCTGTCGTCGACTCGGTCAGCTAAGCTACAAGGGAATCTCCTACAGTACGGTACAGAAATTAGTACCAGCTCAACAAATAAGACGGCAGTAGAGGACTGCAGTGTCTAGTTTATAGTTATTTTAAGAAACTTTATACTGCTCAAGATTACGGAAGTTAACGAGTAGGCTTATAGTAGCCTAGTCTGTAGTGCATAGGTTAAAGTTGGACCTTCTTGGAGATTAGCTAGTTCAGCGGATGCTAAACAGAAACAATACTACCCCACTAGACCACAACATGACAATTATTACAACTATTATGTATTGTCCGTTTTGAGATCGTCGTTACTGACAACACAGCTGAAATTTCCTGAAACTAGCGCATTTTTAACGCATCTTAATCTTTCAATTTTCACCGTAAAACTGTGAAAAAAGTATCTGCAGCTTCCACTACCCGAAATCACCAAAAGGCTCATAATTTGCACTAAACTTCAAATCAGGTTAATAATACGGTAGTTGAGCCTTTACAAAGAATAACGTCATCGCATCATGTGAGCCATTTTGTGACGTAGAAATATTTCATAGTCGAGTCAAGTCGAGAAAACAACGACTTGTCAAAACATATGATCGACTCGACTTGCAAGTCGATCGAGTCGATGATTTTTCGACCGACTCGACTTGGCCGAGTTTCGATCGACTTGATCGACTGACTCGATCGATCACGGGGTATACGGCCGAGCCAAGTCGATCGTAGCAGTTCGACTCGATCGATCACGGGGTATACTACCCGGGACCGAGGATACCAAAATGCAGTTGTTCCTAAGGTATGATGGAGCAGAGCCGACGAGACAATTGCGTAAAAGGTAATAGTGAGGCATAGTACTTAAGGCATGATGGAGCAGAGCTGAGGAAACAATTACGTAAAACGGAATGATAGAGGGTTCGGCCTGTAACGCGGAGTTCCAGTTAGAGCCTCTACTGAGACGATTACTGTACGGAATGAAGATACCTTTAGCAATATCTCAGCGCCATCGTAGCCTATTCTGTAGTATAATCGTGTGTGCACTTCTGAACTTTGAAAGGAGGGCATTATCAAATACAGTTGTATTGCATTGGATTATTTACCTAACATGCTATGGTTGTTTCCTGACGCTAGGATACCTAATTAAACTGATCAGACATAATGAATAATTGATGCGTGTTCTGTAGGTAACATCAGTGTCACTGATGGTCAGGTGTGTGATAGCGGAAATTACACCCTAATCGACAATCCCAGAAGAAGTACAATGGCTGTCTACGACGACACAGTTGATATACCGCTCTGTGACGATATTCTCGACGAAGGTAGGCCTGTGTTTAATTAATTAACTAACTAATCAGGTTATTTTAGGTTAGTAACGATGAACCGCAACTATTTCTTACACGTCTCCTTCGACAGTATACCTATGCTAAAGAAGTGTCATCTCACTGTTTTGGAATCTGGCATTTGAATAGCATGCATTATAACCAACAACGCAATCAACAAAGAACGAATCTTTTATTTAAAACAGCTTAAGTTAGATTAGGTAAAAGATTCTAAGGCAAGATTATATTAAATGCACAACTCTGTCACCTAGCAGAAGTGCGCATTAGATATAATCTGGCCTTAGAATCTTTTACCTTATCTAACTGCTGTTTAATTGCTTGGTCGAAAACATATTAGGTCCCTGTTACTTGTTCGAGACTCAAAGAAGACTACTTTTTACTATAATTGTGACCAATCGCCACAGAACCAGTCGCAACTTAAAAATGATAAAAATTTAGTTTTTTACACCATCTTGTAGATCCTTTATTTACCTTTTCAAAACTGTTTTCGGTTTTTTTATACCTCACATACAACTGAAGTTACAGAATTTTCAATCCGACGGTTTACATAAATTGTTACTTGAGAAAACTGCGTTTAAAGTTTAGTCATCATTGTCACTGTTGCCCTCACTTTCATCGCGATTTGTGGTAAAATATTCCTGCAACAACTCGTGCACTTTCGCTCGCTCCGATCCTTTAGCATTTGTCAAACTCGCAATAATATTCTCCATTTCGAAAATGAAGTTTATTAAGTCGAAAATGAACAAATTAAGAAATGTATGCCGTTCACCCGACCTATTTACCTTTCATTTAAACAAACCAGGTCACGTGAGTGGCATGCTCTGGGCCGACTTTTCAAACCTTCAGCCAATCACGGTGCAAAATTTAGTCACGTGCTCAGCGTTGCTAGTCAAATTCAAAAATTTTACGGTTAGACGACCTCTTTCGGGCCAATCTATGTGCATAATACATAAAGAAAGGTCATATTTTATTAATAGAACAGACCGAGGAGATTTCCCTGATCAAAACGAGGCCAAGCACGCACGAAAATTCTATCTGCAACCTAATTAAATGTCACAACAAAGTTAGCGAAATTTTGACTTAGATTCTGTTTTTCCATCTTGAAACAGATATAGGGCTCTTAGTTAAAAATGTTTTTTACACATTTAGATACGTCTAAACAAATATTTTATATGTCATTTGTATTAAATATATATTTTTGTAATTGTTTTTGCATTAATGTAAATTTCGACCGGTTTGAGGTTACCCATCATAAATCGGCTTTTCTGCGTAATAACGTTTTGCGATAAGCGACTGGTTTCGTGGTGGCTACTACAGGCTCATTACCTTTGTCGCACGGACTTACTAGGATGGGAATGGGAAGAGGAGAAGAAAGAATGAGAAGAGAAAGCAGAGACGAGAGTTAAGTGGAAAAGTGACATGATAGCCGGATAGCTTGACTACCTACATTGCGGACTTGAGAGTGCTGAACTATTATAATTGGATAGGTCAGTCTTCTATTTGTTTCTTTCTTGCCATACAGCGCTGTGGTACAGATTTCTCTCTAATGCTGGGGAAACGGTTGTCGAAAGATCAGAGAACGATACGGTACCTAGCAATCGATGCGGCACTGAGATACCTATCTACATCCAGGGCCTGAACTCTCATCCTTCAGAAGGTAAGTTCAGAACTTACTGAATGTCGAAAATGATAAATAAACAGTGTTAACAATCGGTTTCAGTTCGCTGTTCAATTCTCAAATACAATAATCCTCGGAATGTAAAAGAATCGTTTTCAACTACAAGTACTGTAATATGATCGAATATTGAATTGCTATATTGAATTCCCGTTGTATAGAAAGGCGGTAAGCCTAGAGCATAGAACGAGATTTTTCGTTTACTGTCGTATAATTTTGTGAATAGCTGTAGACATTTGTATAGCGCCATCAAAGTGCCTACTGAAATCGCTCACGGCTGGTCTAAACTCAACTGGAAAGAATTTGGCTGTTGAAGTTCATTATTATTATTATTATTATTATTATTATTATTATTATTATTATTATTATTATTATTATTATTATTATTATTATTATTATTATTATTATTATTATTATTATTATTATTATTATTATTATTATTATTATTATTATTATTATTATTATTAATTATTATTATTATTATTATTATTATTATTATTATTATTATTATTATTATTATTATTATTATTATTTGGCAAAGTAGATTATGTTAGTCTTCAGAAAATCGAGTTCCACGCCGCTGCCTCCGTTAAGAAGGCGATGGATATGGACGGCTTTGTTGCTCTTTGAGTCCGGGCAGCTTTGACATGGCGCCTTGGAAAGCCACTGCGTTGAAACGCTGCACCATCACCGATAGGGTCTTGAATAGGAAGTTTGTTTCGCGGGAGTCATCGGTGGTTTTCGACAGCCGGCGACCAATTTCAGATAGAAAGGCGAGGCCCTCTCTGTTAAGGGGACCGAAGGTTTCCACAGCTACAGGAATGAAGATGTATCTCTTCTGTAGTTCATAGTATTTGATGTGCTTTCTCGCAGCAGCCACCTCCGCCGCCCCTCCTGCTGTGGCCGCCGTTGCTGTGATGTAAGACGCGGCCACCGTGTCCACCACCGTCGCGTCCCACAATAAGGACAGCCCACCGCTCCACGGTATTAGGGTCTGGCCATCCGGTCTCTTACCATCCGACCTGGATAAGCCTGACGGCTCCTTGACTGCCGGGGTGCCGGCTCTGTTGAGGCTGCGGTAGATGAGGTCGTTAATGTTGCTGTGCCTAGCTTGTCGGCCGAACCCCAGTGAGCACGACAGCCCATGCGCGCCTCTGGACGAGACGTTGGCGCCGCATGCGCATTTGTGCGGTTCGCAGATTGCCACACCCAATCGTAGACCGACCGCCACCCTCATGGTCTCGTCATCCAGTCTGAGGCCGCGAGCAGCGATCGGGAGGGCGTGTAGCCAGTCCGAGGCGTGCGGTGACTGCGAGGCCTTCAGTCTCGCCTGGTCGTAGGGGTCAAGCAGTTTATCCTCGAGCGCCGAGAGGGCTGCGTGTAGTAGGGGACCGTCCCAGTGTGCCTGTCCGCGCCCGGTCGTGACCGTCGGGATCGGGACCCCAGAAAGCTGAAGCCAGGTAGTCTTCGCCGAGTCATGTGCCGCGTCGGGGGTCACCGAAATAGTACCCAAGATGAGGGACTGGGTTTGGAGGGTGCCCGCGGCCGAAGCCAAGAAGGCGGGAAGTGCCAGCGAGGACACCCTCCTTACTCCCAATCCTCCCATCCTAATCGGAAGAGAGGCTAATTGAGACCATTGGTCGTCGTTCATCGTGACGTTGAGCATCCGACCGACTCCTGCCCGTAGCAGGAGTCGGTCGGATTATTATTATTATTATTATTATTATTATTATTATTATTATTATTATTATTATTATTATTATTATTATTATTATTATTATTATTATTATTATTATTAGTATTATTATTATTATTATTATTACTAGATGTTTCCCCGTCCTAAGACGTGAAATTTATTATGACCTTCATAGTTTAAAATTTTTTGAAAATGTCATCATAAACAATGTTTTGCGAAAAACATATTCTATTTACATTCTCTAGCTTGACGAAGTTTTTTTCAACAGGATCGTGTCCGATCGTCATCCATGATGACGTTCGAAAGTGTTGCGATTAAATGTAAAACTGAAGTCTCACCTTTTCAAATACTCCTAACCTGACTCATCTGATCCTTCGCCTTCCAATTATTCTCGCCGTAAACGAAACCCGCCTTGACAGCTGCTCTGCCTTTCCTGATCTGGTACCCTGGAAATCGGACTTGGACTTCTTTTGGACTACTCTCTGGAACCCTTCTGATTTGGTTTGGCCTTCTGGAAACCGGACTCGGACCTCTCTTGGACTACTCTCTGGAAACCCCCTCTGATCTGACGTAGCGCTCGTGAATAGGCTGATGCCCTGCGCTTGGCCTTCAAGTGGCGCTTTAGAAGTTTGGAGATTACGATTACGATTACGCGATTTTCTATAGCGACCGTATGGCCTCGACCCTGCTCATTTTTCAATGATTTGATCGGGTGAGATCTTTCACCACCACTGTCCGTTTGAATAGGCGCCATGCCATTTAAAGTCACCGTGTAGTTAGAAGATCGTAAAACGCGGAATAAAAATTAAGAAATTCTTTCTATGAGGATTGCATAGGCCTATATATTATACTAACGAACAAACTGAGACGGCAATAGAAAGTCGATCAATTAAAATAATCATAATCTTGCTATGTGTGGCCTAATGTAGGCTTTTTAGAACTTTGAATTAGGTCGCCATTTTTAAACGTCGAATATTGATTATTATTTTTGGAAGCTGCCAGGGCCAGTGACGTCACAATTAATCAATTACTATTCGAAAGTCTTACGATTAGTCAGAATATCGTAAAAAGTACACAGATTTCTTCTATGAGGATTGTATATACTTACGAATAAACGAAGCAACTCAGACGACTACAGAAAGTCTATCTAGTAAATGAGCATAAGTAAGCTTTTTCGAATCGGTTCGTCTGACTGAATTAGGTCTCAATATGTAAACACGAAACTGAATGAGCCGACGTCACAATTAAGCCGAAACAACTAAGCTGAAACAATTGGTCGCCTTGGCGAGCGGTTCATGAATATTCAGTACAGCGTAACTGGACATACATCGTGCGGAATATCGTGAGGAAGTGACCTTTCTCTTCGTTTATATATATAATTATTATTATTATTATTACTGAAGTCTTATATAGCGCTCCTTCAAGGTTATCTACTCAGGTGCGCTCCCAGTCCAACCACGGTCAAACATGACAGTCTTAAGACAAGAGTAGAACAGAGAAGAGCAATCGATTGGGGTCAAGCGCAGCGCTACTGGAAGCCCATTCCAGGTCGCTGGGCCAGAGACAGAGAAGGCACGGTGTTGCCGGATAGCAGTCCGTGAACGGGGGACAAGGAGCTCAGCCTGTGTTGCAGAGCGAAGTGAACCACGACGCTGGACAGCCAAAGTGGAGCAGCAAAGCTCCCGGAGGTAAGGAGAAGCCAAACCCTCAAGGGACCGCCGAACCAGAGCAGAGACCCGATAAGCAATGCGCTGCGGGTAGGGGAGCCAGTGGAGCACCTCCCGCATGTACTCCGAGACCCGGCCAAATTTGAGGATGCGACCCACCAGCCGGGCAGCCGTGCGTAGGACCCGATTGAGGCACCTCAATCGGCAGGTTGGGAGCCCATCATATATGGCGCTACAATAATCGAGGCGGGTGACCACAAAAGCATGGACCAGTGTAGATGCTGAACTAGGCGAGAGGGAGCGAGATATGACCCTGAGTTGCAGAGGCGCGTTTACAGAAAACGGGGCCTTAGGCGCAAGCATTTTTGGGGGCCCTAAGTGTCTGAGACTCTGGTGGTGTTCAGCCTATCATCTGGAAAAACCAGCGAAGTTGAACTTAAAGCCGTTTTTGTGAGTGTAACTATGCTTATAGAAGCTATTTTCAAGGAATTTGAAGTTTTGTGATTTAGGCCTAATGATTTTAGTAAAAAAAAGCAAAAATATCTACTCGTTTGTTGCAATGCAATGCAGAAAAGCTACAATATATAATACACTGTCTATAAATGCTTGAAAAAATTAATTCTTTGAAATTGAACCGGTGTTAGAGCGACATATAGGCCTACGTACGACTTACAAATGCATCAAGTTAGTTTTTGTCTTCTTAGCTCACTTATCGCATGCTCACGCTTCTTTCGTTTTGCAAATCCAGATTCATAGCAAGGTTCGTTTCATTGCGTCAGATTTTAATTTATTATTATAAAACTTTTTAATTATTATTACGGGTTAACAATACTAATTAAAGTTTTAAGTAACCTACTTTTAAAGACTAAAATTAAGCACTCATCAGACTAAAACTTTTAACAAGTAAACTGCAGCAGAGGGCCGTTGCGGATTCTTGCTAACAAGTTTCATACGTTATTTTGCACAAAGTCAAAATGAATTATTAGCCAAGGTGAACAAAACAATTATAAATTACAATAATGTACTTTATGTGAATGCTAAACTGTAAAAATAGAAAATAGGTTATATTTAAAATAATTCAAAAATATCATTTGTCATAATTAAAAAATAATTATTTTCATCCGTTTGGGGGCCCCCTGAGATTTGGGGGCCCTAGGCGCGCGCCTAGTGCGCCTACAGGTAAACGCGCCTCTGCTGAGTTGTCGCAGCTGGTAGTAACAGCTGCGGCAGAGGAGATTAATATGCTGAACAAATGTAAGCTCCTGGTCTAAGGTGACTCCTAAGTCTCGGACTGAGGCTAGGAAGGTAAAATGCGGGTATTCCTTAGTAAGGGACCCAAAGTCTATCTTTCGGAGCTGCTGACGGGTGCCAAGCCAGATTAGCTGAGTCTTGGCCGAATTGAGCCGCAAGCGATTCGATGACATCCAGGCATGCAGGGTCTCAGTTGCCTGGCTCATGATGCCCACTGCAGCAGCAGCCTGGCCGGCATGGCAGTGGACATAGGCCTGAAGGTCATCGGCGTATGATTGGCTACGGACAGACTCAGCCGCAAGCAGGGGACTCAGGTCAGCAGTAAAAAGAATATATAGAAGTGGGCCAAGGACGGAGCCCTGAGGAAGAAAAACAGGCGCCGGGACCAAAGGGGACCTAGTGGGACCATGGGCCACCATGAAGGAACGGCCCCGCAGAAAGGACGAAAGTCAGTCTAAGGCATTGCCAGAGAGGCCAAAAGATATGGACAGGCGCTGCAGAAGTATGTCGCGATCGACAGTGTCAAATGCAGCGCTCACGTCGAACAGTGCCAGAAGGGTAACCTGGGACTTATCAATAGCCCCATAAATGTCAGAAAGGAGGCGCACGAGAAGGGTTTCCGTGGAGTGACCCTTCCGGAAGCCTGACTGATAGGTTGGGAGGAGGCAATTCATATCTAATTAGTGAATTATTTGGCCAGCTACAACCTTCTCTATAACCTTTGAAAGGAGTGAAACATTGGCTATAGGCCTAAAATTAGTAGGTTCAGCCGGATCCAGTCCATCGGCCTTGAGCACAGGAACAAGGATGGACCTCTTTTGTGAGGCAGGAAGGACACCTTCATTGAGAGAGCGGTTACAGAGTACTGTAATGAAGGGTAGTAGGGTGTCGATGAACTCCTGAAGGATGAACGTAGGAACAGGATCAAGGTCGCAGGTCTTTGGTGGCGACGCCAGGATGATCCTCCGTAGTTCCTCACCGGTCACTGGGCCCAGGGCAGACAGGCCACAGCTGGTCGGCTGGAAGGTCGGCAGCGGACAGCCTGCTGTGTCCTCACGGACAGAACGAACCTTGGCTGTGAAGGACTCTAGGAAGGCATCGGCTGTCAAGAGCGTCGTAGCCTGGCAGGGAGCCGAGCTGGTGAAGACAGAGGCAGAGAAAGCAAGAGAAAAGGAGAGACAGACAGAGTGAGACGAAGAAAGGACACGGTCGCCTAATTAATGAACGCATTATAAAAGCGAGAGTATTAATTAAATATATATAGCATATTTACCCAGCCACAACTTAGCGTAACTCGAAAACAGTCTGCGATTCGCTTCGGCCAATGACACCGTTGGGTCAACTCGCATACGAGATGCTCTGTACTGTCGGCTCTCCGATGTTGCCCGCTTGACCGTCAGTTAGCGAATGCATATATCCCACTTCTCCCCTATGAATCTCATTTATCCCCTTCTTGTCTTTAACTTCCGCCTGTCAATCAGCGGATCTCTTCCCAAACCACTCTGCGATCAGTTCTTCTCTCTGATTTTATGACAGACGTGGTCGTCTGATTAGTGATTACCTACGTCAGTCTTCAGCGTTAATAAAATAGTTTATAGCTAAACAAATTAAGTGAAATAACTTTGAAATAAAAAGAGCAAACAAATGTTCAAACAGACAAACAAAACAATTAAATATACACAAAACAGAATAACATAATCGCCGAGTGCCCATATTTCATTGCACATAGATGGTAGATAGATAGATGGTTGATAGATAGATAGACAAATAGATAGATAGATAGATAGATAGATAGATAGATAGATAGATAGATAGGTAGACAGATAGATAGGTAGACAGACAGATAGAAAGATAGATAGATACATAGACACACGGACAGACAGACAGGCAGACAGACAGACAGACATACAGACAGACAGACATACAGATAGATAGATAGATAGATAGATAGATAGATAGATAGATAGATAGATAGATAGATATATATATATATATAGATAGATAGATAGATAGATAGATAGATAGATAGATAGATGGATAGTAAGATAGATAGATGATAGATAGATAGATAGATAGATAGATAGATAGATAGATAGATAGATAGATAGATAGATAGATAGATAGATAGATAGATAGATAGATAGATAGATAGATAGATAGATGGTGGATGGATGGATGGATGGATGGATGGATGGATGGATGGATGGATGGATGGATGGATGGATGGATGGATGGATGGATGGATGGATGGATGGATGGATGGATGGATGGATTGATGGATGGATGGATGGATAGATGTCTCACAAAAGCGCTGCTTATATAATATAATCTACCTCACATCGTGTTAAACATAATCAAGAGCAAAACGCCTATAAGCAAACAGCGTTAACATAACTAGAAAAGACATTACTTGCGACTGGAGTTTATCCAATAATATTATTATTTCCAATGTCCCGTCGCGTAACTTTGGGCTATAGGCTAAAGCGGGTGAAACCCGCCCTCCGCCAGCTCCCCGATGCCGGGCGTAGCCTGGTTGGCGAATCTGCAGCTCTCTCTGTCTCTCTCTGTCTCTCTGTCTCTCTGTCTCTCTGTCTGTCTGTCTCTCTGTCTGTCTGTCTCTCTGTCTGTCTGTCTGTCTGTCTGTCTGTCTGTCTGTCTGTCTGTCTGTCTGTCTCTCTCTCTCTCTCTCTCTCTCTCTCTCTCTCTCTCTCTCTCTCTCTCTCTCCTCGGGCTTCATTATGGTCAACCGAAGGTCGCCTCATAGAGGAACGGAGGGCAAAGGATGGATGCAAAGTTGCAAACGAAAAAAGCAAAGCGCGCTGAATATATATGTGCAACTATCGCAGTCAACATTGTCAGAAAAGGGTTTCTTAATAGCATGATAAAAGCGCCAACCTTCAATTTCAATAGAGTTTTACATCTCAAGTACATTAAAGTTTCTAAACAAAATTTACATACAGTGATTTTTCACTGGTTACAGCTAGTAATAATAATAACAACAACGACAATTTATACGGTGTCACTGGCGGCGATCTTGTTTGACAGGTGGGGGAGGATAATTTTGAACTGATCTGGTAAATAAAAGTGTTTTGAACTGATCTGGTCAAAAAATGTTCGCGCGAAAAAACTGTTGACTTTTTTGCTGTTTCGTCAAAATGTGGGGGATAGATGTAAGGTGTGTCCCCCCACTTTTAAAGGTGGGGTCTTGTCCCCCTCGATCCCCCGGAATCGCCGCCCATGTATGGCGCCGTAACACAGCCTTGCCGTTGCAAGAGCGCCTACACAAAACTATAATATTAAGCGGAGTAAGCCTTGGTGAACAGGCAAATATTAAGTGTAGCCTTGAAGGACTGAACCGAGTCAACAGAACGGATGGCAGAAGGGATACTGTTCCAGCACCTGGGGCTGGCAGCTGAATAGGCACGGTTACCAAATCGTGTCATCACCCTTCATACACAGAGATCGCCCTTCTCACACGATCTCAGTCGAAGCCTTGATTTACATGAGGGCATCTCACTTATTCCGGTTCAGCTCCATTGAGTGCCTTGTAGACGAGAAGACAGAGCTTGCACTCGACGCGACTGGGTGCGGGAAGCCAGTGAGGAACATTATGAAGGAGCGTTGTGATATGATCAGTATGAGAATTGTAGAAAAAAGACTGGGGGGTTAGACCTTGATTCATGTGGAGTTTGGGTGTGCAATGAAGACTTTACTATGGGGTCCTAAGAAAGACTAGGGGGGGTTAAACCAGCCAACCCCCCGACAATTCTGACCCTGGATATGATCGAATCTCCGCCTGTTAGGCAGGCCTACAGATGAGCCTCGCTGCCGCATTCAACGCCGTTCATCATCACAGAATATTACAGGACTTCGATGTAATTTAATTTTCTCTATTTTCAACAACCTTTTGAATAAACTTACAGTATTATTTTCATTTCTTTTCTCATAGACTTTGTAACGACAGATGCAACAGTTTGTGCAGACTTCGGTGATATTTCCTGCAACTGGATGGACACTATAAAAATCCACAGGTGTCCAGCACAGGGAACTCAGAGCGTCTACTACTTGTACAAGTTGAAAGCTCCGCTGGGCTGCCCTCTTTCTTACTGTGTTGGAGAGACAGTGCCTTGCAACCAGGGCGAATACTGGAACGGATTATCTTGCGTCAGTAAGCAATACCATAGCTTTCCTTTCTTGTTTCAAGGTAAGACAATCACTCATAAGCTAAGTTAGTACACCATATGGGTCTGAAGTGCATTTGTTTTGCACCATACGATTACAGGCCATGCAGCCCAGCTTGTAGTGTGTGCATTTTTATACTTATGCGCTACTGAAAGTTGTTACAGCATCTCTAAATTTATTAGTCTGCTCAGTGGGCATTTTAGTCGTTGTTGTGAGATTAATGAACATGAAAATTGTCTGCTTTGACATCGAATTTGTTCAACTTTGGAGACTGTCAACATTCTTACCTTTAACCCCAGGTAATGTAAGAAATATCTACTCGTTTATCACAACTATCAATGATACGACGGTATTCTTTAGGAAATTTGTTATTATTTATCTTTTTTCACAGTGAAGTGTAAAGTTCGAGTGCATTTTTGCACTAGGTTACTGGGCATATAAAGCACTGCATGCTCACTAAACACCGCTTGCATTAACTTCCTCAAAATGACCTATTTTCTTCACTACACCATATCAAGAGTTATTTCGATTTTGTCATTTCTTGTAGTCACTAACTGGCCAAAGAATGAACCCTTTCATTTTATGAGAAGAAAAAAATTGTTTATTTTTCAAGATACAACTTTTGAATTTGCACAAATTTCCTTAAAATATGACCTCAATTCTTTACTTCTTTGCACCATATCAGGAGTTTTGTCATTTGTTGTAGCCACTGACTAGTCAAAAAGTGAGCACAAAGTCATTCTATGGGAAGAAAAAAGTTGCATCTTTGTAAAGATTTGTCCGACCACCCCATCAGACAGTACCGAGTCAGGGCTGGTATCAAGAAATTATGATGACGATGACTAGTGACTACTGCACCGAAGCGTGCAATCAAGTGCAAGGTACAGCCTCAACAGGCCGTTCCCAGTTCTTCTTCATCTGCAGTGATAGAACCGACAGCTGTTGCTGATGACAGCCCATCAACTACCGCAGCTGTTCCCATTTCTAAGCGACATAAAAACTGGAGCAAACAAATATTTGGAAGGAAATCCGAATAACTTTGTGAGGCAGGTTCCATTCTGTGGTAATTACAAATTACCAGTTGAAATACTAGTGCTAAAAGCCCCACTGCAGTTTTTCCAGTAGATATATAGTTTGCAGCTTCAAGAGCTTATTATCTCTTTGCTACCCCGGAGCACCCACAGAAAACTCTCAACCAAAAACAAAATGAATTACAACAGTTCATTGGCTGTGTCATTTGGATGTCTCTTATCAAAGTGCCAAGTACTCGGAGATATTGGCGGGCTCACTGTGATGCCCACCACGCCACCTTCACGTGGTAACCCTGTTGATAACAGAGTGCGTGGTGGACGACCGAGCCCTCGCCGGGATATGCGAGCCCAGAGACAAGGAATCGGAAGGACGGACGATGAAAGACATCGACACTTGGAGATGGTGTCTCCTTAAAAACGCCGAGAGGAAGGCAACGGGAAACCACCTCTCTAAACTTCCCAAGACATACATGAAAAATGACGAATAAAGAACATTAAGAGAAAGACAAAAGAACTGGATTGGGCACATATTAAGAGGAGACTCCCTCTTGAGAGAAATCATAGAGGGGAGATTGGAGGGAAGGAGAAGGAGAGGAAGAGCGCGACAGATGATGCTGGGATGGATTATGACCGAAGGATACAGCGGACTGAAGAGAAGAGCACAGCAAAGAGAGGAATGGCGTCATTGGATGCGGAAACCTGCCGAAGGGCAGAGAACTTATAGAAGAAGACTGTGATGTAAAGATTGTATCTGAGACCATGGCTCGGAAGCGATAGGAAGAAATCAAACGATTACTCATTTCAGTGACAACAGTTCTGTGTATGTGGACAATTTGCGCTGGATTCGACCATTGCATGACGGAATCCGTGAGTCGCTGCTGATTATAGCCAAGGAGGAGGAGGAGGAGTTATATGTTGATGAACAGATAATCCCTTTCAAAGGGAAAGTTCATTGAAACAGTAAACTCATCGTAAGCCTCAGAGGTGGGGCTACAAAATGTACGTGCTTTCCGGATTGTCGGGATTCGCACATGATATCTACTTTTATACTTGAGAACAACATATTGTTGAACCCACAGAGACTGAAGTCGTTGCTAGTAGCAACATCGTCATGAGACCTAGCCGAACCATAACTCCAGGTGTTGGTCATCGAATTTATTATGACAACTAGTTCACTAACCTTGACTTGCTTGGAGTTCAGCTGGAGCACCAACAGATTCAATCTCTTGGAACGAATCGACGTCGGGGTTTTGGCTATACAACAAATATCGTTCAGAACATGACTAAATAAAACAGATAACATAACTAAATAAAAATATTGTTCAGAACACAAATAAATAAAACCAATGATACTGGTTTGTTTCACAGCTTTCTGGAGCCATTTGTAGGTCTTTGCAAAGTTCGCAAGTCGGTGAGACGCTTAGCTGGACGACCTTTGACCATCTGCTTTCAGAAGAAGCAGAGCCAACGAATTCAGTTTGAGGCGGATGCACTGCGGGATCCCAATGTGCAAGGGACAGCGTGTATCCGATGCACAAAATGCTAAATCTTTCTCTGCCTGAGCAATGCGAAAAACTATTCCAACTGTTTCAGCAGCGTAGGGTTATCGGGAATGGGTTGTTGACTACTTGTGTGCCTGGTTGGCAATAATGTTCGCTGGAACTTTTTGTGCATTCCTTTGAATTATTTACATTACAAATGAGAAAAGTAACTTTCTTTTGTGAAGCTATTGACTTGGAAAAAATGATAAAATACCCCCAGGTGTGCAGTAGTGCATTTGTGCACTTTACCTAATTTGGGCCTAATTAGTTAAAAAAAATATTTTTGGGCAAACATTAGAATTTTCCCATATAACCTACCTCTGTTGTGTTGCTAGGTTCAATTTTTTCAATAAAATTAAAATTAAATTAAAATTGAAATGATCCCGTAAGAAGTCCCAATCTTCTGAAGCGCTGACTTGAAAATTCATCGGGGTGAAGTGGTAAGGTTTGAGGATATTAGTGCTTCTTATCTGCTGGCATAGGCTGGGTGCGTCATTTGTAGGGGGTTTATAGTATTGCCACTGACTACTTTTGAATCATCGTCAACGTTTCCCAGAGACGTGATGTACTTGTTTTATGATAATTCGACTTAAGATCGGCACTACAATACCAATTCCGTACTAAATCCACCTTTCCAGTGAGGTCAAGAAAGTTCGTCCCATGTCGGTTATAGGAACGACGTTTTAGCCTACCTATCGAACCACAAATTTGAAGAATAACAACTTGCAATCTATTATTGTGTAGCAATTGATAACTGAATTCCCACTTTCCAAAAAACATGCATCTGAATGTAGACAACGATTTGCAAACTAATGGTGGTGGTTTTACTGGAGTTACCAATGCCATGGCTATTCCATACGTCGCAGTATACTGCTTCCTTCGCCTATAGACGTAGAAAATAAAATTCACTTCGATTATTTAAATATGCAACCGCTTTCATTTGACGACATTGTTACTTAGGCAGGCTCGCTTATATTCACTGTCTAATGTTTGTTAGTCGAAAGACAGACCACACAAGCCATGTGCCAATGTTGTGCCATACAGTAATTGCTTAACACTTTAACGATGAGAGTGTACTAAAAGTGAATGGGAAGCCAATGCAGCTCGTCGTTAAGGTGTTAAAATCGGGTTATTGATTTAATTATTTTAGATTACTTTCCACCGATGTCTGGCTTTCCGCTGTTCTGGGGTCCGTACACAACAGGGGATGAATGGAACACAGAAGAAGTCTACTTCACTTGCAGAGTACAATACACGAGGGCGGCCAACGACGAAACTGCGCGTTTCCGTGTAACTTTCTTGTTTGACGGACGGTCGATGGAGACCGTAAACATAGTGACAACAACCGGTCGATTTGAATACCTCCCGAGTTTTAATCTGACCGCGGCAAATAGCAGCACTGAAATTGTTCTCGGTGAAAGATACCTCAGAGGACGACTAGGCAGAGAGGTCAGTTCACAACTAACGAATGTAGAAATTTAATGTGTAGCCTTTGTTACCTGGTAAGCATTAAATACTAATGAGAAGACATTACCTGGTAAGTTAGTAAATTCGTCCCTTAAAAAACAACTCTAATTATTTAGAAAGTTGGGCAAAATATGTAAAAACTAAATCCAGATGCAAAGAGCAATAAAAAATTATACAGTACAAGAAGCTGCCCCATTTATGCATGATGCACACACACACACACACACACACACACACACACACACACACACACACACACACACACACACGCACGCACGCACGCACGCACGCACGCACGCACGCACGCACGCACGCACGCACGCACGCACGCACGCACACACACACACACACATTCGAACACAAATACATTCATACATGCACAATACATACATGCATATATACGCATATGTATGTATGTATGTATGTATGCATGTATGTATGTATGTATGTATGTATGTATGTATGTATGTATATATATATACCATTATACACAGAGACAAAGAAACATAATATATATAGGTTGGAATTGACGGGAGTTCAACCCTCATGGTCTTTCTAAGGACCCTCACAGTTAAGTTTTCATTGCACGCCTCAGAGGATCGTTTCCAACCCCTTCAGTTGTTCTTGTGTATTTAGCATTATTTGACACTGAGTCTTTGACAAAGAAGAACAATTTCCATGGTGTGTCATGCATACATGTTTGAATTTCCCAAAGAGGATTTGATTTTGATTCTAGTCTGACTTGCAAAATGCTGGTGTTGAAATCAGCTGCTTTCAGATTTCGTTGATATCAGTTTGCAAATTACGGATAGAATGTTCACCCCAGTCCCCCAGTCTTTTTTCTATAATTCCCACACTGCATATATACACAGATATAAGTTTTTCTAAGTGAATTCATTTCAGCTGTTATAATTTTCTTGACATACCATCCATCACAGCGTTCGTGACAATATTTGCGATAGTCTGAGTTGCTGTTTTATAACTTAAATTGAAAATAAGGTAACATTCAAGCTGATGATTTGTAATTATTACAGATAAGCTGTCAAGCCGAATCTTTTTGGGATGGCAATGAACCTGGCTCCTGGCCGTGGAATTCCACTATGCTAAGTCAGAGAAAGTACTACGCAGCTCTGGAGGTACTCACAGCTTTTATTAGCTTATATATGACTTTGATTTCCCAGTGGAACGAAACTTGAAGGTACCCGTTACAAGATAAACGTTTTGGAATTGAGACTGGGATTCGGAGTATATTCTATCGCGTAATAGACTCAAGCTTGTAACAAACTCTGGTCACGCGATACTCAACGCCGGTGATTTAGGCCCTTAAGTTCTCACTGCCTCACTCATTTCACAATCAATCAATCAATAACCATGGGCTCAGCGCCCGTAGGTGTCTGATGCCTTCCCGACAAATCCACCCATGACACTTTCCCATCCATGATCCATCCCTGTTGGTACCAACTTTAACTTGACAATCATCAGATATCAATCGTCTTGTGTTTTTACTGCCAGAGTATCGACATCCATGTGGCAAGCCTTCCTCCATTATCGGGGCTTAGTACCGGCACAGAATACTGCTGGTGTGCAGCTCCCGTGGCGGAGTTCATTTCACAGCCGCCCTGATTTTGTTTAAAGAAAGAAACGAATTCTTCCTTCAAGATAACACAAAGCGATTCGTAATGCATACGCTGAAACCTCGATCCTAGTTTTTGTATAGGGACGATTATAGTGGAAAGTAACCCTAGATGTTGCTATTATTTTCTTTTAATTTTAGAGCGAATCATCGACCTATTATTTCAACCCTTGGCAAGGTTCTACCCATGAAATCGTTTTCCGTAGCACTCTTCCGTTCACATGTCGTCATTGTTCTGCTACTAAATGCTGCAACTACATCTTCACAGTGAAATCTGAAGTGGCAGGGTTGAGTTGCAGCATGAAATGGACAAACGACAGCACAATATTCGCGCAGGTTTACATTTTTCCAGGCCTTTCACAAAGTCAAGTATCGTATGGGATGACCTTCGAACCGTACAACGGGGACTATACATACGGCTCAAGATCTCTGTGGCGCGATTACCTGATTCCACCAGTCATGGTAATCCACTTGTGTTTAGAAGTTCTTTTATGTAAATGCAGCTAAACAGAATTCAAAATATCAATTACAAGCCAGAGTACTCATTTTACAATTTAAATTTGTTTTAACCATGTCTACTTTTCAACAAATAACATGTCTGTCATTTACTTATTGCAAATGCTACTTTGATAACAGGTGGAAGCTGTTTCGTCCTATACTTCCTACCTATACTGCTACTCGGTAACTGATCCCAACATCTACACATTTGATGGCAGGTAATTAGTTAGTATTTCGGCGTGATTGATTGATTCATTGACTGCATGAGTTATCAGACAATCATCAAACAATCGATCAATCCGATCGATTGTTTGATGATTGTCTGATATTTTGATTAGTCATTCAGTAAGTTAGTTTTAAATGGGGTGATTGAATTGATGAAATGATTATAACTGCATTGACGAAGGTGTGGGTGATGAATGGATTAATGGCTGAATGGATGTAGATGTGTGATACGGGATCAGCACATTCCGCCGGGAATCCCCCACGGAAATTCCCTCCGACCTTTCCCACCGGACATTCCCCCTTAGGACAGTGCTCTTAAGAGTAGACTATAAAATGTATGTATGCATGCATGTTTACTTGTATGTATGTATGTATGTATGTATGTATGTATGTATGTATGTATGTATGTATGTATGTATGTATGTATGTATGTATGTATGTATGTATGTATGTATGTATGTATGTATGTATGTATGTATGCATGCATGTATACATGTATGTACGTATGTATGTATGTATGTATGTATACAATATGTGCCATCGGTTGATGCCTGTGCCATCGGTTGATGCCTGTGCCATCGGTTGATGCCTTGTGCATTAGACACCGGCGCAATAGAAGTTACTAATTAATAATAATATGTATGTATGTACATATGTATGTAACTATGTGTGTATGCATGTATGTATACTTGTATACATCTATGTATGTATGTGTGCATGCATGATGTATACACGCACGTATATACGTACGTATGTATCTATGTATACATGTACGTATGTATGCATGCATGCATGTATGTATACATGTAGGTATGTATGTATGCATGCGTGATATGTACCGTATGTATGCATGTATCTATATATGCATGACCTGGGTATTTATTTATATTGCGCCTTCAAAGAACGTCGATGAAGCTCTTAGCTATTAGCTCAGATGCAAATGGCACTGTTAAGAGTAAAAGACTTCTGGGTCATTCCTGCAATCGGGTCCAAAACAGACTGTGGAAAAATATTTTTTTAAAGTATTTTTTAAAGAAAATTTGACATGGTATATGGATACATATGATACTGCTGGGGTTTGATGCAAAATATGCAGGCTTAAAGACTTCTCATAAAGATGTGATCCGCGTCAAAGTTAGTATGTCTGTCGTTAACTCGTCAACCCTGTTACCGACAAACATGGTAGTATGTGGCTAGGTAGAAGTTATTACATATTTACAAGGATGGTGTTCCTAGTAGTAATAAGTGTCCCCATGTTAAAATAGCATCAAAAATGAAACTGAAAAATAGCCAATATATTTATTAAACAATTATCATTACAAATGTTGTGTACTATGCATAGCAAGCATGACATAGATTCAGCAGTAGACAAATGACCACAACTCAGATAGTAATTAAACTTGCAGGAGTACATGACTGTAATGCACACTATTTGAGTTTATGACATTCATCGTCTTCGTATAATACTTAGAAACTGTTTAAAAGTGTCAAAGGCTCGTAACAGAGTTGACAGGTAACAGAGTTGACGGGTAACAGAGTTGACAAGCATACTAACTACACACTCAAGAGCAAGTTGTGATACTAACACAGTAATAATACTGTTAATTTAGCCATACAGGAGCGTAACTTTGGTCTAAAAAGTTGGAAATACCAATATCTTCTCCACTTTCGCTTTTCGCATACAGACCATTTTGGACATATTACCCTGTCAGTAACTGATTATGAAACGCTGATGAGCTTACCTCTATAACGGCAATTTTATCGTCTATAATGTTATCCACTCGTTTTCGTTTTAGAACAAATTTATCCATTTTCCCTATCAGCAAAATCGGAACTCGATGTTTTCAAGTCAAAATCAACGACGTCTTAAATGCTTAGGCCTATATTACGTAACGGAGGGAGCTTTCTTCAGCTAGCCGGCTCGGATATGTTTAATCAAGGACAGTTATTGATTCTGAGGTTGTGAGGAGACTCCGGAGTCATATAAAGGTCGGCAAAATGAGTGTTGGTCCATATACGGATTTATAATTGATGAAGGACTTAGAAGCTTGCGATTTGACCTACGTCCTCATCCCGATATACGTCCTCATCCCGACATGACTAAGATCAAAAACATTAACACGGAGAGTGAAGGCGATGTTAGATCTTTCCAAAAAGACTGTAGCAGTGGCCCAGATCTGTGGCGCTTGCTGTCTGCGTGCTGGTCACGGCGGTCAGTCTGTCGGGTGACCTGTGTGGCTGAAAGCCTGCTTGTATGACTGCCTGTAGCTCGGTTCGTCTGGCTCTCGGTTTACCTGTGTATCTAAGTACTTTCGTATTTTTGTGGTACATATTCTTCACGCTGTCTACATACTCGAACCAAGGCGGAGACTGCAATCTCTGGGAAAGCACAATAATAAACTAGTGATGTGCATTGTTTAAAACGAGGGGGTGCGGTACCTCCAGTTCAAATAGTGGGGGACGGGTATCCCTTGCACTTCCCACAAATTACACCTATGTAGCCATACTTCATAATCTGTTGATAACAAACATCAATCACGAATGAGGAATATGCTCAGATATGACCAGAAACTACAGCAGAACTATGTTTGGTCAACTCTGTTACAGACAAGTCAACTCTGTATCTCAGCGCGGTAACAGGGTATGACGGTAACAGAGTTGACATTTGGCGCGAAAAAAATGTTTTTAGCATAATGCTTCCTCTTAATATCACTAACTTTAATCTTCAGACTTTATATTACTTGTATAGCACGATTTATGAAAGAAAAATCGTAAACATATAGGCATTATCAAGGTCATACTTCCGTAACAGAGTTGACATACTCCAAATGTACGATGTAAAAATAAATAAAAACGGAAATTTTAAAACTATAAAACATACATAAAATCATCCAATCTTCTCATCAATTTTAAACCGCACAGAAGTGCTCCATCTGATGAATTAAATAAAACTAAACATATCAAGATGCCATCCAGAATGTTAATAATAGTTGAAAGTAACAGAGTTGACAAAATTTTTAGGGACTTTCATTATCAAAGAAATAATACTGTTATAAGCTCTGATACAGAAAGTAAAATTAACTTATATTACGGCCAGCATGTGATGTTATGTGAATATTTTGCAAACACGCAGAAATTATACACTGTCTGAGTAGAATGATCAAGTTTATTACCGCCAAATGTAGAAGGGACAACACTACTGACTATACCCCGCTGATTACAAAACTATTTTACTGTTCCGTATGTTACGATATTGATGATTGTTTTAAGACATTTTAAGTCAAATAACATTTTTATATTACGCAGTAAAGTATTTTGATCTAATCTGATGATATTATTACGTATCCGCATTCAAACATGTTTGGGACATACTATTGAACCGAATTGAAAGAATTACCCTTCTTTGTTAGGCTATGCAAATATGTACAAGCATACATACATGCATACATATAAGCATTCTTGCATACATACATGTATGGATACATGCATACATACATATATACATGCATACGTACGTACATACATACATGTATACATATGTATATTGGTCGGGGATAAGTTCTGGAGAATTTGTCTAAGGGGGAAATGTCCGGGAATTTGTCCCGGGGGAATTCCCGAGGGAAATGTCCTAGACCCGTGTGATACATGTAGGCATAATGAATTCCGTATTAACAGAAATTGCAAAACAGCTAAGCAAACAGCTATTTTGAAACAATAAAACCTATTTATTAGAAATATCTGATACATTTATAAAATTAATATTTTGCGAACTTTCAGTTATTTTTCGAATTTTCAAATCGGCGATTTCTACCTGGTGAAGACAGATCTTTCTATGGAGGTAATTTTACTATTGCAAATGCTTAGGTAGCGAAAATCTATCGGATTACAATCTGAGTATGAGAATGGAGACAATCGCAAACTTAATTGTATTTATTTCATTTTAGATGATCTAACCAACAATTTTAACCTCACAAATTCTGTCGATATGCGCAAATAGAGCCTACTGGCTTAAATGCTAGCCGAGAGTGATATTGCTTAAGTTCACTATATTTGCCATTGATGCACCCATATTATGAAGACGCTGGGCCGCATAATGCATTCTAACCGAAACTACAATTGCATTTTCACATCCTCTTGACTGCAATCATTTTATCTGATTTTAAAGTTTCACAGTTGCTGAACTTTTAATGGAGCGAGAAAAATATTATAATTATTCCTGTATATTTTATATAAACTAACTTCATTCGTAAGTGAATAGACTCCCACCAGTAAAATGTTTAGCAAACACGTATAATATCCTGTACTGATTAGTGTGAACGGGAGATATCGCCAAAAGGCAACTTTGTACTTTATAAGACCTAAAAAGGCACTGCTATAGACAGGTGTCCGATTAAGTATAGGAATTTATTAGCTACAGTGATGTCTATCCTGTTCTCTTCAATCTACAGATACAAGTTCGACAGGAGGTCTGTTCTATGGGAAGCTGTAACTGCGGTGTTATAGTCAGAGAAGGCAACAGCGCTTATAAGATAAGCATCTGTGAAAAGGGACCGTGGAATGCCACAGTTCAGAGGTCACCGACTGTTACTCGCCTGTTGTCTCAAGATCCGGTCGACAGTTCATCGGTTTATAGAGATGGTGCTGGACAAATGTTTAGTGTAAGCACGTGGAAATTGTTAGCCACTGTAATTGTTATAGCCAGCTTCATTATCTCTTCGGCTTAAGTAGGACTAAGCTTCTAGATGAAAGATGGCCGACATGATAAGATTTAGTCTATCTAGAAATTATTGATCAAATAGAGTTTCAATAAAACCTTTGTATTACAAAGTGTTTCTATAACAGGACGATTCCATAGAATAAGACACTGCTTATGTGTGAAATATGTATGTTTCTTTATATTGAGATCTGCTTGCCTGGCATACGTGTATGCATAAATATAGGCCCCTATGACCGACATATTCCCTTATGCGTGTATAAAATATATATAGGAAACTGATCGCATAAAGTTCATACAACGTGTGTTCTTCAGAAGAGTTTCTAGAATGCGCCCTGTGTTTGACAGAAGTTTATTGGTAAATTTTATGGGACTTTCTCGCAGATTCGAATGCCATCCGGCCTTAGAGTGGAAATCTATTCATGGAATCCATGGTTTAACATATACGTCTATCTGCCGCCTATGTACCACGGGAAAACGAGCTCAGATTCTATGTGCGGAAGCTGGAACGGAAGCTACATGTATAACTACAATATGCAAATTGACCTCGACTATTTCAGGTAGGCCTATTTGCTCTTACGACCAGGGCAGGATTTAACTTGTGAAATGAAGTTCCTAAATAATTATATCTGAACATTGAAGATCACAATAAGTAAGCACAAATTCAGCGTTCCTTTAATCAATTGAGGACAACATTTGTTCGAAAGACATAATTATATGATTTTTCACTTTCAGAACCTTCAGCTCGCTTTTATCACTGCATTTTAAATTACCTTAGGTCCAGACATATAATTTCAGTTTACACGAATTTTTTCAGATGTGTTTAATGTCCCCGTAGGCCTATACCTTTCTTTTATATTTGGTACACTAATCAACTTGATACAAACACGAAAACAATTCACAAGGTAAATAAATCATTTCTAAAGAAAAACCGCCTAAAATTATTTTTTACATGTTATAAATAAACAGCATTGCGTGACCTTTTTTTACGTGCACTGTCGCAGTTCATGTTGTTAATGTTTTCAGAATTCCCGATGCGGACAACTACTTTAAAGTCCAACCCCAATGTTCATCAGTGTTCAATCCACCAGTAGCAAAATGCGACTGCGCAAATCTTACTACTTTCAAGTGCTCGAATACAGATAAGTTGATGGGAATGGTCTCAAAGCCTCAGGACCATCTTCCTGACAGATGGAAAACCGGAGTCGTTTGTCGCGAGACAAGCGTCTTCGCAGCTGCAGCAACTCTTGATGATTCCACGGATACTGACTCAGATTTCATTTTAGATCCGGAAGTCGTATATCCTCCGTATTCATACGATCCGAATTTTGGAGTGAATGTTTCGTTCACTTGGCCCACACCCAAAGGAAAAACGGAACTGGCCGTAACACAATATTGTGAAAATATGGTCAACAGTTCATTGGTGTATCAGGATTGCAACGCAAGCGTCGACGTGGCGGGGATAATTGAAACATGCAAAACAGATATCCAGGTACTCAACACAAAATATATTACACTGACAGTTAACGCACATTATTGCATGTTATGATTATGTTCGGAAATGTTGTCTTAGTAAATGATCAGCTTGTTTCTATATCAATGTTTTCTTCTTTTTCTTCTCCTTCTTCTACTTTTTCTCCGTCCTCTTCTGCTTCTTCGTGCGGTTGTTGTTATTATTATTATTAAAATTATTTTATTATTATTATTTTTAATCCGAGTTAGTAGTAATCCTTCAGGCTGTTAAAACTAATATCCGGAGAGAGAAAGATGGTTTTCTGGAACGGCTTATCTCTCTGCAAGATACGACTGCGCAAAAGAGCCACGAAAACCACGCATTGAAGTGCTGAATAGTTACTGACAAGCGCTGGAAAAGATAACTGGTCTCCCTCGGTTAGGATAATGCAGTGCCCCAGTTTCTTGATGAATTCGACACCAGTAGTGTTGATGGGACCCGTGGTTTCAAAGGCGATTGGCAGAAACTGATGGGTTAATTATTGTTATTATTATTATTATTATTATTATTATTATTATTATTATTATTATTATTATTATTATTATTATTATTATTATTATTATTATTATTATTATTGTTATTATTATTATTATTATTATTATTATTATTATTATTATTATTAGTAGTAGTAGTAGTAGTAGTATTAGTATTATTATTATTATTATTATTACTATTATTATTATTATTATTATTATTATTATTATTATTATTATTATTATTATTATTATTATTATTATTATTATTTGCCCCGGGGTATCAAGGATCCCCAGGTAGATACAAAAATTGTCCGAAGGCATATTATTATTATTATTATTATTATTATTATTTATTATTATTATTATTATTATTACTATTATTATTATTATTATTATTATTATTATTATTTTATGCCCTGAGGTACTTCATTCCCTCAGGGACTTAGAGATTAAGTGTGCAATTTTTCTGGAACGGTTTACTCCTCGTCCAAGTCAGATTGGGCTGCCACCATGGAACCAATAAAGGCCACTGCGTTGAACCGTTGGATGATTATTGAGATTCTCTGATGTAAAAAGCTGGCATCGCGTGGCTCCCCCGAGGCGCAAGAGAGATGTCGCCCCAATTCTGAGATAAAATCTAGGCCCTTGGTGTTAATGGGGCCCAACTTTTCCAGCGCTAGTGGTACGAAATTGTGAGTGCCTAGGAGAGCCTGGTATTTCTGCGTCTTCCTCCCATCTGCTAGCTCAGCCGTCGCACCCGCACGTGCCGCCGTTGAAGGAAGGTAGGACGGGGCCAGTGTGTCCACCACCGTGGCGTCCCATATTAGACCTCTTCCGGCCTTCCACGGGATGAGAGTGAGGCCGTCAGGTCTTTTACCATCCGTGCGTGTCAGGCCCGCGGGCTCCTTCACCGCCGGAAACCCCGCTCTGCACAACGCCCGGCAGATCAGATCGTTGATGGCAGCGTGTCGGGCCATCCGTCCAAATCCCAGAGGGCACGCAAGGCCGTGTGATCCCCTATTATTATTATTATTATTATTATTATTATTATTATTATTATTATTATTATTATTATTATTATTATTATTATTATTATTATTATTATTATTATTATTATTATTATTATTATTATTATTATTATTATTATTATTTGCCCCGGGGTATCAAGGATCCCCAGGTAGATACAAAAATTGTCCGAAGACATATTATTATTATTATTATTTTTATTATTATTATTATTATTATTATTATTTATTATTATCATTATTTTTTTTTTGCCCTGAGGTACTTCGTTCCCTCAGGGTCTTAGAGATTAAATTAGTTGTTATTATTATTATTATTATTATTATTATTATTATTATTATTATTATTATTATTATTATACTATTATTATTATTATTCATTCGTTATCATTATCCGGTAACATTGAAATCAGGATTCTGGTTCCCCATCGTGCCTAGGCACGCGATAGCATTGAACCCCTGGATTGTGATGGATATTTTTTGTAACAGGAAGAAGGTTTCTCGAGGGTCTTCCGTTATTCTTGTCAACCGTCGGCCGAGTTCTTTGATAAACGCCGAACCTTCGTGGTCCATGGGTCCCATCGTTTCTAATGCTATTGGTGTGAAACTGTACCTCGTCAATAGCTCCGCGTATTTGGTCTTCTTTCGAGTTGCGGCTATTTCTGCAGCTCCCCCCGCTGCTGTAGATGTCTCGGCCAAGTATGATGGCGCAAAAGTATCAATGATCGTTACATCCCAAATTAGGGAACGTCCGCTGTTCCACGGAATCAGAGTTTGACCATCAGGTCTTTTCCCGTCTAGTAGGGAGAGGCCTGCCGGTTCCTTGATTGAAGGGTACCTGCCTTTACGATGTCATTTATTGATGCGTGTCTAGCTTGTCTGCCGAAGCTTTGTGAGTAAGCCAATCCGTGTGAGCCTCTGGCTGAAACCGCCGTTCCGCATGCGCATGTGTGTATGTGTGTGGGGCACAGATGATTGCACCCAGTCTAAGGCCCACAGCCACTCTCAGCGACTCGTCATCCAGTCTTAGGCCTTGTGCTGAAGGTTAAAATGAAGGAGAAGGAGTCGGAAAAGAAGAGGAGGAATAATAATAATAATAATAATAATAATAATAATAATAATAATAATAATAATAATAATAATAATAATAATAATAACCATAATAATAACAATAATAATAATAATTATTATTATTAATAATATTAATAATAATAACTATTATTATTAATTATTATGCTTATTACTATTATTATTATTATTATTATTATTATTATTATTATTATTTTATCATTATTATTATTATTTGCCCCGGGTATCAAGGATCCCCCAGGTAGATACAAAAATTAATTTAATTCCTGGCCTTCCTACGACTTTATTTGTAAGTGAACACTTTGGAATTGTAATTGAACATTTATACAGCGCCACTCAAAGAGCAAAACTATTATTATTAATTATTATGCTTATTATTATTATTATTATTATTATTATTATTATTATTATTATTATTATTATTATTATTATTATTATTATTATTATTATTATTATTATTATTTGCCCCGGGTATCAAGGATCCTCCAGGTAGATACAAAAATTGTCCGAAGACATATTATTATTATTATTATTATTATTATTATTATTATTATTATTATTATTATTTTTATTTTTTATTTTTTTTATTTTTTATTATTATACGAATTTATTTCTTCATATTTCTTCATATTATTATTATTATTATTTTTATTATTATTATTATTATTCCTCCTCTTCTTTTTCGACTCCTTCTCCTTCATTTTAACCTTCAGCGCTCTGTCATCGGACAGGTTCATGAAGCCAAAGAAGACAGTCTTCTATGTCCTATGTCATTTCCTTAACTTCTTTATAAACACGTCTGCTTCCTTCATAATTCCTGGCCTTCCTACGACTTTATTTGTAAGTGAACACTTTGGAATTGTAATTGAACATTTATACAGCGCCACTCACAGAGCAAAACTATTGAGAGGCGTTAAGAGCAAAACAAATTAGTGACGCTTTCCTTCAGTTCTTCTTCAATCGCTAATTTCAAGACAGAATTTCCATGAAGTTTTGACCGATCCAGTTCACTTGTCTTATAAATTTCTCATGTATTCACCGATGTACTCTCTTCTTCTACCAAGCGGAGCACCTCCTCCCGCTTTACGAAGAAGCAAAGATATGTCACATTTGTTACACCTATCATATGTTTGAAGCTAAAAATCTTTTTATCATATAGAAATTACTGATAATACACTAGTAACGTGGTATTTGAACTAGAACAGTTCTAAGTAATCCTTGTAGTGGAGCTTCACTGGCCAATATACCCAATTACCTCGCTATGATGCCAGCTCTCACAGTTCATACTGTTCTCCTCGCCATAAAATAGGAAAGTGATATTAATCCCAAAACACATTTAAGGTTCTACCTTAGAGGTTTACGTAGGGCCAATGGTCCAAGTCAATGCAGATATCGCGTACTTGGATGAATGGCACAGAATGGTTTCTTTCATCACAAGGGGAACGCGATGTGCACCATGCGAAAGTAAAATGAACATAATTGATTATATAAACAGGAAGGACTACAATATAGCCTACAAGAGTCTTCAGGGAATTCAAGGTATCCAATGAAAATAAAAACCAACGCGCCTATAATACTTATAGCGAAATGCTGTTTCGTTTCAATCGGTAAACTTTGCAGTTTTACGAGTCTGTCCCGTTGTTCTGTAAAGTCAACGTTTGCCTTTTGTTCAGATAATCGACGAGTGGCTTCCAGGAGCAGCATATACGTCTATCCTGGAGGAAAACTGCGTCAACCAGTTGGCCGCTAGCGTAAACAGCTCCGATGCTGACAGCAACAGCACGCTTACCATTCTGACATCTGTTTATGAAAAGACATGCACTAATCAGTGCAGCGGTCATGGCACGTGTGTTGAAGCAAACTGCGTTTGCAATCAAGGTATCTAATCTGATCTAAACTAATTTTATTAGATCTCGTCTATTCTAGTCTAATCTAAACACTTCAATGGCGTCTTTATCGTAATACCCAAGGCATAAATTGATAGTTGAACTGTATTTCATAAACTTAATCACTAATCAGAGATTAACTAGATTTGTTGGACATAATTATCAGAAGAAAAACATGCTGCAAAAGAACGGAGAAAGGCTGCGGATCATAAGAAATTCGAAAACTATGATTCTCAACCGAATGATATTAGAAATAAAAAAACAAAAACAGGTATTCAGTTTCAGAGAAACGGACCAGAACCTGAGAAACTCGTGTAGCCTAACACAGTTGGAATGTTATTGGGATTGTTATTTTATAAATAGGTCTACGTGCATAAACTTAATCAATGAACCCGTAACTCTCATGCATACTATCAGGGGCGTCTACACCATAGAAACCTTGGAGCAAATGCTCCCTCCAAGAAATGGAGGACAGAGATCTGTCAGTGTGTGTGCCACCACTATAGGGGGGGGGGGAGAGGAACGGGGAGGGGCGAAGAAAAGGGGGGAAAGGGACGTTGCTTCAATGACTTAGGGGGAGATAGACGCCCCTGTATACTATTGGCCAAGGTGTGTCAATACCAACAACAGTACCGATCTTACTGTACGAGGCACGGAGTGTACAGTTATATATATTTTATGCATTGACTTATCTTTGGAGTATTTAACAATAAATAACCATGTAAGTATCAGTGCACTTGTCGTTTATCATGAACTTTTAATGTCAATAGCAATCCTCGACTGATGCCTTGAGCAATCTTACAGTGACGTTATAAAAGTTCTTGAATTGTTGTTGTTGCTGTTATCATTATTAATATTAGGCCCTATTATTATTATTATTATTATTATTATTATTATTATTATTATTATTATTATTATTATTATTATTATTATTAATATTAATATTATTATTATTATTATTATTATTATTATTATTATTATTATTATTATTATTATTATTATTATTATTATCATTATTATTATTTTATTTTTTTTAAACGCCCGAGGTACGAAAATCCCCCAGGCTGTAAAAAACTATAAAACAGAAGTATATTTAAGCTTGGAGAACACCGTCCTCGTTTCCGGGGTGTGGTGTGGCATTATTATTATTATTATTATTATTATTATTATTATTATTATTATTATTATTATTATTATTATTATTATTATTATTATTATTATTATTATTATTATTATAATCATTAATACCTCGGCTAAAGCTTTCCTGAACCTTATTTATGTAGTGTAAGCATTTCACAGTTATTACAATAATAAATTAAGGCTCTGTCATTTTGTTAACTTAGAAGTCTTAGATAAATCAAAATTGTCTCCTTTCGAAGACTTGCGAACTAAATCAGTCATATCTAAGGCCATTGTATTTTGTAACTAACGGTAGAATGCTATGTTTTCAAAACAAGAAACAAGGTTGATATTGGCCTCAATGACGCCTCAGGAAAAATATACATTTTGGCGCATCTACCCCACTTAATTAAAAAGTCGCCTCAACGACTCTTCAGAGAAAGTATACATCTTGGTGCCCCAATTAAAATCATTTTAGTTAAGTGCAGGGTCCGATTTGTCAAAAAAGAAGCAGGGGGGTCGGAAATCTATACAAATAATAAAAATGTATTAAGCCATAATTAATTTTTTACTCGTTATTTTGTAAATGAGGTTAATGAACTTCCATAATATGTCAAGATTCTGCAATGACCAACAGTCAACTACGATGCAAACATGACATCGAAACAAATTTATATTCAAAATTAAAAGGAGTTTTCAGTAGCAGTTTTAGCTGAAATATACTAATAGGAACAACAAATTGTAGACCCACACAGAAGCGTTAGACGTGACTAAATTGCACTGAAAGATTAAATACAAGTACACAACCAAGGCTATCAAACCAATGCACCAAGTACTGTCATTGGAAATACTAGCAAACCCAACGAACCAGTGCACCAAGTACACTAGTACAGCCACTATCAAAAAGCTGTGCATATTTCTTTTGTTTGTGCACAATAGTCGCCTTGCCAATTGGCTTGTCTAAGGCATCATGGCGCCCACATTTCAGCCAGGAAATAACGTACAGTATATCCTGGCATTTTTCAAGATATTAGAGATGGCCCGTTAATGCTGATCATCAGCCAACAGCCAGCAAGTTGCGCACTGTAGGCTTATATGTTGCAAGTTCATCTGGCTAAAGCTACGCTCTCAAGCTGCAGACGAAATTATGAGCAGAATCTTCAAAGTGTGCTCAAGTGTTGCGAGATGAGACTCCCTATGCTGGCCTTGTTTTTATGTATAGAGTACTCGATCACAATCTGAGAATAATATTGTGACTTAGGGCCTATTGTTAATTAATTTTTTTAAATATGAAAATAAATTGGGAAGATCATTTTACTTATAAATAAAGGGCCTTCTATTATAGGCTATTAAGAGGTTCAAGTACAACACAAAAGGATAAGCTTTAAGATTCTTATCCAGTTTTTAATAGAAATTGTTGATACAGACAAAGAAAGAAATTAAAAAGGGTGATAGGCGGGACCTCCAAACTAAAAACAGATAGATTGAGTCAGTTAATTAGCTCAGTTAAGCCTACAGTTGGGTGTAAATTTGAATAGGCCCAAAGGAACTTTGCGCACTTTTCCATTGGAAAAGTCATCAATAAACTGATTAAAATTCAGTTGACGTAGAATATCACTCTCTATGCTCAACGCTGCAGGGTGGCTAGGTCTCTCATGTGTCATACTTGAAATGAACTTTCAACACCTTTGCCATGTATTGGTACATGAACTGCTCTTGACTTATGTAGAGGCCTGTCTCGTCTTTAAACATTTTGACAAAATAAGAACACTGCATAAAATTATGAGCTCATTGCCAATGCTTTCATCGAGGTCATCGCCGTATATTGCTACAAGGTTTTCTCTGAGTTGTGTATTTCTTCATCACTACAAGATTCAAGCCTAGATAGAAAACCAATAAACCTTGAGCAGAGTAGTTCGTATGATGCAAGTCGTCTTGTCAACTCGGTTGTGAATTGATCAACGATGGAGAGAAAATTGTCAATCCGAAACTTCTCTGAAGCAGAGTGCACAGCTTCTGGGGTTCCACCATAATCCAATGGCAGGAGACGTACGTTTTGATGACGTGTTCTTGTTTGGACTGGCGGTTGTAGGACAACAACTGCAGCATCACCAGTGACTTTATATAGGCACTTTATATAGGCACAGAGGAGCCTGCATTTTGACCACCTTATGCCGATCTCCAATTCGGTTCATGTCACAAAAATGACAGCATATAGTTGTGCACTGATACAGATGTGCACTCTAGTCTAGGTCAATCGAGGTCAAAAGCGCCAGGGAACGCTGGACAGAATGTCACTGTCTACTTGACCTTTACCCCGCAACTGGATGCTCGTGGCGTTGGAGCCGATGTGCCCAAGGCGAGGGCCCCGGGCATGAGCGCTCGAGGGGCTGGCTTGTGCTGGGACTGCGGTCCGTTTGTTGTCTGCTGTATGTTTAGTCATGCCCTGCGAAACATCTCTGACACTGCCTCTGCCTACACAGTAGCCGACCTCAGCTTGAGTTAAAAGTAACATAATCCCTCAACAGCTGAATATGCCAAGCTTAAAGCGCTACTCGTGAACAATATTAACGCGATATTTCAAAATTAGAGTACCGACTGGATAATAAATAATTACCCAAAGGTGACAAGGCTGCACTGCTTGCGGTAGGTCATACTGGAGTCGTTTGGTGTAGGACTTAGGGTAATGAATTTGAGGGGGTCAAGCCGACCCCCCCGGGGGTCGGCCAAAGGCTTGAAGCAGGGGGGTCAAAATAAGAAGCAGGGGGTCCAACCCCCCGACCCCCCCGGCAAATCGGACCCTGGTTAAGTGACACATAATTGGGAAGATGATTGAAAGACATGAAAACATAACAAACAATTGTTTTAAAAATGGAGCCTCCAAATTTTGACGCTTTAGGCAACTGCCTGCTCCGCCTATACCTAAAGTCGGCTTTGAAGGTGTACTTTTTGCTCTTGGCAAGGTTACGTTGGCACCGACTGTGGAATCCAAGAGAACCAGCCACCAGTGTTAACTAGCATCATTCGAAATGGCGTATGTGACGTGCGCCAGCGTTCTTGTGACGTCATCAGCGTCTTTGGAAGCGGAATCATTTCGACAGCAGCGCTAAAGTGTCGTTTTAAGGTAGATGTCGCTATTGAACAGCTTCTCTGTAACATTTTAATAATTGATATTTCATTACTATGCTGAATAATATGTTCAAGCTGTTAGAATTTTCTAACTGTGACGACCTCTTGCCAAAATTGAATGAACGACAGATACAGACCATGAATTACTCACAATTCGGTACTAATTCATCATCGTCGTCATTGCTATTGTTATCGCTACCTCCTCATCAGTGGTGCTGGATAATATTGGACGTGTAAGACTCAACAGCTAAAATTAGTCTGAGTCGATGTGATTATGGCATTTTTGACGAAACTAATCACCATTAACTAGGCCTGATTGCAATTGTATTGCTTTCAGGATCAAAGCACTGGCAGCTATGTGGATACAAACGGAACATTTATAACAAGTGGTGAATACAGTTGTCCAGTTCCTGGAACAACAACGCACAGGCGCAGGCGAGCGGCAACAGCTGATACAACGGCCATTTCAACAATGGATGTTTCCATGACAATGAATGGAGTTGTCTATAGCAACAACATCCCATTCGTGCTATTCGACTCAACTTGCATGCAGTGCAGCGACAGCAGAACATGCAATCAAAGGGTTCGTTCAAGATACCTCACCCCAACTAGTACTCTTTCTCTCTCTCCCGCTTCTCTCGCTCTCTGCTTTTGTCCCCAACAATACGCGCGGCAGAAACCGTAAATTAGACCGCCTTAAAGTAATTCAAAATATTCCGAATTTAATTACTCCGACGCAAGCAAATGTCCGAGGCCTGGGGTATCTCTTGGCTTAAGCCAAACACGAAAATAACTATGGAATAACCGAGTCTTGCTGCTGTATATGAAAGGGTGCGCGATTGTCCAGTGAGTAAGGTGTTGGACTGTCAACCAATAAGTCATGGGTAAAAATCCCAGGTATTGCAGAAATTTGCTTCGAGATTTCATCTCCAACAGCGACCCTTGCAAACAGAGCTGCAATGAGTACACTGACGGTACACAGTAAATTTTTTTGAAAAAACTTCTATTTCACAACGCAAAAATCTTAAACTCGGCGCAGATTAGAATTATGTGTTATTGTTCCAATCTTATAGGACTCTTGCAGTAGACCATCGCGACAGAGGATTGTCCAGCCCAACCCCAGCGAAAACGAACAGTCTTTAGAGCAGAGAAGAAAGCGGTGGACGAGTCTGGATGGAGAGACCGCAGCTCAGGAGGAAACCCGTTCCAAATTGTAGGTTCAACCACAGAGAAAGCGCGCTGCTACATAGCAGCGATGCGTGCAAAAGTAACAGAGAGTCACGACGTGTGGCAGAGAGGAGAGAGCGGTGACCAGGTGGAACAGAGGCACGAGAACAGAGCTCGCTCAGATAGAAGCTGACATTGCAAGACAATGGAGGTATCCCTAGTATCACGACATATATATATGCATGTTGACACTTGATGTAGTGTTTTTACACTTTAACGACGACAGTGTACCAAAAGCGACTGGGCATTGTGGGTAAACCAACGCAGCTCGTCGTTAAAGTTTAAGTAACTCACAAAGCTGTCAAAGTCCTTTTTTCTAAGTCTAGATGATTGCACTCAGTAGACAGCCATACGTTGGCAATTCTGCGTTCTTTTGTTTAGAGTGACAGTTGTGCGATAAACGGACAGTGTTTTGCCAATGGAGCAGTAAATACCAACACCCGATGCTTACAATGCCTTCCAGAAAGAAGTCTCAGTTCATGGACTGATGCAACAGGTTAGTAGTACTTATCTTTGAGTCTGCCTCACAATGACTAACATATCACTGTAGTGTAGATGCTGAAAACAGGAAGGCGCTTTTGTACCACAAGGTTTTCAACAACTGCATTACACAGAAGAATCTAAGCAGAGTTGTTAATTCATTGGGATTCGTTCGTTTGTTTATTCATTCATTCGCTCACTCTCTCATTCATTAATTTATTAGGCATTCATTTGTATGTATGTATGTATGTATGTATGTATGTATGTATGTATGTATGTATGTATGTATGTATGTATGTATGTATGTATGTATGTATGTATGTATGTATGTATGTATGTATGTATGTATGTATGTATGTATGTATGTATGTATGTATGTATGTATGTATGTATGTATGTATGTATGTATGTATGTATGTATGTATGTATGTATGTACGAATGTATGAATGTATGTTAAAGAGAACAGTGTGTCTTATTCGGTGCACCATGGTTAAGAATCCTGCTATGTTTAAAATGAATAAGTTCATGTATCGCAGGTGGCATTCTAGTAACAATATTGATAATAGTTCTTGTTTAGTGATTCGCAATCTGTATTTGTTGCCATTTGTTTTAGTCGTGCAGGAATGGAAATCTTGCACCAGACAATGTGATTACGGTGCTCGGAGCAGAGATACGTTGTGCAGTGGCACTACGGAAAGTACAGAGGTTGAACTATGCAAGGTGACAGATTGCCAAGGTACAACGCAATCCTTGTACTGACTGCAAATAGAGTGTCATAAATAATTATCTTAATTTACTAAACCATTTAATTACCGTATAACAGATTAATACATATCACTTGCTTTCAAATATATTCAAAATTTTTATTTAAGCTTTGCTAATATGTACCTTGGTTGATTATAGAAAAGAAAGACGAAGAACATGAAGGTGTTGGATTTACATTTTCTGAAGAAGACTTGAAAAAAGTAAACCAATTTGTAAAAGCATTCAATTTATCCTAACATAAACAGTAGTACAGTATAGAAATTCTTTTGTGATCGGTTGAATTATACATACATAAATACATACATAAGCTTATATACAAACACGCATACAATGCCATACATATTATAGATACATATACATGCATACATACATACCTGCATACACTCATGTACACAGACCAAGTATTGTGTTTTGTGTTATATCTTACCGGTATATCAGATTTTTATGGCGAATTATTTTTACGACGCTTCAGGTTCTGTCAGAACCAAACAAATTTTTCAATCCGATTGCTGAGACGTTGAATTCGTACTGCTCGACAAATGCCGTCAACTGTTGCCACAGCGTTGGGGTTACTTCAACTAGGTACGTTCATTTGAATGTTTTGCCTGATGTGCTTTGCAAACGAGACCACACGATGTTCAGAACTACTATCTTAAGGTCACCTAATCTAATATGTGAACTTATAGCGTCACAATAATGGTCTAGGCAGGTTACCTCTCAGAAATATCGTTGTAGAGGCCAGCTCAAAGGTAAGTTCTGTCAAAAGCCAATAGGGATACAAAAGAAAATATGAAAGCGTTTTCTACGGAGGAAATGAGTCGAAGAATATATGAGTTTTAAGTCGAGCGAACGATGAGAGTATTTGCATATCCATAAGCTGCCAATGCAGTGATGATCTATATTGTATAACACGTTAGGTATATAAATCTACAATTTGCTAAGAACATCGCTATCCCAGTTTTCTTCTTAGCCTAGAAATGGCCGTGTAAGATATGCTTTAAGAAATATGTAAATGTCACTGTTGAAGCATCAAATAACAATTTGTTTACTAACAAACATTGACGCCTTGTGCATTACGTTAATGACCTATTAGAGTAATTACATTAGATTAGATTCTATTTTAAATTATGTCGAGCTTATCTGTGTCAGATTTTAATAGAAACTAGCCTAATTTAAAGTAAGGAAACTTGTGTTAATTACAACTTTACCTATTAGCAAATCTGATTAGGCTGTTTAGGCTACCTTCAAAGTTTGGCCGTTGATTGCATACTGCGTAGTCTTTATGTCATAATTGCTTAATGTTTACAGCGTCGCTTCCGTATCCTACACGTCACCAGATCTGACGACGTATGCATCCGGGTATCCTATGCTCACAACGTCTGACACAGAGTAAGTTTATATAAACATAAGAAACATTGAACATTGTATTTACGTCTCTCTTTTCTTCTGATGACAAGTTCAGCTAAGCGATGTGACGCAAGGTGTTCCATCCTTTCACTCGATTCCACGCTGCATGAAGGTCAACATTTAGAATTGCCAGGTCCTGTCATCTCCGCGACTTTAGTCCGTGTAGTCCTAGGTCTTCTTCAGTCTATTTGAATATAGCTTTTTAATTTTCTTGACCGCTTAAAAGTAATTTTCTGTGCTGCGAATCTTCTCCATAAGTTACTGCACTAACTGCATTCGAGCTTTTGTGCAACTCATTATTATTAGCTCCAAGCTGTAACCAAGATTCAGAACTTGTTTACCTGTACATCAAGACATTGTCTGTTATGATCTCTCCAAAACAAAGGATTATAACTACGAAATTAGGCTGAGCTATCAATAAGAATGAGATATTGCTGTGTTAACCTAAAAACCAATTATAATAATAGCGTGTATCTGTATCTTAAAAGAGTGAAGATCATTGTCAGAATCGACGAAAATAGGCTTCGGGCTGACTGTGCTAAAACTGAGCCACTATCGTCAAGCATTGTCTTTGCTCAGCCAAAGCTACTTTACGAGGTCGTATCTGGTGCCAAGACGAACATAGAAAAGGTAAAATTAAATTATTTTAGGCATGTAACAACTGAAGTGAACTTTCTGTAATATTTTTGTTGAAGACAACTCTCGTGATATAAGAAACTTATGTATACTACTGAAACTATTTTCTTTTTTTATCCTTTTCCTACCCTGAGCAGAACTGTCCTTTGCCTTCCAATCTCTCTCGTCCTATAGGCGAAACGCTCTCCTGGTCTTCATAGCGGCCGAACTTGGATATCAACTTGATACATCTGGACAACACCTCTGACACGACGCAGCGCTCATAAATAAGCTGGTGCCCTGCGCTTTGCTTTTAACTAGTACCTAATCTAATCCTGCAATTATTATAGCGCCAGTATCGTAATATACAACGCATGAATCGATGTTCATTCGGGGTATTACTGGATTTCAACTGGACTGTAACCTATGTGACGGATATGAATTGAAATAGCTCGTAAAACAAGTCATATTAATGTGCAGATAAAGAAGAAACTAAAAGGTGTCTTGAGCTAACTCTGTGAGGCAGCCATGGGCGTTGATTGTTAACCATTTCATTTTCTTAGCCTCAGCATTAGGGGTCGGTAACCAGACCTGTTGTTCAGGTCCTGTTCTGTCCACAAACAGCATATGGACTGTGTGTTCATTTTAGAGCTAGATTTTCCAAGGACGTATATAGAACAGAAGTCTCGAAATGTGTTTCTGTCTTGGTTGGCTAACAGTCTAAAATATGGTATGATTTCTGTTTTTCTTTCACAGGCAATTGGGGTAACTATTAAGTCTATTTGGTCGCCGAAAGCAAATATGCCATCAACTGCTTCAGCGACATGTTCTTCGCTGTTTCCAGTAATCGGAACATACTTTATGCTAAGAGGATTTTAATCAGGCAAAATATCTGCCATTTCACAGAAATTGTGAGCAATATTATATGATCGTGCTTGGTTAGATAATTATACCAATTTTAAGCCTGCATAATTCTTTATGAATAAACATTGTGCGACTGCAGTATTTTAAGTGCTTTAATGTTTTAAATATTAAAATATCATGACTTTTAGTAGAAAATAATTTCTTAAGCTTTAATTAAGCAAAAAGTTGTTAATGATAGTTGTGACAATTTGAAATTTTACAGATACATTGTTTACAATTATTACGAATAGTAATTTTGAAATAAATTAGCCTGGGGATGGTGTGAACCCATAAGGGTGAAATCCCCACGCATGTTGTTCTTATGATGCTTTGTTAAAAAATTGTTACGAGTGCAATACTTATGACGGTTTGTTTGAATTGGCTTCTCGCAACTGAAAATGTTTTTGGCGCCGGTCAAAGCGTAGTCGCTGCTGCTGACAGAAACGTACCCTGTGTCTTTGCCTTTGCAAGCGTCTGGAGTTCGAATCCTCTTCCACGATAGGCTCGTGCGTCGTCACAGTAAGGGACCATCCATAAATTATAATACGCAGGCAAAAATCCGGGGAAATTGCACCCCTCCTTGTACGCACACGTACTTTTTTCCACCACCCCCACCTGCGTACGTACGGTTGACGCACCCCTCCCCCCAGACCAGCTGCAGAATGTGTCAGTACCACAGGTTCAGGCATCGACTGTCTGCACTTTAGGCCAGATTGAAGGATGAGTTATCCATGGACTCACTGCTGAGTTGTGTGATAGTTTAATAATAGCGTTCAGAGGTAAGGTGGCACACCAGTGACACCTCTCCCGCAGTCCTACTTCCTCTGGTAGTACCGGACTGTACTCTGAGCTAACTTGAAGCCCAATCAATTTAAAGGCCCGTTTCCTATGCGTACGTACATTATCAGTAGGCCCCCGCCCCGTTCGCAAGCTTACTCAAGCACATGCATTCGGTTACCCCACCTCTCCCCCTCCATGCGTACGTAATAATTGGAGGGTCCCTAAACTATTTCGCACTTAAAAAACAGTGTGGTCTAAGTAAGTAGGTAAGTAAGTATATTCTTTGATGAACGGTAGCGAGCGCACAGCGCTTTACATGCAATGTTACACATAAGGAAGAACATAGCGCAATGAAGTAATAATAACGTGAGATCAAAAATGAAACAATTGCAGCAGAGCCTAACTGTACAGCATCCTACCCAGGAAACCTCGTCGGGTAAGAGAGAGTCAAATCAAGGAGAACCGGCTTATTCATTAAATGCAAGATCCCAAATGTAAGATCCCAAATGCGCATAGTTTGGACGTTGCAACTGCTTGCTGCATCATGAGATTTAATTATCTAAACTAAATACTAGTACAGATTTGACCTGCAAACCTAGTAGTGTTATGATTTAAAAATGACTTCAGATTAAGATTTTAAATTTTACTTAGTGGTGGGCGTGCTGAATCGTCAAACGAGTGGTAGGGGACCAAATCCCCTCCAGGGCGTAAATCAGTTTCAAGAATTCTGCTCCATCTGCGCCCCTTACAAACTCGGCTATCATGAGTACGCTGACCGTACACTGCTGGTGGGATGATTAGACGGAGAGGGAGAGGACTGACCACCCGCCCTCATATACTGAGGCTAAAAAATGAAGTCACTAGCATTTCATACTCATGGCGACCTCTTGATTTTAGCTCAAAGTTCTACAGTTCTTCTGCCGTGTAATTTTAACTCGAATTAAAATGTTTACTCTATGGCAATGTGCCTCGAGCTATTGCTTACGAGCAGGGCTGTAGTCGAGGGTATACGCGGGTATACAGCGTATACTTACCTCTAGAGACCGTATACTCACCTCACAAAATATTTATATTTATTTACATTAAAATACTGTAGCGTATACTCACAAAATACATTAGCGTATACTCACCTCTAATTTGTTTCGAAAAACTAACCGGTAGCGTATACTCACCTCTAATTTTACCACTACAGCCCTGCTTACGAGACCTGAACAAAGTTACTGAGAATAAAAGCCAAACACCAGAACGCTTTACGTGCACATATAGGCCTACTCCTGTAAAATACATTCATCTTTGCGCAACGTCTAACTTTTACCATGTCGGATAATTTATCGACACGGAACTTAACAGCAATATATGACAATACACAAAATGCAAAGCAATGTTTAATATCGAATAATGATATATATAAATTATATATTGATATATAAGTCACTTCAAGCTCAAACATTTTGCTTAACTGGAATATCTACCATTCGTTCATGCATCAGTGCATGCATGTCTACATGACTTAGTACACTCGCAATTGTCCTCAAACGTATGCAGGAAAACAAAGTTTATGCCGTAATTCTATTAATATCACAAAAATTATTAATATTAATCTACCAATTAAGAGAATATCGAAGCAATCATTGAAGTAGCAACCTCGCGTTGCAACTTGAATAACCTGGTCTTATTCTTAACACAGGAATTGACATTACCACATTTCCAAGCAAAGAACTTAAAATAAAGCAGTGTCAAAACCTAGAAAACTAAAATATTTCTTTCCGAAACCACCCATCTGCGATTAAAGTCACGCAATGCCTTATCAAACTAAGAGAATTTTTAAAGCTTTTTAGATAACACGTCCAGGTAAATTTTCTGAAAATCCAGAGATCCTTGATCAACATGTGTGTTGTAGTCATTGTGACTGACATCCGTGGGAAGAGGTAGGCCTATAATATATGGCAGTTCTTTGATGTTCACACTGAAAGAGGAATGCGAATCTTTTATAGCAATATCGACGACAACACTACATAGAATAGTTTGATTGCCTTTATTTCTTTGTGGTAGTAAGCTAATCCCTTCAGATTAGTTATGAAAAATTCAGAAAAGTTTGGAAATTTACAATGACACCTATCTTCTCATCTTTAGCATAAGAGTTTTATCAATAGGCCTTGCCTATTGTCATCAAGGCGCACTGTTGTACAAGTGTTATACCGCAATCATGTCGAAACAGAACGTTTGGGCAAGATGTGGTTTGTAAAACAATAAAAATTCACACGACTAGATAGGGTTAGCTTAGGTAGTGTAGTGTTTTTTATTGTAGGATATAACACCACCTATGCATGTACCGATAAAAGCAAGCCTCTCGCCGTAGAGCAATTGAACACAAGAAAATATACTATCAGAAACATGTTGCAATAGTATTATTTGCACAAAAATTAAACAAAAAAGCCTTTCTCCGTGAAGCATTTGCACACGAGAAACGTACTGTTAGAAGCATGTTGCAATAGTATTATATGCACAAAAATAATATAAAAAGTATACAAATGCAAACAATTAAGTGATCAATTGAGAAAAATTGCAATGCGTCACTCACGACAGTTTTGAATAAAATCGACAAGGGTTCATTCGTGTCATGTCAATTGCTTCTTTGAAACGATCTATTCAATTTCATATTTATAGGCCATGTGATATCGTTGAACTTTGAAATAACAATGATACTAGGAATCGCATACCGTAAATCCGTCGACAAAACATCTTCGTATTGAGGAGGTTCTGGAGATGGAGCTTCCGGTTCTGTCTTGGACTTCAATTTACTCCTAGGCAAACACCGTTTTACATCGAAATATCAAATTTCATATCGTCTTTTGCCGTATCGTATTAGTGATAATTTTTATATTATGCCTATAGTTTTTCTGGTTTACAACTTTAGAATTAATTTTGAAGTGACCACGATGCGAGCGCCTTTGAGAGGTAACAAAATGAACGTAATAAGTGTCTTAATTCATGCTTACACAGACTCATACATGCCCTTCAAAGTTGGAGACTAGATGGAATCGAATGAGATCAAGAACTAGCTAGAAAGAACAGCTATGGATTGTGTTAATTGAAAGGCTGAGGTTCTGATTTATAGAAGAGACCAAAGTTACGGAATGGAGAGGGTCTGTGATCAGCCTAGAAGGTTAATCTAACGTTGTAAGCCTTACCGCCCCGGAGACGATCACTGCGTAAGAATTTCTAGCAAATATTAATTCTGATATACTTCGCACCATGTTCTTATAAGGTTAGTCATTCAAAAAGGCGCTATATAAATACAGTTTAGGCGAAGATAGACTTCTAAGGACTACATTTACTCACTTTGCAAAGCACAAGCCACCGATGACCGCAGCAGTAGCGACAATAGTGACGCATATAACGATTGGAAGGACACAAGTGAGTGACGGACAAGATACTTCGTCTTCTTCATCGTCATCTTCAGTCGTCGTTGCAGGATCTATGTATTCTATCACAATTAAGCCAGTCTCCTGTCGAGACACAAACACATTGTGTTGTACCTTACTGTATAGCTACTGACAAGCGCTATAACCCTGTATAGACACTTGATAATAGTATCGGCGGACACTCATGCGGCCGGAATGATCACAGACATTATAAGCTGTGTTCACTGTATCCCAGAGGTAGGTCTCTATGATAATGAGTTATTTTAAAGATGTTGCCTATTATTGTCCGACAGCGGCTTACACTGACTTGAGACAGTTAAATTTCTATAAGCCTTTTGTAAATTACCACAGGCACTCCATGTTTAGGCTTACGTCTGTCGGCCTTTTGTAAATTATCATAGGCTCTGAATTTATTTCAAGTGAGCACATCTTAAGGCCCTTGAAAGCCAAGGTAAAGCGCTAGAGTTAATACACGCTTTCTCTGTCTGTCTGTCTGTCTGTCTGTCTGTCTGTCACTCCCTCTCTCTCTATCTCTATCTCTATCTCTCTCTCTCTCTCTCTCTCTCTCTCTCTCTCTCTCTCTCTCTCTCTCTCTCTCTCTCTCTCTCTCTCTCTCTCTCTCTCTCTCTCTCTCTCTCTCTCTCTCTCTCTCTCTCTCTCTCTCTCTCTCACACACACACACGCACACACTCACACATCCATACACACATTGAGACGTTTTGGGACTAACGTTGTCCACGCTAATGCTGTCCAGCGCCTGCCCCACCGTTTCTATGTTGGTTACAGAGACCTACCTGAGATATGTTGTCGGCGGATTGCACAGAAGCTATCAACATGACAGTGTGTTGTACCTAACTGTATAGTTATTGACGAACACAATAACCCTGTATAGACCCTTGATAATAGTATCGGCGGTTACTCATGCGGTTGGAATGATCACAGACATTTAACATATTGAAATTACGACTACAAGCTGTGTTCACTGTATCGCAGTGCCAGTGGTAGGTCTCTACAATAATGAGATATTTTAAAGATATTGCGCATTATTGTCTGACAGCGGCTTACACCGATTCGAGAGAATGAAATTTCTATAAGCTATATGCATATTATCAAATGCCCTCCACGTTTAGGCCTTTGTCTATCGGCCTTTTGTATATTATCATAGGCTCTTAATTTATTTTAAATGAGCGCGTCTTACAGCCCCTTGAGAGCCAGGCTAAAGCGCTAGAGTTAATCAGAATAATTTAAAAGCGTTGCACTCACGAGACTCTATATGTCCAGGGCACACACGCACACACACACACTTATACACACATTGAGACATTTTTGGACTAACTTCCAGCGCTGCCCCAACGTTTTTATTTTGGTTATAGAGAGATACCTGAGATATGTTGTCGGAGGATATCTCAGAAGCCATCAACATGACATCGAAGGAGAGAAAGTTTTGACTCGACTCCACCTGTCTTGCATGGATCTGCTGTGAATGGCCATTACAGATCTCTCTGTCGATATCCTCGTTGACAATCGCTATAATCTGACAGCTACAAAGCATTTCCACCAGTCATTACATAATGTATCATCAATTATCAGATAAAGCATCCACCTATTCAACAAAGCGTAATAATTGCCTTGTTGATAACGTGGAAGCTAACTTTGGTGAACAGTAATCCTTTCAAGTACGATATTATATAATATTATGTAATGCAACATAGCATTTCAGTGATTGATTTACAATTATACCATTACTTACTAAACAGTGTTCTCTGATTTTGGTTCAAGAGACCCTTGTGCTGGATAGATGTCACTCGGTTGAACAAATTCTTGATCAAGCGGAGAAATACTGTAACATTCAATAATAACAGTAGATTATAAACAGTGACACGGCTGATATATATATATATATATATATATATATATATATATATATGTACTTTGCTCTTGATTGGGGTATAACTCATCATCGCTTCGTAGACTAAACCGAAAACTTAGCTTTTTGAGAGCATCTTGAGAAATTATTTTGCTGAAAAATCAGTTGAATTGCAGGAAAAGGCGGTTTATGTTTACGATGTAGGGGCCTAATTATGTGCAGGAGCTTCTGATTCAACTTATAGAAATCAGATCATCCGAGGAAAGCAGAACAGATAAAGAAACGATAAATGGGCGTATAAGCTACTTAAACGAGAAACAGTCGTTGAAACAACTCCATGAACTATAAATAGTCATACATAGCAATACTATAATATTGTTATAGTCGGCCTTAGTATAGTAACAATAGAACAATACCCGTTATATTGCCATCCGCAACACAGTGAGACATTTTGCGAGCATATGTCGTTGATATTCTTTCGTAGGATATCATGAATCTCTGGCTGATTCAGCACAAACTTTAGGCAAAATATAACGTATCAATCAGTCCACATTTGATTAAATTTATTATTTGGTGTGTGAATATCTTACAAGAGTACGCATATGTAGAATGGTTTGTCAGCGCTTATATTAATTATTTTCAGCGCTTATTGATACTTCTATAGCGCAAATTATCTCTGATGCACAAGGCATAAACTGATACAGGCCAAGACCATGCCATGTATTCAAGTCAAGCTTCAGTAAGTTTGTCCATTTAAGTTTTCGTGACTAGCAGCAGAGGCGTAGCGACCGCCCTCCGCACCCTCCAACCGGAGGGGGCCCCGCAAGGAAGGGGGCCCATAAAAGTGGCAAAAACTAATCGTGAACGGCGTGAAGTCATTATGATACTGTTTTGTAAGGGGCCCTGGGCCCCTGGACGTAGCCTATGTTCGGAGGGGGCCACGTTCTTTGTTGCTACGGCTCTGACTAGCAGATGTTACTGGTGAATGAATATTTAGTATTATTTTAAAACACTTCTATGTATAACGCAAGACTAATGGATTTCTTGCTAAGAGCGTTCTGATGATATCCAATGTGTCTGCATGACCTACATGTACATAAACCGGTTGCTTTGTGATTGACCAAACAACCAGTTCCTGTAGACTGTAAATGTTTAGCTCGCCTTTTAAAATGGCAGTGTGCTAGTTAGAACCCTCTCCAAGATGTTTAGAACTTTGAGCAAATCTTTGTTATTGAACTCACAGAGGTTTAGCCCTCCTGGCTGATGCTGGCAAGTGGAGCTATCGCTCTATTGGGGCATTGATAGTAGAATATCTCTATGCAACATTGCTACAAATAACATCTAATAAGATGTAATTGTTACCGTAAGCATTGTGTCTTCTTCTTGTGTCTCAGGACTTTGGAAGACCAGCGCTGTACCTCTGGTTTTCTCATCCGGTAATTCTGTTTAAAGTAAATAATCTAAATTGCGCAAAACTCTAAGAAACCTGCTGTATGCCTATGTATGCATCTTTGAAATCTCTTTAGATATGTCATAGCGTTTTTAAAAGGCGAAGAGGTGCAGACAAACGTCTGTAAAGTTTTTCTTATTCAAGCTAAAAATGAAAAAAAACCAGTTAGTTTCGTAGCAAAAAGACTGTCAAATGATTGTCAGTATGAATGTTAAAATCGAAAATCTCACAAAGTCTAAAATGTAATCTGGGCACTAAGTGCTCAGCGTAACTTTGACCTTTTGGATTGGCCTATTGACATAAGCAAGTTCAAGTTTATAATTTGTCATATAGTTGGGCATAGTAGCCGATTGTGGGGCACGGCAGCCGAATGGTTAGAGTACTCGGCCTGTGACGCGGAATGCGGGTTCGAGACTCCTGGAGACGGTTACTGTGTAGGGACCTGGATCAGGTCCTTCACTAACAATTGCTCAACGACATTGATTGATGCTTAGTCGTTAGATAGTGGCGCTTAATAAATGCAGGAGAAATAATTTTTGTCTGCTGCAGTGTTTGTTTATTAAATTATAAACTCCATTCGCTTATTACACCAAAAGTCGCATATGTAAAATACAGTTTTATTTGGTAAGTCTTCTATTAGGCCTACAGTTACATTCGCAATCTCTGCTATGATTTCAGTTGCAATCTCAACAACGATATTGTCTTACTATGGCAGTTGTACTCGTTGCACAGTTGTTCATCGTTCGCTTGACCCTCGCATGGCGGCTGATCACAGGTTCTGCGACGCGACTGGTAGCCATAATCACACGGTTTGGAGCAGACTGACCAAGGTCCCCAAGTATTCCAGCCGGAACTTGCAGGTTCTGTTGAAGGTCTCAAAGTTGGGGTTAAACTCTGATGTTCTGCTGAGGAACTCACAATTGTAGCCGATGTGGTCAGTGTGGTAACTTCGGTCAGAGGGACTGTCGAATTTGATGTTCCTGAAACTAAGTGTTCGGTTGCAAACTGTAATTCCATGCAACGTCATAAAATATGCCATTAAATATAATAATTTCTGTGTTCATTCTTTGTAATTGTAATTGAAAATTTATATAGCGCCTGCTCAAGAGCAGACTCATTAGAGGCGCTCCCGACTTAACACCGTGAAACCCACGCTAGAGGCCGACACTCACACCCGCAGCGCACATTAAACGTCATTATCTAATGACAAAACCCACCAATCGGTAGTTCTGAGCAAATTATGTGTGAAGGACTTGCTCAAGTTCCCTGTACAGTAACGACCTCCGTGGATGATTGAACCTTCACATTCAACTTTGAAGACGAATGCTCAAACCAACGGATTTCATGTCATAGAAATCTGATGAAATTGCTTTAAAATGCTGAAGACCATAAATGTAATAATACAAGCCGGGAGAATAGAAAGGCAACAACTTGACGTCAATCTGGTTCAATTAAATTCAATTCGTAAACCTTATTGGTCACAAAATACAGGTTCATATTACCATTTGTTGCAGTAGTTCATGGGTGTCAACGGGAACAATATTGTTCCGCTGGCAGGGTCGCCCCTTTCTCATTTCTATTTCCATATACAGCAACACTGACCATCAAAGTTCATATCGAAACCAGTAAAGAAATGTGCCAGAGTGCAGAAATGTACAAGGTAGGCCAAATACATGTGCAGCAGTGCATACAGATCTATGAATTCTCCTCAATCCTCCAACAGTACGGCCTAATCCAGCACGTCGCTACCCCCACCCACCAGGCCGGCGGCTGGCTCGATGTCTTCATCACTCGTGACGACTGCGTCCCTGCTGATCTCAGCATCTGTCCTCCCGTCATCTCAGACCATGGGCTGGTCTTCGCTGACATTCCCTTCCTCCTGGCGGCACCTGTCTATGTTGTTCGTCAGTCTCGTGGTTGGAAGCGCCTGGACTGTGAAGCTTTCCAGTCGGCTATCCTTGCTGTTCCAGCCTTCTTTGACCCGAGCCTCATCTACTACTGAATTATTTGACATTTATGAGAGGTCTATGACAGCCATCATCGACCGTCTTCTTCTTACATCCCGTCCGGTCAGACATCGCCGGCACCCTCTATCCCCGTGGTTCGGCGTTCAATGAGCACTTATAATTACAGTTAAATAGACCTACCTCCACATCGGAACTCATCTTGAAGCCACACGTCAGGTGGAATGCATTGCTTACGGCTAGCGGCGTCGACGCAGTAAGCCGATGCACAGTCAGGTGGCACAGCCAGTAGGTAAACGAAGTATTCACTTCCAGATTCATTACACAACCGTATACGAACCGTTCCGTTCCATCCACAGATGTTTTCAGAAGTAAATGTCGCGCACACACTGGCTGTTGTATCGGACCTGTCTAAACATTTAGAAAATAATAATTTTTTTATCTCTAATAAGGTGAATTGTTCTTAGACTAATCCCAAATGCTCACGACAGTGATAACCATACTTTATAATGCATATTAACTTAGCTGCTAATGCGTATTACTTTTGAATGCACAACCACATGGCAAAGCAGCTTTCGCAGCACCCGTATTTTGCAGAGACCAGCCCAAATTTGAAACACTACCGCCTACTGGGTACCTGATTATTGTTGTTGTTGTTATTGTTGTTGTTGTTGTTGTTATTATTATTATTATTATTATTATTATTATTATTATTATTATTATTATTATTATTATTATTATTATTATTATTATATAATATAAATAATAATAAAAATAATAATAATAATAATTATTATTATTATTTTTATTATTATTTTAGTTGTTGCTGCTACTGCTATTTTAAAGTAAATTCTCCTTGCTGTTGCTAATTCAATTCCTATCCAGTAAATGTGCAATTTTGGTTATTTTTATCCGTTTATATTTCTATATGCTGATTCGAATCTGTTTTTTCATAACTGTGCTTTAAATTGCTTGGGTCTGCTCTTCTCTATTAAACACTTCGCCATTTTCCGCTCACTTTATCCCTCTTTTCCTCAGCGCGAGTAGGGTCTATTGTTAAGTGTCTTTAACATGTGTAATACCTGTTGGATGTGAACCGTTCATCCATATTGGTGCTTGCGTTCCGCAGTAACCAGGTTCAACAGGTCTCTCGATGAGTCTATTGCCTGCGTCGTGATCAAATCGATACCAGGTTGCTGAAAAACGCATCTGATGTTTTAATGTAGATGGACATTTATTTTGCTTTGTTATAGAAAAATCGTGTCAGAAACACTGACAAAAAGAGGCTGAAAGGATTAACTTTCCTATTAGCTAAACGATGAAAGCTGCACTCAAAACAACTAAGTCTTGTAAACACTTTATTCACCGTTGCACAAATAAAATTAATTAATTAGTAACTTCTATTGCGCCGGTGTCTAATAAAACAAAATCCACGAGGCAGCTTGAGTCAAGGAGTTTATTATTATATGCAATTCAAAAGGCCGTAGGTGAAATCAAGCCTGACTATTTACTGTTGATGGTGTTTGGACTTAGCATGGAGAGGGGAACGCATTCAACGTATGAAAATGTTTGTGTTGGTTAAAATTCTGTATGCTTATGGTAATGCCAGCAATATATTTAACTTCTTATCGATGATCATATTTGGTTCAAACTTCAGCAGTTAGCAAACTGCAGGACTCTTTAGACAGTTAAACAGAATTAATTCATGAAGCATTAACTTATATCACTGGCACACAAGCTGGCGAATTCAAGATACAATACAACTTACTACAATTTTAAAATAATTAACCAATTAGTTACTTACTAAGATTTTTAAATAATTCACAAATGAGTCGCTTACTACAATTTCTAAATGATACGCAAATGATCTACTTAATACAGTTTTTAAATGATTCGCAAATGATCTACTTGCACATATATGAGGCTACAGTCTCTCAGGCATTCATTGCAAAGCGACGATTGGCAGACTTGGAATATATTGAGTCCGACTGAGAAAGCAATGTAAAGTTTTTCGTTTGACAAACCGAAATCAGAAATGAAAAACCCACCTGGATCAAGGAGGTAATCACAAATTGATACTTTTGATTGTCTGGAATCAAAATCGCTGCTTCTTAGACCGTCAACCATATAGACGGAAAGGTAATCTACGCATGGATTCACTCCGATGCACACTGAGAGCAACAGATTTTCAAACTTAACGCATTACACAATTAAAAATAGCTAATGCTCGATATATGATTTAATTACGATCAGCATAAAAACACTCAAAAGTACGTCTAGTCGTTATATCTATACAAACTGCAAGCCAATAATATATAAATTAGTTGCTTTCAGTTTTGTCAGTTATCGCCTGGATAGTTGATGCTCCGTAATTAATCGAAAGAATGTGGCAGTGGGACCATTAGCCTATTACTTCCTACCAAGTTTACTTTGTCACCGATAGCGTTCTTCATAAGTTTGGTCGTTACAATAGGATTACTCGAGCTGTGCTCTCCCATTTCAGGGTTGGCTGGCCGTAGAAATCTTCGATCTACTGCTCGGGGTGAATTAGTTGTGTCTTTGCATGCAGTTCGACTATACAGCGTCGCGCTTTATTACAGGTTGAGTCATCCACCTGCAATGGCCTCCCTTTGGACTAGCGTCTTGTCTTAAATATGGATTATGCATGGATTTTCTAAAAGTATTCGAACGCTGTTAATTTCTGCCGACGTTGAGGCGAGAGAGCCTCTGAATGGTTATCTGGAAAGGCGCTATGTAAATGCCCGGAATCAATGAATGAATGAATTTTTGTGGTAGAAATGGCCACGTTTTTGATCTAATTTAATCTGGAAACTTTAATAGTGTTTTTATCGTAAATAAATGGTCTCAATATGCTCCGAGTAAGCTATGCTTGAAAATATTTAACGCCAGAGAATGTGACGACACCGGTCAGCTAAGGCGCACTGCAGAATTTCGTTACTGTGACATAATCATAGAACATTTTAGGACGTAAAAAACTTGCTGAATTCTCAACATAATATTGCAGCTGAAGATTCGTGTATTTACAGAGAATTCATTAATATGAATGCAGGATTAGTAGGCATTGCTACTGCATAATTATAAAAAAGTTGACTATCAGGAGTAAATTATTTTTCGCGAAACTCTAAACATGGATCCTTCTCGTCTAGCACAAAAGAACCAACGACGATATGTCAAAGAGTCCAGAGATCTTCGTCAAGTGGAACATCACGGTATGTTGGTGGTATGATATCGACCTCTTTGCATCGGATTTGAAGCAAAATACATTATGTGTAACTGACTTCCGAATGTTGCATTTTATCTACCGGTTAGCAAATGAGATTAGAGGTCGGTCTTTTGAAAAAGAAGCTAAGTAAATGTCCTTTTTCAGTAGCTTACCTTACATTATATTACTGAACGAAAATTTCATGGAAATCAGGCAGTTGCAGCTCTACGTAAACTTATACTTCAAAATTTTAGAAATTAGAAGGGTCGTGATAAATAAAAATGAATGCATATATTTACCTGAAATCAGCCGAAGCACCAGTAGCAGTTCAACCAGTTTGTTCTTCATGATGGCTATCGAAATGCAAGAGATAAGCGAGTAACGCTCTGCCTGGACCGATCTTCGACTGGTAGGTATTAGATCTATATGGGCCTATATAACTGCTGTCTAATAAGACATTTCGTTGTCTTGCTGGGTGTCACATCATTTCCCGGTTTAGAAAACCCTTGAGTCATAAGATGCTTGCAAAACAATAACTATTTGATGGTTATTGCTTTCTGAACAGCACTGTCGATCAGAAAAGTTTAGATAAAAAATACGTGGGAAATTATTCGTGGGAAAATGTCAACCGGAAGCGCAGCTGGAGTCACAGTAGCAACGTATATATTAACATTATGCGTAGGCCTAATCATAAGCTACAATTATGATCATTATGTATTTAGGCATTTAATCAACCTGATAGGGACAAATCAGAAGTGGACGAAAAACAGCTGAGAGATTAGAGCCAAATAAACAATGAGGATGGAACACCCATTTGAACGGGATTTTTTAATAAGGAAATCATGATGTGTAAGAGAGCATGCGGATCGCGGATCGCCTTCTGAAGGTCGCTTATCTCTTCGATTTAAATCTCGGGATAGCACGGTCTGTACACGGAGACCTTAAATGGCGTGGCTCCTATTCAAATGGGGAGCGGTGGTGAAGGATCTCTGCCGATCAATTCATCAAGTAGGGTCGAGGCCATACGTTCGCTATTTAAAAGAACGTGTAGGGCTTACTTTTACACTTCATATAAGGAAACAGTTTAATCCGACCTATTCCAGATGTATGTTTCAATATTGGGGTTATAAAAAAGAACGGTATACACAAAAAAGAGAAAAACCTAGACACATTTTTGGGTTAAACTAAAACTATTTTTCAACTAAAAATAGTTTAACTAAAGTTGGCAAGTAATTTTTGAAATTAGTTAACTAAACTAAAAAAAGTAGTTAAACTTTTTCCAACTTTTTTCCAACTTTTACGACAAACATTTTCACAATAGCAGAGGTTAAGTGAACTGTAGTAATGCAAAGCGTCAATGACAATTTCATCTTCAAACTATGCAATGTATGCTGTTCTGGCATTCAGTTACAGGCGTACTGTAAGTAGTATATGCATTTGAAAACACAGGCTGTTAATGCTAAAACCATGCAGTGTTAAAATATTTTGTTATTGACAGTGTTCAATGTTCACTGTGGAAAAACAGTTGCATATTGCTGATTTTTTAGTTAAACGTTTTAGCTAGCAACTAAAATTTTTGAGTTAAACTATGGTTTTAACTAAACTATTTTTTAGTTAAACTTCATCCTTACATTTTTTAGTTACACTAAAAGTTAGCAACTTTATAGTTAACTATTGCCCATCACTGGTGAGGAAACTGTGGTCGGAGATGCAGCCAGCATAAGTGACCCGGCATTTCCAAGCGTCGCAAGATTATAAATTATATTATTATCAGTGATCAACAAGTCAGGCAGGGTTCCACAGCGAACTGGAATAAACACATGTTGGTTAGGATCAAACTATGTCAATAAACCGTCTAAGGCGCTGTAAATAAAGTTCCGGCACTGTCCGAACGGTGAAGATTCCCTACATATAAGCAGACCATCATTACTACTAGTATCAAGTGTGGAAATAATGGCCGAAGATTGGTCGTAGAAAGTGTGAATGGAGCTTGATCGTGGAAGAGATAACAGATTTACCTGTTCGTTTTAGGTTAAGCTCGCACGACTTAAAAGTAATCGATAAATAAATAACAAATACATGACCACAATAAACTAACCTAAATTAAAGAAATTGCCTGACATTGGAAAGGGCATTCTAAAAACAATGTCTAAGTGTATATATAGAACAATATATAGCCAATAATGTGGCTAGAAGTTCATACACATCAAATGTCTTGTCAGGGCGTCTATGGTTTTTTCTTTTGAGAAGCGATGTACAAATTTACAGCACTACAACAGACCACTGTCATTCAAGTCCACGATAATACAATCACTTTGATCATCAAAGTCAAGCGGTAACAGCCTGCGGCAGGCAAACAACACTTGAAAAACTTTGTAGGTAGGCCTATAAGATAAGTTCGAGGCGTTTTCATAAACGCCTCGAACTTATCTTAAGTAGTCAAAGATGCATAACAACATTTGATTAAACGTATATCAATGTCGCCTTCAATATCACCGGTTAACCACATGTGACTATACTTACACATAACCACAATGTAATTGTCAAAATGCCTTCAATTTACGACATAATATAGAACAAAGCAATCGAGAACAGGGAAATGGTGCAATTCTGGAAATTCCGCTGATGTCCGGGAAACTTGCCTCAGATACTTGAAAGCTTCGCTTGGGTATTAACGTCAGCGCGTCGAAGTGTATTTAATAGAGCTGGCCATGAACCTGGCTGCACTCCTGTGAAAGTTGTGAAAGAAAGAATATCTCTTCGCTGGCTGGTACTTGGATTCGCTGCAGCAATTCGGAGCACTGGTCGGTAACAGAGCTACGCCAGCGGAAGAAACCAAAATGGGGATGTTTCGAATGTTGGTTGTCAGCGGACTCTTCATTCTTGGTTAGCATCAGATGCAATGTAAATAATCACTGCCTGTAACATAGAAAGCTGTAACCTGTTCCTGCTTAAAGAGGCATAGATTATGCTTACAGTATTTAAAGATAACGGTCGGTATGCATTTGAGTGTTAAGAAACAATATTTACAACACTTTTTGAGCTATATAAAGGGTGCTATGTTAAGTACCTTGATAATACATATGCTCTATTTAAGCTTTTGCGCTTATCTATAGAGTAGCGCTTTAGAAATTTGGAATGTACAATTTCGATCACTTAAAGTTGTTACACAGATCTTACAGTTGGAGATACGGCGTGGCAACAGAGCTATAAAAATCGTGAGCAATTCCTATGAGATGTCTTACTTGAAAACAATAATTTAATTAATTTAAAATCAGCCGCAAATTTGAAAGGCATTCGCCTAAACGACTATGCGTTGCTATAAGCCGTGTTAACTTACCACAATTTTTCAATTTTATATGACGATCTTTTACTTGGAATCGCGATCCCTAAGCCTACGCTGCCGAATGAATAATTTGAATGATGTAATCTAATATGATCTGGAATCCTCTATGGCACCTTTTTCTGAATAAACAATGCTTGAAGCCAAATTCATAACCAGAAATACTTGGACAGAAGTTATTGGACCCAAAGTGCCACAGAGACCACATGAGACCCATTGAACCTGCATCATCACGACTATTTAAACTGAACTTATGCTTAAAGCTGAACTGAGCAGAGACCACCGCGTCATACGGACTCATACCTAATCGGTAGCAGATCGGTCTCTAGTCGAAAGAGTGTGGGTTCCAGCCTGCTGAGCCAGTGGTGCACAACCTTTTAGGGCCAAGGGCCAATAAGCGATTTCTTAAGCCCCCGGGGCCAAACAAGTGTGAGTACTCAGCTTAGTCCAGATGAATGCATGCTAACATTTAAAAAGATGACGTGCACAGTAAAACACAAGAGAAGGGGACCCACAGTACTTCTATATTACTAAAATACTTATAGTTTTTTTTCAATGACCCCAGTGGGCAAGTCACTGTAGACTTAATGAATGCCATAGCCAGCTCTTAAATAGTCGCTTTTCCTGTTGAACATCGGGGCTACATGTCGACTGGTCCGCGGGCTGGACGTTTTGCACCACTGCGCGAAGCGGACTCCACGTAGAGACCCTAGACAAGAAATGTAATCGTGCTCAAAAATCTAAACTTCTAAAGCGCTACTTGAAAGTAAACGCAGGGCTCCAACTTATTCACGAGCGTTGCGTCGTGCCAGAGGGGTTATCCGGAGATACGGAGTCAAGAATACAATTCTGTTGCCAGAAAACTTACGCGAACGCTCGTCTCTGTTACATGAAGTAGGATTTGGTATCGGCGTCAGCAGATAGTAAACGGCAAGTCCTGCAGTGCACTGCCCAGCAATTCATGATCTTCTGGCCGTCCATTGCGGGCTAAAGGTCCGAAGAGCAGTAAAGAAACGCCTATTGTATCATCAAGGAATATAATACAATATTTACAGTGGAACTATTGTTTTATCAAGGAATATAATGCAATATTTACAATGGAACTAACTCACAGGACGATGAGACATGATGAATATAAAATATAAAATATTTATTTACAGTAGATAAGTGAATACAATTATGCGGTGATCTAATTATAAAGGTGAAATGAGATGACTGATATGAATGGTCTAGCCATCGAATAAGCTTACATCACAGACAGTCTTACCAGGTGAGGAGCTCTGTCCGAGAACGAACCCAAAGCAGTCGGCCCAAAAATATGAAGGCATATGCTTATATAGACAAGAGCCTAGGAAATGAGTTTAGCCCAGCTTAGCGCAGCCCAACTAGATAAATCCATTTAGGGGACTGTCGGCTTAAGCCGACACGCGCCTGTGAAGACGATTGCAGTGGTGTGAGCTAGACAGCAGTACTGTAGGCTAACGGTACATGACTGGGCTCTAAGCTAAAAATAAGATAAGACCCCTTCCAGTTGGCAAGCAGTGATATATATATATATATATATATATATATATATATATATATATATATATATATATATATATATATATATATATATATATATATATATATATATATATAGAACCAATTGAACACCGTGATAGTATGTTCAGCAAGGGAATTGGAAGCTAAAGCTGCTGCTTTTTTACTTAACATGTTACGTACGTTTCATAGCACTATGATACCTAATTAAAGTGACCAGACATAATAGATAACTGATTGTGTTTGGTTTAGGTAACATAAGTGTGACTCACTGTCAGGTGTGTGATAACAGCTCTTACACCCTAATCGATAACCCCAGAAGAAGCACAATGGCTATCTACGACTACACAGTCGATATACCGCTGTGTGATGATGGTCTCGACGAAGGTATTTCAATTAACTGCACAACGAGGTAATTTAGATAAGGAAAGTTAAACCGTAAATATTCCTTACATTTCTGTTTTGACAGTAGACCAATGCCTCAGAAGTGTTATTTCACGCACTTGGAAAGCATGCATTCTAATCAACAAAAGCAATCAGAAAAGTAATAACCCTTTATTCGAAAAATCCAAAGTAGGATACGGTAAAGGCATCTAAAGTTAGAAGATACACTCTTTGTGTCCTATTAAGAACGATTATCTGCTGCTTGGTGGCGTTTCAGACATTAGGTTCTTCAACCTCGGGGCTACGTTTATGTAGTATTTCCAAAGTATATAACCATAGATAGATAGATAGGTATTTACCATCTTACCGTTCTCCCTGTTACAATTATAGTCGATAGAGGCACAGTTCATACTACCCATTAGTCTACGGTATGCATCTGTAGAAAGCTACGTTAAACTATTATGAAATCGCAATTAATTTCGTAATGTTTAGCAGTGATTATCATTATCTATATTGTCATTCAGCCATATACTGTTATTCGTTTAAACAGGTTACATACGCTAATTTCAATTGTTTTCGCTGACTTTTCTTGTGCCGTCTATAACAAAATCAGGATAATTATTGCTGTTTGTTGGATGCCCAATGAAGACTACAATTATTTAAATACTTCTATGCTACTAGTATCTGCGCTGGCAGTAGACTTTGTAAAACACCCTTGAACAGACTAGCTTACTATTGACGATTCTATATAAATTGTCGTAATATTAACTACGCCGTTGTCTTGATGCATAAGGCGTCAATCGGTGGTCATTTGACGTGAAATATATTCGAAATAGTTCCTTTTTTGTGCCCCTACACTATAGCTTGTAAAGCTTAATGTGGATCGGACGGCGCTGAATTGTCTACACGGATATTTGTCAGTTATGAATTTGTTTCTTCAATGCAACACAGCGCTTTGGTACAGATTTCTGTCTTATGCTGGAGAAACGGTTGTCGAAAGAGCAGAGAACGACTCGGTTCCTATCAATCGATGTGGCACTCAGGCACCTATCTACATCCAGGGCCTCAACTCTCATCCTTCAGAAGGTAAGTTAGAACTTATTGAATGTATGAAATTATAAATGAACAGTTTTAGCAACCGCATTCAGTTCCCTGTTTCAATCTCATAATTTTAATACTCTTCAGATTGTAAATGAATCGATCTCAGCTACAAATACTCCTGCACAGTAGCCTACTATCGAATGTTTTAATTGATATATTGCTTTAACGTTCCATATAATAGGCGGCAGGCCTACAGTCTGCCTCTGCAGGACGATACTTTGCCTTTACTGTCATGTAAATTTATAAATAACTGCAGATATTTATATAGCGCCTTCTAAGTGCCTACCGTATTTAAATCAATCTTCACCGTTTAAATTTAGCCGAAAAGAATTTGGCTAATGAGCAACATGGGTGACAGAGAAATAGAAACCAACAGAAATAGAGAGAGACCGGGAGAGAAAGTTAAAGTTGTTGTTTCCGCTTATTCACACACGTTGGTTGTAAATACTTTGGGACTGATATGTTAATATAGATGATAGATAGATAGATAGATAGATAGATAGATAGATAGATAGATAGATAGATAGATAGATAGATAGATAGATAGATAGATAGATAGATAGATAGATAGATAGATAGATAAATAGATAGATAGATAGATAGATAGAGAGATAGATAGATAGGCAGACAGACAGACAGACAGACACACAGATAGACAGACAGATAGATAGATAGATAGATAGATAGATAGATAGATAGATAGATAGATAGATAGATAGATAGATAGATAGATAGATAGATAGATAGATAGATAGATAGATAGATAGATAGATAGATAGATAGATAGATAGATAGATAGATAGATAGATAGGCAGACAGACAGACAGACAGACACACACACAGATAGATAGATAGATGGATAGATAGATAGATAGATAGATAGATAGATAGATAGATAGATAGATAGATAGACGGACGGACGGACGGACGGACGGACGGACGGACGGACGGACGGACGGACGGACGGACGGACTGACAGACAGACAGACAGACAGACAGATAGATAGATAGATAGATTGATTGATTGATTGATTGATTGACTGACAGACCAACAGACAGACAGATAGACAGACAGATAGATAACCTTTTAGGTACATCACAACAGCGTTGCGTATGAAATTATATACGCTAGCCCAAATAGTGTTAGACATCACTGAGAGAAGAAACATCGTGAAATGCAGTGTTAATTTCAATTTCTGATAGACTCTGCAACGTCGAACGCAACAATTTGTGCAAACTATGGTGGCAATCACTGCAACTGGATGGAAACCATTAAAATCCACAGATGTCCAGCACAGGGAACTCAGAACGTATACTTCTTGTACAAGTTGAAAGCTGCACCAGGCTGCTCTCTTTCGTACTGTGTTGGAGAGGAGCCGCCTTGCCACCAGAGCGAATACTGGAACGGAACCACTTGCGTCAGTAAGCAAAACCGTAGGCTTTCCTGTGTTTTTTTCAACCTAAGTGTAAGCCACATAGACCACCAACATCAGTCACGCACAACTTATGACAGATTTCCGCATTTTCTCAGTTCCTCCACCAATACCGCCACTCACTCATCGTCATCTGTCTCGGGCTCCTCTACTCATCACCCCACAGGCTTTCCACTTCAAACTGAAAACTCACCTCTTCAAGATTTCCTATCCTAATCCATCGGATCCTCTGCCTTCCAAGCTATCTCGTTCTCAACGAAACCCTCCGTAACAGCTGCTATGCCTCTCCCTGGTCTCTCTGGCAACCGGACTCGGACCACCAACGGACATCGATTTCTGGACAACCCCTCGGATACGTCGCAGCGCTCGTGAATAAGCTGGTGCTTTGCGCTCAGCTTTACAGTGGCGCTTTAGAAAATTGGAGATTACGATTACGATTACGATTTATTATGAGGAAAATCAAGCTTTATATGCATGTACAATTGTACATCCATGGTTATACGCACATAGCCTCGTGATTGGCTAAGGCCGTATTAACTATACTTAGTCTTAATTGTCCAATCATAATACAGCTCTATGCGTATATAAACTGTCATCATACTAGATATTCATTTATATTATATTTTACATAAACACCACGCCTACCAACTCTAAAACCTAACAAAACACCTGCCCACTAATGCATGTGACACTAAGGCTATCACTCTTTAAGTCAGTTAATATAGTCGCTTATTATCAGTCTACATACAGGTAATGTCACAGCTGTCCAGTCAGAGTTAAGGCTATTTGATTAATTTAGGAAACGGTGTATTTCGACCCACGTAGAAAATCGCGAATCCTCCGCTGCGCTGACTTAAAATTTCACAGAGGTGAAGTAGTAAGATTTGAAAGTATTAGCGCTTCGTATCTACTGGCATAGGGCATACGTGTGTTCATGGGCGCCCGCAGGATTTTTTGCAGGGGAGGTCAGTCACGTCCGGGAGAGTTAGTTGTGTAATATTTAAATATTAATACACTGTATATATCTTTTCAACATTCAAAGACACATACCACTATGTTCCCTTCATGTAGGCCTAAACCTTTCGCAGTGTTCTGCACTACATACCGCCAAAGAAAATAATTTTAGCAATACATAAGAAATGAATCCATACTAGCGCACACTTCAGTTAAATAAATTTATGCCAATAATACAATCTCATTTCTGAAGTTTGGACTTTGGAGGAGTGTAATTTTACTCAGAGGCCCGGAAAGTGTTTAAAAGTTGTGTGAGCCAACCTAAGCCAAGTTACCCAAGTAAGCAGCATACAGACCTAAGGTGGATAAAATTATCCATTATATCCGATAGGCCCTATAATCTAGAGGCCTAACTATGTTTTTTGTCATTTTTGTCATTTTCTACAACCACTGGAAAAGTGTAAGCCCCATTGCACACTTTCACTTCCACTTGCTGCGGCGTCCTCGGCAGGTGCATCTGAATCTATAAAAAGCACACTGCACACCCACCCACCTACAAGACACTCCAATCCTCCCATGTATGGAGCCTCCTATCTTCGTCAGTTATTCACAGTTCAGTTACGCCGCTCAACCCGCTCCTCATCCACCCTAACACTTCGCCCTTCGGTCACCTCATCGCTAAAATTTGCAACTCGCTCTAGGCTATAGCCATAGCTGTTCTGCTTCTCTTGAATAAACTCTCACCAGAATCAGTGATGGGCACTAAACTATTTTTTTTAGTTAAACTAAAACTATTTTCCAACTAAAAAAAAGTAGTTTAACTAAAGTTGGCAACTGATTTTGGAAATTAGTTAACTAAACTAAAAAAAAGTATTTAAACTTTTTCCAACTTTTTCCAACTTTTTACGACAAACATTTTCACAATAAAAGACGTTAAGTGAACTGTAATAATGCAAAGCGTCAATGACAATTTCACCTTCAAACTATGCAATGTGTACTGTTCTGGCATACAGTTACATGTGTGCTGTAAGTAGTGTATGAATTTGAAAACACAGGCTGTTAATGCTAAAACCATGCAGTGTTAAAATGTTTTTTGCTGACAGTGTTCAATGTTCACTGGGGAAAAATAGTTGCATATTGCTGATTTTTTTAGTTAAACTTTTTAGTTAGCAACTAAAATTTTTTAGTTAAACTATGGTTTTAACTAAACTATTTTTTTAGTTAAACTTCTTCCTTAACTAAATTTTTTTAGTTAAACTAAAAATTAGCAACTTTTTAGTTAACTATTGTCCATCGCTGACCAGAATTACGACAAATATATATATATAGGCCTACATATGTATAATTATATATTACAGCTGTCTTAATTATTAGCTGTCCTGTGTCTTATCTCTATATCCAAGTCCAACCACTCTCTCTTCAGTCTTGTAGGATGATATATTGTGCGTGTCACCATATTCCGCCTTTGAACCATGCAAAGAGAACCCCAAGCTATCTTTCAACAGCCAACATCTGTTTAACCTTTCAGACCGAGAGAGTATGCGGTTTCCAGTATCCATGGTTCTCTGGGCAGTCTCCTTAGCTTGCTGACCCTAAGGTCAGGGCTGGCATTGCCCGGCTCTAGGTAGGTTCCATTAGGCTTATTGTATTATTTCTATTAATTTCATAGTGCATCAACTCTGGGGTTTCTCGTCAACAGCCAGCACCTGCTGTTGCTTTCAAACTCAGAGAGTAAGGTTTTCAGTATCCATGATTCTTTTGGCAGTCACATCATGATTTCCGGGGGGGGTCACGCGACCCCCCTTGATCTATGCTTCGGGCGCCCATGCGTGTGTTGCTTGTATGGTATTGCTGTTGATGCATATTCTTGAATCATCAGCAACATTTCTCAAAGGCATGGTCTGCGTGATTTACAATAATTTGTACTTGGATTGTAGGCCCTAGTGTTCGAGCTCAAGTCGCAAGCAGACCACGTCTTTGAGAAATGTTGCTTATGGTTACATGAATCCGCAAAATTTGCCCCGCATCGTTTATAAGGAAGACATTTTACTTATCGAGCCACAAATTAATGGAAAATCTGTCAACCTGCCATCTCTCAGCTGCTGTGTAACCAACTGAAAACCAAACTGAGTTTGCGCTCTCCAAAAAGCATACACTCGAGTGCAGTTCACGATCTTCAAACTAAACGTCATTGATTTACTGGAGCTAGCAATGCCATGGCTATCGCATACGTTGCAGTGTGCTGCTGCATTCGCCTAAACCTAGAAAATCAAATTTACTTCTATGCTATGAAATACACAACAGGTCATTTGACCACTTTTAAGGGAGATATTGAAAAAACTCCCTGTCTCAGACAGACAGCAGTCCAAACGTTTCATGTGCCGTAATTGCTCTAAGTCGAATAATTGATTTAATAATTTTAGATAACTTTCCACCGATGTCTGGCTTTCCACTGTTTTGGGGTCCGTACACAACTGGGAGCGGATTGGCCAAAGAAGTCTTCTTCACTTGTTATGTGCAATACGCGAGGCAATCCAATGACACAAATGCACGTTTTCGTGTCACTTTCTTGTTTGACGGACGAATAATGGAGCACGTGAACGTAATGAACGGATCAACCGGTCAATTTGAATACCTTCCGAGCTTTTATCTGACTGCGGCGAATAGCACCACTCAAATTGTCCTCGGTGAAAACTACCTTAGAGGACGACTAGGCAGAGAGGTTAGTGCATCATATTCCTACTGACACTTAACTAATTTAAAAACAAATGTGTAGGTAGTCTAGCTACGAATGGGAGCACATTTTCTGGTAAGTTAGCAAATTTGTAATTCGGTAAACAAAGGCTATTGGCTATTTTGAAAATTGTATAAAAGATGAATCATGCAATTTGGAAGCATACAGATTACCTGCATTGCATTTGTGTAGATCAGTTGGCTTCATGATACATTCATGCATGCATACATACACACATACAACATAGTTACCTACGTACTTTGGTACACACGTACAAAACACTCATGTATAACACTAGCCTACATTATACATACATAAGCACTCATGCACATGTATTTGCATGCATGCACACAGTCATGCATACAGATGCATGCATACATGCAAACATGCATTCATACATAAATACAGATATTCTTTAAGGTGCACTATATACAATTTCAGAATGAATGAATGAATACACACATATAAAGTATACATACATACGAAAAAAAGCATGAAGTATGATACTGTGTGAAGTGAGTGCATTTTCGGTAATGTATAGGGCCTACCATTCATTACAGCATTTATGACGTTTGTGCTAGCTTGCGCTAGTTTGAAATGCTTTTTCGTAATTTCACTTGAAAAGAAGAAAAAATTACAACGTGATTTTTTGTCATCATTATAGATTAGTTGCAAAGCAGAATCTTATTGGGATGGCTATGAACCTGGCCACGGACCGTCAAATTCTACTATGCTGAGCCAGGCCAAGTACTACGCAGCTCTGGAGGTATCCTATTCACAATTTTCACTAGCTTATATGACTTCAATTCCACAGTCAAACAAGACTTATATAATGAGACTTTTTACAAAACGACACTTTGGAAGTAAGACGCGTAAAATTTCAAATGCATTTCTTAGAAATGTTGACGAGCAAACTTAATCGAACCACTGATATGTAAATAGAAATTATATTATAGGAATACTCGACGCTCTGCATGCCAGTAATTTATGCTCTTAGATCTTCAATGTCTCACTCATTCTACAGCTGCCCCGAAGTTATATTGCAACAAAGTTTCAGCTAAAACAAACAAGAGATGGGCAATGCTTAGTGCTCGTTTTAATTTTCTCTTGGTTTTTGCACACCAACAAATACCAGAACGTAAATCTAGATTTTGCTGGTAAAATTGCGCCTGACTGAAGTACTAATTATTCCTTATTTTAATTTTAGAGCGAGGCGGATTCGAGCCACGTTACCAATCCTTCAGAAGGTTCTACCTACACAGTAGTTTTCCGAAGTACTCTTCCTTTGACATGTAGTCATTGTACTGCTGAGGAAAACTGCTGCTACTACGACTTCCGAATGAAGTCGTCTGAAGTGGCGGGGTCGACCTGCAGCTTGAGATGGAGTAGCGGTTACACAGCAAACGCTTCGGTTCATATTTTGCCAGGCAAGTCAGAAAGTCCAATATCGTACGGAATGACCTTCGAGCCTTACAACGGCGACTTCACATCCGGATCAAGATCTCTGTGGCGCGATTATCAGATTCAATCAGTCATGGTAATCTGCTTTGGTATTAACGCTCTAAAATTTCAATGTGACTGATCAGAATTTAAGATAAAATTTAATTGAAGGCAGATAATGTTTTTACAGCGAAAAAATACTTAAATGAGAGAGGAATTAGTTTTCCGTTCATTGTAGTGCAAGCGCGTCGATAAAGTGTTAAGCCCGTTCTAGTTATGCCTACTTTTCAGTGAAGATCAATGAGCGGCTGTTTTAATTTATTAAATAGGCCTACTCTTTATTAACAGGTGCAATCTGTTCCGTCGTCAACATCCTACTTATGGTGCTCCTCAGCAACTGATCCGAACGTCTACACATTTGATTCCGTGTAAGTAGCAGTGACTGTGAACTTGGCTACAAATTTATCGAAGTACTTGATATTAAGTATTAATGTGTTTCCGTATAAGCTGTTAGTGCTAGAGATAACCATAAAGAAGAGTCCAGGATAACCTGTTTTAGTTTATTGAGATCAATTTTTATATAAAAAAATTAGTAATTTGGATGAGGTTTAAATTAGAAGTCAAGTTTTGAAAAGATGGCAATATTATCGGAAATATATTAGTCAAAAGAGTAAAATAGCCTAAATAAGCGTTTGAGAATGAGAACGACACACCAACATATCCAATGTGTGGCTTTTGTTATATTTAAGAAAGTTAATGAGCTGCGGTACGTCAAATCCTTCCAACATGTCAAGAAATGCTGAAGCGCCCAGACTTTCTGCATCAATATAAGTATTAATATCACCCAAAAATGTTTTTATTATTTCAGAATAGGGTTCAAATATTCAGGTAATGGCTGAAATTCACTCAAAAAATCCATTAAAGAGAGGGTTGGTGGCCGATAAACGTTGGCAAGCAACATTTGCTTGCTGTCAGAATTGAGAGAAGCGGCCAGTACTTCAAATTACTTGCTAGCTGACGGGATAGACAAAGTGAACTTATGCAGGAGAAGTTTCCGCTTGAACATGAAAGCCCCCACCTTTGCCACTGCGTCGAAGTTCATGTAGGCATAGGCGTAGACTCTGGGGGGGGGGCAGCCGCGGCAGTGCCCCCCAATAATTGAGATGGACTGAACACCCAATGCAATAAGTGTAGAAAGCAGTGCTTTTTTCAGCCGGAACGCGCCGAAACGGCGTTCTGGCACCTTTTTCAGGTACTAAAAAATAATTTATTTATTTTAAAACCAAAAACAATAATTTAGTTATTTTTATATAATTTCAGTGTTTTGACCTGTTTTCAGTGTTTATTGAGACCCACCGAACCACCAATCCAGTTTTTCTCGGGATTTTAGCCCGCCCATAATTATTCCGTTCCGAAACCTACTGTTCCGTTTACGGAACCTTTTTTCCAGAAAAAAAGCACCGGTAGAAAGAATAACCAAATCCCCCCTCAATATTTTGGATAAGTTTACGCCAGTGCATGTAGGAGAAGCAAAGTTGGTGGAATGAGATAACAAATGAATGCAGATAATATTTATTCTTTAATTAAGCGCCTGCAAACGCACTGCGCTGTACATGTACATGTTATGCGATAAACCTTAACTACTAACAGAACAGACAGCCTGCAATACACGGCGCAAATTGCAGCCTACAAAGCATGTCCGCCTATGGGACTCGATCTCTGTACCTCTCGCACTCTACGCCAGATGTTATCCTATGCGCTATCGGCAGTGGTTAAATTGCTCATCCAGAGGTGGTGGGTCTCTAAATATTTGCAAATCCAAAAAACCAGCGGCTAATCCTAAATTACAACAGGGACGTCATTTCAGCTTTTTCCAGAGGGGAGACAAAAAAGAGGTTAAAAAAATTTCTGCGCTAACGCGCGAACATTTTTCATCTTTTTTCATGTTTCTTTTAACATGTGCAAAACTGTGAGTCAATGCTGCAAATAATTCTCTTTCTTTCTTGTTTACCCCTTTCTTCTTCCTTCTTTTATTTTTTACATATTTTTTTCTCCAAAAAATCGGGGGTGGGGGGGCAAATGCCATCCATGACCCCAAAATCACGTCCCTGAATTACAACGTGCATGAAACACAACACATCACCGATAATTGAAAGCAAAAACATTAACAATTAAGATTGAAACATAATATTACTTTCCATAACATTTTACGGAAGACTATATATAGGCTTTGATCGACATGTCACTGCAATAATTGACTTAGGCCTACAAAGCACATAATGAACATACCAAACAGTAATATGCAGACTACTTTCAAATTGAAGAGCCCAGTAGGTAAAGCAGTCTGACTATAGCCTTAGATCATAACAGATGTAAACCCAGTGAAAAGCTGAAAATTAAGCAGAAGTTTCAATACTGTCATTCTGTCAATGCCACAATATGCTGACTTGGAAACATTTCCATACTGCCCTGCATGCTTCTATGGCTGTGGACATTTTCGGTGCTTTGCACTTTCATAAATCTGTTGCACGCTAACCACTACATTATCTATCCCGCCAGGGCAGAAATTTGGTTCAAGATTTCTGCTCCACTTGTGCCCCCTAGCCAACTCAGCTAAAATGAGTACACCGACAGTCCACAGTCGGTGGGAAGACGAGACGGCCTCATATGCCAAGGCTAAGAAAATGAAGTCGCTAACACTTCATACCCGTGGCTGTCTGATCCGGGCTAGATTAATAGCTTAATTTAAGGGACTGCAAGAAAATGTCTTGCAGCATGTCGACTCTTAGCTATCCAGTGGCGTAGCTAGCTTTTCATGGGCCCGGGTGCAGGGAGTCCCCATGGGCCCCTGTTTTGCCAGTAAGGTCTGTAGCCTTGCGTTCTTACCAATATTGCCATGGACTCATGTGTATGCCATCCGCCACCTAGGCCTAATATCTAAATCAAGGTCTTAGTTCACAGTCATAAATTACGCTATATTTCGCTATTATACAGATAAATCAACAATCAATAACCAAATACAGATAAAATAACAACCAATAACCAAAATGAGTTATTCCGTTCACTCATATAAACTCAGAAGACATTCTGCAATGTGACCGTCGTCACTCGAGACCGAAAAACAGGTGCATGTAAGGTAAAAGGAGTTCAGAACGGTGGCTGACAGCTGGCTATCAGTCAATAACCAATCAATCTGAAGTCGGGAGCGCCTCTGAGTAGTCCCCTTGAAGACGCGCTATATAAGTGCTCAAATGAATGAATGAATGAATGAATGAATGAATGAATAACCAAACTCAGTTATTCCGTTCACTTACATAAACTCTGAAGACATCATGCAAACTCTGAAGACAATATGTTGTTTTTGCGTCGTGACTCGAGTCTCAAAAACAAGGTAAAAGGAGTTCAGTAGGCCTAGGCATCTGTTGGCCCGTCCCTCTCGAATGATCTTCCATCCACGACTCGTTCTCAGATCCTAACAGGGAGCGCTGCTGCTACTTCTCGTTGTCTTAAGACTTTTCTTTTCTCTTGCGGCTCTTCGCACTGGGAGCGCCACTGATTACCTTGTACTTCGAGAGGCGCTTTATAAATTCGCAAATACAATACAATACAGTACGTTGGCTGGCAGCTGGCTGTGCTAAAACAGTAAAGTAAGGAAGTACTGTAATGCAAGTGTGTCGGCTGTCGAAACATTCGAACATCAGAACTACTAGATCTGTCACCAAATAAGCAGCAATGTGAATTAGATTAATTGTAAAAAGAAACTTTCAACTGTGGTTACAAAAAATTGTCTTGTGTCTCTGTGGGCCCCTGGAGGTCGTGGGCCCGGGTGCCTTGCACCCCCTGTACATATGATAGCTACGCCCTTTTAGCTATCCATCCACGTACGATAGCTTTCTTTGCACGCTGGCCAACTTTCTTTTCGACATTATCTGCAGACTGCATGCGCGATAATTATAACTAATCAGATGACATGCTATTCCAGATTTTCAAACGATTCCGGCTCAGCTTTCCGAAATTCCGCAAACGAGTTATTAATGAAGCAAATTACTGTGTTATCGCTCGGCTGTAGGCCCAAATATATACTTCTGCTGCCACAGCCTTGAGTTACTACACCCTTCGGCAGCGATTATAAAACAGCAGGCGATTTAAGTAAACACATATAGGCCCAAGTAGTTTTCTATAATGCTAGTGAATTGAACCGCACTGTGAGGATGACGAATGCTAATTCTGATCTTCGGTGGTGGATCTCCCTATTGAGGTGATGGGTCTCCCTGTTGAGGTGATGGGTCTCCCTTTTTAGGTGGCGGATCTCATAATTTGGGTGGTGGGTCTCACAATTCAGGTGGCGGATCTCAAATCAGAGGTGCCGGATCTCAGATCCGGCGGGATCCGGCTGAATTTAACCACTGGCTCTCGGGCATAACACTCAAACTTATATTTCGTTTGGAGGCTAATCTGATAATATAATTCATCCATGCTGCTATTTGTTGTCCTCTGCCTCTGAAGAGGCGCAGTATTGAATGGCGGCCAATAAACTCCTCTTTAACCTGTCTCTCCAGAGCTCTCCACAGCAGTTGCAAAAGTTTGATTTGTTTAATATTAGTTTAAATATTTCAATGATTACTATTATTATTATTTATTATTAATTAAATTTGTAACGCGCGCATGGTCACACCGAAATGTGAATCTGAGGCGCGGACAGTCAGCCGCCAGGAGAAGATGCAGTTAGATATCCAAGTGATTGATAGCCAAGGAGAAATAATGAGAAATAATGAGTTTTGAGCCTCTTTGTTGAGGTAGAAAGTGAATTTGAGCTACGAAGAGAGAGTGGCAGTCGATTTCATTCCCTGAGGCACAGACATCGAATGCACGCGAGCCCATAACTGTTCTGCATCGTGGCTCAGTTAAAAGGCCCGTACTTGATGATTGCAAGCAACGGGGAAGGATGTAAGGAATTAGTAGTGATTGAAGGTAGGGAGGTGTGCTGGTATTGAGGGCTTTATATGTCAAACAGGCCAATTTGAATTTTATTCTGAACTCAACAGGAAGCCAATGCAGCTGATGGAGTAGGACCGAGGAGCTTGTTCGTAGTGGAACACGCAGTACTACGCGAGCTAAGGAGCATTGAATGCGTTGCAACCTGTTGAGTTCATGATCTGAAAGACCAACAAAAACAGAATTAGCATAATCAGGGCGAGGGGAAACAAGGGAACAGGCTATGGTTTGCGACATGTTCTTAGTGGGAGTTGCTTAGTAGGGTGATTCGCTCGAAACCTCGATTGTAATAAATCTACTACGTCGCTATCTGACTGAGTCAATGGTATTTATAAATCGTCATACAGGCATATTCGTTACTTGTTCCAGAAGTATGCGCCATGTCCCTATGTCTGTTATGTCAGACTGGAGAGGACTAGCCAAGACTGGATTGACTGTTTGATTGATTATTTGATAGATTGAATGATTGATTGATCAATCATTTATTCATTTCTTGATTCATTCATTTATTCCTGACTTCTTTCAGTCAGACAATCAGTCTTGATATATAAATGGTTTATTGCATCTTTGGATGATTGGCTGGATGAATGGATAGATGGATGGATGATTGGGTGGGCGACGGTTGACTGAATCGATGTCTGGATAGATATATGAAAGTATGGTACATGTATATGCAAGCCTAAAGAATTCCATAAAATGTCACGGAATGATAGAAATTTGAATGTAATTAGACAGACTGTTATTGTGAGACACTAAGAAATATCTGCAGCTATAGCAATTTTGTAACCTTTCAGTTCTTTTTCGAATATGCAAGTTGGCGATTTCTACCTGGTTAGAACCAATCAATCTATGGAGGTAACATTAATATTTCAAACCTCTAGACAATGATTATATATTCAACCTAAATCGCGATTTAGATAGAGTTTAGAGTTGATCGAAGACATTAATAGATTTTCAATTGAGCTTATCAAAACAGCATTTTTAACCTCATAAATTCGTCGATACTAGTATTAGAGTAATGGTATACCGGTTACACATGTTAGCCGGACTTTATCTTGCTTAAAGTTCACTATATTTTCCATTGTTGCCCCAAATCATGAAATGACTAGGCTTTGATGTGCGAAGGCATAATGCATTCCAACCGAAAACTTTAATTAATATTACGAGCATTATCCCTTCAGCTTGAATACATTTAACTAGGCCTATCGGGACAGTTTTAACGTGTTTTTTATTTATAACGGAGCGATGTCAACATTATATTACATTAGAGTACTCTAAAATTTAATATTCCTTCACTAGTGTGTGGACTTCTGCAAATAAAATGTTAAACAGCCACATTTACTGGTGAAACTTGTGAACTGGAATTACCGCCACAAACAAAAAGTCATTCGAATGCTATCCGATTTTATGGCACCGGAGTTATGGCTATATACAGACGTCCGAACTAAGTATAGGATTTTATCAACTACAGTGAGGCAACATTATTGTCTTCAATTGACAGGTACAAGTTCGACAAGAGGTCTGTTCTATGGGAAGCTGTAACTGCGGAGTAATTGTCAGAGAAGGCAACAGCGCTTATAAGATAAGCATCTGTGAAGACGGACCGTGGAATGCTACAGTTCAAAGGTCACCGTCTGTTATTCGTCTGCTATCTCAAGATCCGGTCGACAGTTCATCGGTGTACAGAGATGGTGCTGGCGTAATGTTCAGTGTAAGCACGTGGAAATTGTTAGAAACTCCTCTCTGACTGCTACGGCGCCATAGACAGATCCAATGTCACCGTACTAGCTCTCTTTGACGTCAGCGCGGCCTTCAATACGGTCGGACATGACATCGTCCTCCAACGCCTATTGATCTCTTTCTAGTACTTTTCTAAATTGACTTGCTTCTTTTCTGTCTGGATGTGGTGGTGGGATCTAGTAGGTCCACGTGGGCCCCGGCTCCATTTGGACTCCCACAGGTCTTCCTTCTGGCTCCTCTGCTGCATTTACTTTATTCCTCGGATACTAGCACTCTCCTGACATCTTGCGGGGTTCTGAGTCAGCTTTATGCAGAAGACACTCTGGCCTACCTGCACTGTTCTCCCTCTGCTGCTGCAGTCGCTGCCCGGACCATGTAATGGCTATGGACGCAGTTGCATAATGGATGTCCTCAAATCGGCTCCGTCTTAAAACCCTGAAAACCCAGTTCATCTGGCTTGGCTCGTCTACGGCGTCCTTACTGCTGAGTTCCCGCTTATGGTAGTCGCATCCACTGTCCGTGACCTGGAAGTTCTTCTGGACTTGGAGCTGTCTTTGGCCCACCTCACAAATTTGGTCAGCCGTAGCTGCTTCTATAATATCGGCCAGCTCCGGGTAATGTCGCGCTCGCAGACCTTTAACGCAGCAGTAACTCTCATCCCCGCGTTCGTCTTGAGCCAACTTGATTATTGCTCCTCTATTAACGCGGGTCTTCCACGGGTCCGGATCGACCCTCTTCACGGGTCCACCCGGGCGGCTGGAAGTCTCATCGGTGGCTTCGCCAAGACTGATCGCATCTTGCACTATTTGCTGCAGTTTCTGCACTGGCTTCCATTTTCTCATCGCATCTATTTCCGGTTATCTCTTCGGAGAGGCATCTGTGTACTTGCGGAAGCCCTGCCACCCAGTCTTGTCCTAGGGCAGTCGGCGTCCCTTTGTTCTGCTGCCGACGGTGAACTGACTGTCCCTCTTGCCTGTACACAGTGTACAACCACAATACAACAGCGCGCTTTCTCAGCTGTTGGCCCAGTAACGTGTAACGGGCTGCCTCGGGTGGCGCACTGCCTCCCTAGTGGTTTTCCCTCGCCGTTCTACGGGCTACTGCTGCCGACGGTGAACTGACTGTCCCTCTTGCCTGTACACAGTGTACAACCACAATACAACAGCGCGCTTTCTCAGCTGTTGGCCCAGTAACGTGTAACGGGCTGCCTCGGGTGGCGCACTGCCTCCCTAGTGGTTTTCCCTCGCCGTTCTACGGGCTACTGCTGCCGACGGTGAACTGACTGTCCCTCTTGCCTGTACACAGTGTACAACCACAATACAACAGCGCGCTTTCTCAGCTGTTGGCCCAGTAACGTGTAACGGGCTGCCTCGGGTGGCGCACTGCCTCCCTAGTGGTTTTCCCTCGCCGTTCTACGGGCTACTTAAGACCATTTCCTTCTTGACCTGGGTCGGAAGCTTCTCTGAGTAGTAGGGGCGCTATATAAATTATGTTTGATTGTTTGAATAATTTATATAGTTCCAATTTTAGTATCTGTACCTCCAAAGCAAGGCCTCAGAAAGAAGCTCTTCACTGGTGGGGGGCATCGGGCGTTTGAACCTGCCTGAGGGTAGAGAGCTAGAAGAAGAAGATAATTTACATGTTATAGCCTACCTAACGATCTCAACAGGTCAATAACTTGGCTACTGATAAGACAAAGAACGACTAGGTTGACGAAGAAGGAAGGTCACAAGTTTAAAGCGACTTCTAACCGGAAATTATTGTTATAATAGAGCCTAAACAAAAAATTTGCATGACAAAGTGCTTGCATAGCAAGACGATTTTAAAGAATGAGATATTGCTCATGGAAAAGACATCATTCGTGTCAAATGTTTCCTACCACAGCAAATAGCACATAGTGTTATAGAACGCACGTTCTTCAGAAGGGATTTCAGAATTTGCAATGAACTAATTTGCTTTATGTTTGACTATGATAAATGCCATGGCTCTTTATCGCAGATTCGAATGCCATCCGGCCTTAGAGTGGAAATAAATGCAGTTAATCCATGGTTTAACATATACGTCTATCTGCCTCCAGTATACCACGGAAAAACAAGCAGAGGTTCTATGTGTGGAAACTGTAACAGAGACAGGGCTGACGATGAACGAAACACAAATAATTTCGACTATTTCAGGTACGCCCATTTGCTCTTATGACTACAGCACATAAGTGAAAGTGAAATAAATTCATAAATAATAATAACTGAACAATGTAGATCACACTATATATGCAAAAAAACAAAGTTAAGCAAGCCTTTATCCAATTGAGAAGACATTATTGTTTTGAATGGCATGTTTGATTTTTGGCTGTAGCTTCGCTAAGCTCTTCTTCCATATTGTTGAACATAAAAACAATATCCCAGTCACATTTCATTTCCCATTAATTTTTATTCTATTCCCCGTATATTTCTTTATTTCTTATACTTGGCACTTTAGTCCAATAGAAATATAGACGCAAAAGTTCACAAAGTAAGCGAATAATTTATAGAGAAACCATTGCCAAATAATTATTTTCTATCATGATGTAGAATCGTAGATGAACAACATTGCTTCTTAATTCGGACAAGCGCTGTCGCCATTTTGTATAATCTGTTTTCAGAATTCCTGATGCGGACAACTACTTTAAAGTCCAACCCCAGTGTTCGTCAGTGTTCAACGCACCAGTAACACGATGCGATTGCTCAAATTCTACCACTTTCAAGTGCTCAAATACAGATGATTTGCTGGAAACGGTCTCAAAACCGCAAGACCCTCTCCCTGACAGATGGAACACAGGAGTAGTTTGTCACCAGCCAGGTGTCTCTACAGCAACTCTTGATGATTCAACAGATACTGGCTCAGATTTCATTTTAGATCCAGAAGTCGTATATCCTCCGTATTCATACGATCCGAATTTTGGAGTGAATGTTTCGTTCACGTGGCCCACTCCCAAAGGAAAAACCGAACTAGACGTAACACAGTATTGCGAGAATATGGTCAACAGTTCTTTGGTGTATCAGGATTGCAAATCAGGTGTCGACGTTGCGGAAATTATTAGAGCATGCAAAACTGATATCCAGGTAACCAGCAGAAAATATATTTTATTGATATTGAGCATATTATTGTGACATGCTTTGAAAATATTCGGAAATGTTTGTTTATGTAAACAGCTCTCCAGTGCTTTCTTCTTCTCTTTCTCCTTCTTCTTCTTGTTCTTCCTCGCACACTTCTTTACATTCTTCTTCCTCGCATTCTTGCTCTTTGTATGCTTCTATTCTTGTACTTTTTCGTCTTCTTCTTCGTCTGCGTCTTCTTCTTGTTCTTCTTCCTCTTCTTCTTCTTCCTCTTCTTCTTCTGCTTCTTCTAAGAAATCAACGATGCCACTTTCCTCTGTTTCTGCCATTTCCTTAACTTCTTTGTAGCCCTGCTTCCTTTATTTATCATGCAGTCTAACAGTTTAGTTTTGATCTTCCTGTGATTTTGTTTTCTTCAATGCTTTCTTCAATCACAGTCTTCCGGGACAGAATTTCCACAAAGTATGCGACCGATTCGATTCAATTGTCTCTTCTCTGTTGTATTCTCAAGTGTTCTCGCTTGGCGCAAGAATTGAGAACACTAGTGACCACCAACTTTTTTACTGCTGACTATAGACCTATTATATATCCGTTTATCTATCATACCTGTAAAATATTTGAATACCTGAATCTGATAACGAGGTTTCATAATTCATAATTATTAGTAGTACACAAATATGGTGGTATTTGTGGGTGAATTACTAGCACTGTCCGAAATAATCCTTCTGGTGGAGCTTCGCTCTCAAATATTGCCAACTACCTCGGTATGAAATCAAATCCCGAAGCTCATAATATTCAGCGCGTAACAATGCAGGAAAGTAATAATAATCTAAAACCGCATTTAAAGTTCACCCTTAGAAGCTTACATAATGGCATAAGTCAATGCATAATTCATGCATTTGCATCTATAACGAACGATGTATTCTTTCATCAAAAACTGAGCGTAATTCAAATAAACAAAAGTACAATGAACGTAAAGTAAGCAAGAAATTAAGACTACAATACAGCCTGCAATCGGAGACTTCAAGAGGCATCAAGAAAATAAAAAATAACGACTCTATGATATACATTTATTATAAATTGCTGTATTGCTTTGATCAAGGTCTTGGTTTCTCACCCTAATCTGTCACTTTGTTCTTTTGAGTCAACTTTTTTCTGAGAAACTTTACTTTGTTTAGGTCACTGATGAGTGGCTTCCAGGAGGCGCATATGCATCCATCTTTGAGGAAAACTGCGTCAACCAGTTGGCTTCTAGCATAAACAGTTCCGATGCCGACAGCAACAGTAAACGGGACATTCTGACATCTGTTTATGAAAGGACATGTCCTAATCAGTGCAGCGGTCATGGCACGTGTGTTGAAGCAAACTGCGTTTGCAATCAAGGTAGGCTATCTAATCTGATCTCATATATCTGATCTAGTCTAATCTAATATAGTCTCATCTGAATACAACAAACTTCTGTAGCTCCTCACTTTGTGATTCTCATAATCGCAATCGGATTCGTTGAACGTATCAGTTGAGTACCACGAGACCACAAAGAACGGAAGACAGGTTGCGGAGTATTAGAAATCCGAAAACTATGACCCTTAGCTGATCGATATAAGAAGCTACTGAAAAAGGCATCTAATTCCAGAGACTCGATCGAACAAGAAACTGATAAACGCTGGTAGCCTAATACAATTGTAATGTTATTGTTATGTTACAAGTAGCTCTATGTATATGAGCTTCATGAATATACACCTAGCTTACATGTATATTAATGGCCTATGTATAGCAATATAGCCTATGTGTAAACAACAGTCTCGGTCCCACTAGATGAGGCACCGAATGAACAGGCGTAGGTATACTTCACTTCATATTTCATGCTTTGAACTAGTTAGCTAGACTGCATCATCCCCATGATAGAAGTAAAGCTCAGTGCTCGTGAAAAAAATGGTGCTTTGCGATTAACTGTACAGTAGCGCTTCATAAATTTTGAGTTTACAATTACGATTGTGAAAAGCGGATGTATAGTTTAAGCCTGATCCTTCAATGCCACTAGCGGCCCTCAACTGAACGTTGAACAATATTAATACAGTTTCCTATAGATTTTCTTGAATTATTATTATCTTGATTGAATCACACTGATATAAACATTTCACAGACACTGCAAAGATAAATGTCATTTTGTGACCCGATAATTCAGTTATATTCTTTTGAGTCTTACGCAAAATCAGTAATATCTAAAGCCATTGTATTTTGTGACTATTGGTTAAATAATTGCTTTCAAAACAATAAACAAGGTTGGCACTAGCTTTATAATATACTTTTTACTCTTGGCAAGGTTACATTGGCACCGACTGCGGACTCCAAGAGAACCAGCCACCAATGTTAACCAGCATAATTCGTGATGGCGTTTGTGACGTACGCATGCTCCCTTGTGAAGTCATCAGCGTCTTTGGAAGTGGAATCATTTCGACAGCAGCACTCAAGTGTCGTTTTATGGTAGATGGCGCTTTTTACATTTTAATAAGTAATATTTCATGACTAGTCCTACATGTATATTCTCGTATTTGTTTCAGCTGTTTTTCAATTCCTGAAAATGCTACTTCTGGTCGATTTCAGTGAAATACTGAAAAAGCCACAAATTACATCCGATTCCGTATTAATTTATAATTGGCATCAATATCCTCCTTATGTTCATCATTTTATTCTTCAGCAGCAGTAGCTTCCTTGGTTTTCATGGATAATTTGAAAAAGTTAGAGCCAATGTCACTCATAGAACGCATTTGAAAATATCTGTAACTGCCTATGATAAACTAGGTTTGTTTACGTCGTATGATTACAGTATCACTCAACCCTTAACCATCGACACTGTGATGTAACGTTCTTAATGCAATGATCTGTTAAAACCGATCATTGCATAAAGTTTGCAACTGCCTGTATTAATTAATTGGTCTACCTTGCATTATTGTTTATTAACCTAATTGCCGATCCAATAAAGGTTATGCTCTCAAAACAATGATGAGTTAAATCTGAAAATTGCCTAAACTTTGAGGCAATAATCAGTGTTAACAAATCAACGGTAACTGGGCCTGATCACAGTTGTATTACTTCCAGGATCAAAGCACTGGCAGCCACGTTGAGACAAACGGAACTTTCATTACCAGTGGTGAATACAGTTGTCCAGTTCCTGGAACAACAACGCACAGACGAGGGCGAGCGGCAACAGCTGAAACAACGGCCATTTCTACAATGGATGTTTCCATAACGATGAACGGAGTTGTCTACAGCAACAGTATCCCATTCGTGCTATTCGATTCAATCTGCATGCAGTGCAGCGATAGCACAACATGCAATCAGAGGGTTGGTTCAACTTACCCAATTATTAATTACATTATAAATAAGTTCAAGACACACAGTTACATGTATAAGAATAATAAAAGAAGGAGGAGAAGACCAGCAGTCTCGTAAGCTAGCCCCGAGCCATGCCCATTAAATGTTCGCGAATTCATTTTTCTGAGCTTCAACATCTCTGTCTCTGTCTCTGCCTCTGTCTTTCTTTCTTTCTTTCTTTCTTTTTTTCTTTCTTTCTTTCTTTCTTTCTTTCTGTCTGTCTGTCTGTCTGTCTGTCTGTCTGTCTCTCTCTCTCTCTCTCTCTCTCTCGCTCTGTCTCTCTCTCTTGCAAAAACCCAGGCGCATCATGAACAAGGGCTACGGCAACGCTGAATGACGGATCGTGTCACATGACCCTATAGATCTAGCGCAACTAGTAGAATCTGCAAAGATGGTTGACATGTCTCCGTCCAGAAGCACACCCGGCTGCGGATGTTTATTTCGGTCAGAGAATCGTAGGGCAATCGATTTCTCATCAACTTTCGACCGTGCCTGACGTTTACGTGTTGATGCATACATGTGTGTGTTTATGTAGAAATATATGTATGCATGCATCTACTAACTTAATGCAGCGCCTCACAAAAGCGTCAAGGATCTCTTCGATCCACGTTTGGATGATAACTTTCTTGCGAATATAAAAATCCACTTTCCTTATTCAGAATGATGCCTGTACGATAAACGGACAGTGCTATGCCAATGGAGCAACAAATAGGAACAACCGGCGTCTACAATGCCTTCCAGAAACAAGTCTCTGTGCATGGACTGACACAACCGGTGAGTAGCTGGCTTATCTTTGAGTCTATCGCGATGACGAACACGTAACAGAATGGTGCAGTTTAGGGTTTCAAAGACTGCATGATGCTCAAGAAATCTAGACAGGTTTGCTCATTCCTCATTCATTCATTCGTTCATTCATTCCTTCAGACTGGAGTAGGAAAATAGTAAGTACGCATGTAGGCCTATCTATGCATGCATGTATATATGTATTGTGTGTGCATATGTATGCATGCATGCATGTATATAATTATATATATATGCATGTATTTGCGCCATATACGACAAAAGAGAACAGTTTTGTATTGTGAGGGGGATAAGAAGCGTGCTTTTTTCTAATGAATATGCATTGGAGATGGAAGTTTAGTACCTATGTCCATCATGGTTCTTGTTTTCAGATTGGAAATTGTATTTGCCAATTTGCGTAGTGCCACCTTAAGAGAAACGAATCATATATATTATAATTTGCTTTTAAATCTCTATCCCTGTCCAATTTATTATGCCTATGTTAAACATTTCCTTTAATCTTTACTAATTTTATACTTTTGCTGCTACTTTAGCAATCAAAGACGAAGAACATGAAGGCGCTGGTTTTACATTTCCGAAGAAGATTTGGGAAAAGTAAACTTATTTCTGAGAACAGTACAGTATAGGAATTCTTCCCAGATCGACTGATCATCAGTAACATACATATCTGGGCATTTAATAAACTAGGCCTACCTTTCAAGTATTTCACATACGCGCTGCCTACACTACTCGCTTAAATGGCGTCAGAGTTCATTTAGTACAAAAGGTTGATCACAATAAGCAAGAAATAACTAGAAACGTTAGAACGCCACACAATCTAGAATTGAACCTATTCCAAAATGATGAGCGAGGTTCTTCTTATTAACTTTTGTTAGCGTGTCGATGAACAGCGGTTTGAAACCATCAGGCTTACGTATTAAATATGGTATGATATTTTGTCTCTTGCAGGAGCTCTGAGTAACTATCATATCCGTTGGGTCACCGGAACCTGCTCAACATTCAACTGCTTTGGCGACGTGTACTTAATAATTGGCTCATAGCCTACATACATTTTGCTTAAAAGATTTTAAACAGTGACAAAAGACGTTATTTTAGAGACATTTTGCGGAAATTATGAACAATGTTGTTTTGCTTGGTTAGATAATTAACCAATTTAAATGTGCATGAGTTTTATGAACATACAGTAAAACTGCAGTATTATTAAGTGCTTTAATTTTTTAAATATTAGGAAGACGTTCTCTGGAATAACTTTTAGTAGCAAATCTTTTATTAATCTTTAAGTGAAAAATTATGATGATAGTTGTGATACTTTTAAGTTTTGTTTTACGGTTATTAATGTTTTGAATTATTACCAGTAGTATCTTTTTCAAATACATTAGCGTGGGGTTGGCATGAACCATTAAAGGTGAAATCCCTTCGCATTCTGTTCCTGTGTTGCTTTGTTATTTTTATGAGTGCGATTATGACAAGTTGTTATAAATTGCTTTCTGGCAACTGAAAATGTTATGGACTCTGGTCAAAGCACAGCCGCTGATGCTGACAGAAACATACCCTATATTATGTTGCCATTGGAAGCGTCTGGAGTTCGAATACTGGTGTGTAATAGGTCAAATCCGTTGTCACAGTTAAACTATTTCGCAATTTAAAACCGTGTGGACTAGGTAAGAAAATAACGCAAGAATATGCGAGATTCCAACTGCGCAAATAGTTGGTTATGATGTCGCAAATGCTTGTGGTATTCTGAGACTTAATTATTCAAAATAATTCCTTTGCAGTAAAAATTTGACCTGCAATCCTAGTTGTGCCATGATTTAGAACTGACTCCAAATTAAGATTTTAAAATTTAGGCCTACTTAGTGATTGGTGTACTGAATCGTCAAATGAGAGGTAGAGGGATCAAATCAGATCCAGGGCATAAATTAGCTTGGGAAATTCTGCTCCATCTGCGCCCCCTAAAAACTCTGCTATGATGAGTACATTGACCGTACACGTTTCGTGGGAAGATGAGACGATCAGGGAGATGACTGACCACCCTCCTTCATATGCTGAGGCTAAAACAGTGAAGTCGCTAACATTTCATACTCATGGCTGCCTCTTAGGGCTAGCTGAGAAGACTACACTTTTTCCGTATTATGTTAACTCGAATTAAATATGTTTGTTTTGAGCCATTGATTAACAGTTGCGAACACCATCCAAAGAAAATTCGTTCTAGAACATTCAGTTAACACTATGAACTCAAAACCCCATGAATAATGCCCATTAAAAAAATACATAATCCCAGACATTCGTGAATTTAATTGTACCTAAGGCCTCATATAACACCAAAACCAGCGTTCAATCATCCAATAGTGCAGCCTTAAACACCAGTGTACGTTAATCACTTCTCAGGCCTCGCTCTTAGCACCCACGAACATAGTAAAGGCTACATTTCAGTTTTGCATGATTTAAGAGAACTGATACTTGTTTTAGTTTTTTTACATTTCTTGCTATCAAGAATTTAGCGTACGCTCGTGGAAATGTTAACTCAATACTAGGCCCTTTCAAACCTTTGGCCCAAAGATAATTACTTTATCATTGAAAATTTATTAAACAGAACAAAACAAAGACCAGAATAATTTAACAAGTCTTCTAAAAGTAGACAAAAAGCATTGTCGATCTGACGGAAGAAATGATCGTCAAATTGTATAAGAAAATAACTACTAGAAATAGAGGTCCCACGTTTCAGATTTAAAGCGTACCAACAGAGTTTCCCTATTTGCCTTAAGTTCTAAGGATTGTTGTCTCTCGAAGAAAATTTTGACATAATTTTCTATTTATTTAACATTAGTATTAAAATTATTACTACTGTACTTATTTTATGTTAAAAGTGCAGAATCGGTCCATATAAGCTTATTTCGATATTCTGGAATTTACCTAAGATCACCCGACGATGTTATGAATTGTCTTGTGAACGTAGCAACGTATGCTCCCTAGTTTGCTTTCATGAAAAGATTTTCATTTCTGGTTTTCTCAGACGCTGGTTGTTAGGTAATAGATGCTTCTATAATGACTAGGCCTACTAGTGTTTTGTGTAAACGATTAAAAGGCAATTTTCGTTCTCGCGTCATCAATGTCATGAACTCATTCTAAACGCACACCATTTATCTACTAGGGATCAAAGACTAAAATCTTCTGTGTTATGATAATCGAGGCCATAGAATTTTCCTGATTAGATTTTGATTATAAACACAGGCAACACTCGATTAAAAGCACAAGCATAAGCGCTAATGCTTCCGAGGCCTCAACAAAGTTACTCAGAACAAAAGCCACTACACCCCACAAATCTACGTGCGCATATGCTCCTGCGAAATGCACTCATCTCTGCGCAACGTGTAACTTTTACCATGTCGGCAAATATATCCACGCGGAACTTAGCAGCAATACATGACAATACCTAACGATATATAGCAGCACATGATATCGAATAACAATATATAACAGTGTATAGATAGATGTCAGTTCATATTCAAACATTTAGCCGAATTGGAATATCTAGCATTCGTTCATCCATCAGTCCATGCAGGTCCAGATGACTTAGTACGCTTGCAATTGTCCTGAAACGTATGCTAGGAAACAAAGTTTATGCCGTTATTCTATTAATATCGTACCAATTATTAATATTAACCTGCCAATTTACAGAATATCGAAGCAATTATTGAAATAGTAACGGGGTGTTGCAACTTGAGTAACCTGGTCTTATTCTTGACATTGCCACATTTCCAAGCAACGAATTTAAATAAAACAAAGTAAAAACCTATACAGTTAAAATATTTTTACGAAATCATCCATCTGTGATTAAAGTCACGCAATGCTGTAATAAGAGATTTTTACAACGATTTTTTGATCACACGCCCAAATCCATTTTCTGAAAATCCACGGATCCTTGATCAGTAGGTGTGTCATAGTACCGGTACTTGTGGCTGACATTCGTGGGAATAGGCAAAATGTATGGCAGCCCTACCATGTTCACACTGAAACAGAAATGAGACTTCTATAGCAAAATCAACTATAAGACTACATAAAATAGTTTGACTGCTTTTAAAGCTCTGGTCTAGCTAATCCCTTCAGATTGGTTATGAAAAATTGATAAACGTTTGGAAATTATGATAAAACTTTCTTTTGATATCATGCATAATATGGGTTTTATCATTAGGCATATTGTCATCAAGACGCAATGTTATACAATTGTTATACCACAATCATGTCTAAATAGAAGATTTGGGCAAGATGCAGGCGTCTACAACAATAAAAATGCACACGAATAGATACTCTTAGCTTAGATAGTGTAGTGTGCTTTATTGTGCTGATAAAAAGCAAGCCTCTCACCGAAAACTATTTGCACACGAGAAAAGATACTACCAGAAGCATGTTGCAATAGTATTATTTGCACGACAATAAATCAAATAATTAAAATAAAAAAATGCAAACTATTAAGTGATCAATTGATAGAAATAACAATGCAACACTCACTAAAGTTTGAATAAAAACCAACAAGGCTTCTATCGTGCAATTTCAATTGCTTCTTTTAAACGATCTAATCAATTTAACGTTTATAGGCCATGTGATGTTTTTAAACTTTTCAATAACAATGATACTAGGAATCGCATACCATAAATCCGTCGACAACACATCTTCGTAATGAGGTGGTTCCGGGGATGGAGAATCCGGTTCTGTCTTGGACTTGAATTTACTCCTAGACAAACACCGTTTTTCATCGAAATAAACAAACTGCGTATCGTCGTTAGCGGTATCGTACTAGTGATAATTTTATATTATAGTTACAGAAATATATAATTTAATTATGTTAATTACGGGTTTATAACTTTAAAATTGATTCTGAAGTGACAACGATGCATGAGCTTTTGAGAGGTAGCAAAATGAGCTACATAGGCGTCTTAATGTATGCATGCATACATTGCATAGACACATTTAGATGATTTGATGAATGATGCTGATGAAAATCTACTTCGGTCTGTCATCCGATCATCAATTCATGTACTTAGACCTATATGTCCTCCCATTGTTCAACGTTCTCACAGCTTAAGACCTAGACATCATGATATCTCATTGCCTTTTAAGGATACTAGACATTTTATTTCTAGGGCCTTGTATAGTACCATTAAAACTTTGTAATATTTTCTCCTTTCTTAAATAGATTTTTTTGTAAATTGATTAATGTTATAGCTCATTAATATTAGTGTTATTATTATTAACAATAGTAATGATAATATTAATACTAATATTTTTTTATATTAAGAAAGATTCTTTTCTTTCTAGGGTCATGTTTAAAATTCTAAATGATTTATATTAATAGATTTGTTTCATTTTGTATCGTCGTTTTAACATGCTTCTTGTTTTTGATTGTAATGGTTTGCGGTGTGTCAAACTATTATTTGTAATAAACGAATACTTACTTACTTACTTACTTACTTACTTACTTACTTTCTTACTTACTTACTTACTTACATACATGCCTTTCAAAGTCGGATCCTTGATGGGATTGGATGAGATCAAGAACTACTGAACAGCAAGAATGTTGCTAATTGATAAGCTGAGGTCTTAATATATAGATATCGCTGGACCCACTGCATGGAACGTGAAGAGTGCATCATCATCTCTGGAGACATTCAATTCACAGCCCAAGACTTTTCTTTTAAACATTCATGTGACTGCCATTGACATTTTGAATTCATGTACAGCGCCCTTTCCTTCCGCCTCGGCCGAACTATTGCGCTATATAAATCGTCCTATTATTATTATTATTATTATTATTATTATTACTATTATTATTATTATTATTATTATTATTATTATTATTATTATTATTATTATTATTATTATTATTATTATTATTATTACTACTACTACTACTACTACTACTACTACTACTACTACTACTACTACTACTACTACTACTACTACTACTACTACTACTACTACTACTACTACTACTACTACTACTACTACTACTACTACTACTACTACTACTACTACTACTACTACTACTACTACTACTACTACTACTACTACTACTACTACTACTATGAGACGAAAGCTACGGACTGGAGAATGTCTGGAAGTGAGCCTGGGTAGATAATCTCACGTTGGAAGCCTCTCCGTCCGTGAGACGATGACCACGTAAGGATTTTTATCAAGTATTTAGTCCTGATTCATGATTTAGTCCATGGTCTGTTATGGCTAATCATTCAGAAAAGGTGCTATACAATGTAGGCGAAGTAGACATCGAAAGACTATCTACTCACTTTGCAAGGTAAAAGCCACCGATGACTGCAGCAAGTACGACAACAGTGATGCATAAAATTATAACGATTGGAAGGACACAAGTGAGAGATGGACAAGATACTTCGTCTTCGACATCGTCGTCTTCAATCATTGTTGCAGGATCTATGTATTCTATCACAAATAAGCCAGTCTCCTGTCGAAACACAAACTCAGTGTGTTGTACCTTATTGTACTGCTATTGACGAACACAAGAACCCTGTAGAGACCCTTGACAATGGTTTCGGCGGATACTCATGCGGTCAAGTGATCACAGACATTTCACATATTGAAATTATGACTTCAAGCTGTGTTCACTGTATCCTATAGCCACGCAACAAAGAGGTATTTTAGAGATACTACAATTATTTGGCGATGGAGGATGGATAAAACAGACTCAAAGAAGAGGCCCAGGATCGGGAGGAGTGACGACGTCGGACCATCGAACCTGCCTGAGGTAGAGAACCGGAAGAAGAAGACACATTATTGTCTGAAAGTGGGTTACACTGAATCTAGACAGTTTATTTGTGTAAGCTTTTCGTAAATTATCAAATACACTTTATGTTTATGTTCATAGGCCTTTTGTAAATTATCATAGTCGCTGAATTTATTTTAAGTGAGTCTTAGAGCCCTGAGACCAGCCAAGCTAAAGCGCTAAAGTTTATCAGACTTAATTGAAGGCGTTGCCCTCAACAGACTCTATATGATCCAGCCACCACACACAGACTCACACACAATTTCTACGCTAATGCTGTCCATGGCTGCCTCCAACGTCTCTTGGTTAGTTATTGAGACCTACCTGAAATAGGTTTTCAGTAGATTTCACAGAAGCCATCAACATGACATCGAAAGACAAAAAGTTTTGACTCGATTCCACCTGTCTTGCATGGATCCGTTGTAAATGGCCTTTACAGATCTCTCTGTCGATATCCTCGTTGATAATCGCGATGACCTGGTAGCTACAACGCATTTCTACCTGTCATTACATAACATTTCACTTTAAAAGATTACTAATTACCAGTTTACGCTTCAATAATTGCCTTGTTGATAACGTGGAAGCTTACTTTGGTAAACAGTAATCTTTTAAAGTGATAGGTAACGTAGCGTTATAATCGTGTACGTTTAGGACACTAGCTGTAAAATACCGAAAAGTTGCATTATAAGTGCTAGTGCATTAGTGACTATTCTGAGATCACTATTCCAATCCGTAGCCAACTAAATGACAGTTTAATTCTTGAAATTGAATTCATGACTAAACGCGCGTAACTAAAGCCGCACTTGCATTTAATAAACGAGTAATAAATTTGGCAGTCTAAGTTGGAACGCTAGTAGTAGGGCTTCAACTTGTAGTGCTTGTACTAGAAGGCCTAGAAATCGTTGTGCTTGTAATAGTAGTACTCTCTTGATAAGGGTCGTGCTGTCCTCATGAAGATACCTGCATAGACTCGCATGCAATTCCAAATAGTAAGCGCTGATTTACAACGATACAATTACTTACTAAACAGTGTAAAATGTTCTTGGTTCAAGGGATCCTTGTGCCGGATAGATGTCATCTGATTGCACAAATTCTTGATCAAGCGGAGAAATACTGAAACACTCAACAGCGGCAGTAGATTATGCACAGTGACATCCTGATCAACTTTCAATAGTCACTCTAAATTATATATATATACTAGTTTATTTACCCGTCATATATGACGGTTTGGTGAGTACTCCCGTCAGATCGTGTGCGTAGGGAGATGTAGTGCGGTAGGGAGTGAGGCAGAGTACCTGTGCGTCTGTACGTCTATCTGCCTCCCTCACTCCCTCCCGCCCTCGCTCTATCCCTCCCTCCCTCCCTCCATCACTGGCTCCGTCTATCAATCCGTCTCTCTGGCTGTGCGTCTGTATGTCTATCTGCCTAGTGCCCAGTGTTCGTGGGCCTGTCCAATTTCGGGCCAGGCCCAGTAGCACTCCCTAAGGCCGGGTCGTGCGGCGGATCGGCCAGCGGCCTGTATGCCTTATGTGTAACTGACAATCAAATAGGCCATGGCCAGAGCCTTAGCCAATCAAATAAGCCGGCCCAGAGCCGCACACATTATGTTGTCCCCCAGACTGCTGCTTGTATGTATGTGTACATGTGCATTGTGCATGCATGTATGTCTATGTGTGCCTGTCAATCAAGCAGGCAAGAGGTCAAAGCCTCATCCAATCAAAATAGGCCTAGAGCCGAAGACAATATAGGCTCCGCCCACTGCCCCTAAGCATGAGTCAGAGCGTTTGCCGACACACAGATCTAGGAAACTAGTATATAGGATATCTGAACATTGCTCTTGACTGAGGTGCAAGTGAGTATCACATCGTGCCAATATAATTTTAGACAATATACTCGTAGAGTTTTGTAGCGAATTGCTACATAATAAAATGGTGCTAGGAAGGAATGTAACATAATATGGACTAAATCAAAAACATAGATTTTTAAAGTAAGTTGCTATGAAATTTTTGTAATTGTCAGAAAAGGCCGTTTATCTTTAGAATAAAAATTGGCCTAGGCCTATATGCAGCAGCTTCTGATTGGACTGATATAAAATCAACTCATCCGAAGAAAACAGAACAGCTAAACATCGAGAAAGAGACGTAGAAACAACTACATGAACTATAAATATAAATATTATTATATTGTGGTAGTAGACCTACTTATTGTAATACTAGAACAGTACCCGTTATATTGCCATCCGCAACACAGTGAGACATTTTGCGAACATATATCGTTGATATTCTTTCGTAGGATATAATGAATCGCTGGCTGATTCAACACAACCTTTAAGCAAAATATAACTTATTAAACAGTTCACATTTTAAAAATAAAATTTATTATTTTGGCCTGTTAATATCTTACAAGAGTCTGCATAGGAAGAGTGGTTTCCTCAGCGGAAACCACTCTACCTGTTATTGTTAGCACAGCCTATTGACACTTCTTTAACGCAAGTGTCTACTGTCTAATGCACAATGCATAAACTGATACAGACCAAGATCAAGCCATTTATTCAGGTCAAACTCCAGTAAGTTAGTCCGCTTAAGTTTACATGACTAGCGAACACTGCGAATGGTTAATGAATACTCAATATTATTTTAAAACACTTCAATGTATAACGCCAGACTAATGGATTTCTTGTCCAGAAAGTTCTGATGATATCCAATGTGTCTGTGTAAACACGCATAACCTATATGTACATAAACTGGCTGCTTTGTTATCCACCAAACATACCATACTAGGACACATGTACAGCGGCACATTCTGAATATAAAAGAATTCAATCAATTACTGGTGCATAACCTCAACTTCTGAGTTCATGTATATTGTAAATGTTTTAACTCGCCTTCTAAAATGGTATTGTGCCAGTTAGAACCCTTTTCAAGGTGCATAGGACTTTGAGCAAATCTTCATGATTGAACTCGCAGAGTTTTAGTCCGCCTGGTTGATGCTGGTAAGTGGAGCTATAACCATATTGGGACATTGATAGTAGAATATCTCAATGCAACAATGCTACAATTAACATTTAATTATATATAATTATTACCGTAAGCATTGTGTCTTCTTCTTGTGATTTGGAACTTTGGAAGACGAGCGCTATACCTCTGGTTTTCTCTTCCGGAAGTTCTGTTTGAAGTAAACAATTTAAATTTGCCGAAGTTTCAAAGGAAACTGTTTTATTCTTATGTTTGCATCTTTGAAATCAATTTATATACGTCATAGCGTTTTTAAAAGGTGCACAGATACATATTAACGTCTTTAAAGTTCTTTTTTATTCAAGCTAAAACAGGAAAAAAAACAGTTAATCTCATTGCAGAACAATTGTCAATGATTGTCAGTTGAATGTTGAAATTGAAAACCGCCACAAAGTCTAATTTGTAATTTGGCAATTTAGTTGGTCTACTCAGCGTAACTTTTGACCTTTTGAATTGCCCTATGGATATCAACAAGTCTAAGTTTACAATTTATCACATAGCTGGGCTCGGTAGCCGACTGTGGGACACGGTAGTCGATTGGCTAGAGCAATCGGCCTGTAACGCGGAGAGTACGGGTTCGAGCCTCGTGGAGACGGTTACTGCTTAGGGACTATGAGCATGTACTTCGCTTACAATTGCTCAGCGACATTGATTGATTCTTGATTGATACAGTTGCAATCTGAACATATTGTCTTACTCTGGCAGTTGTACTCGTTGCACAGTTGTTCGTCGTTCGCTGGACCCTCGCATGGCAGCTGACCACAGGTTCTTCGACGCGACTGATAACCATAATCACACGGTTTGGAGCAGACTGACCAAGGTCCCCAAGTACTCCAGCCGGAACTTGCAGGTTCTGTTGAAGGTCTCAACGTTGGGGCTAAGGTTTGACGTTCTGTTGAGGTACTCGTAATTGTAGCCGACGTGGTCAACGTGGCCACTTTCAATCAATCAATCAATCAATCAATCAATCAATCAATCAATCAATCAATATATCTTTATTGCGAACAGTAACAAGCTGACATTCAGAATAATTTTATTTAGTTAAGCGTTATTGGCCACAAATGGTGGCCCAAAAGGGATAAAGATCCAGCTAGGGAGGGACACCTTTGCAGCTCAAGTTAACATTTTCAAGTAATGACTGACATTGTAACCTCATTCACGGTACATTGTTTACTGCTCAGGTTATATTTCAAAATTTATAACAATGTGTTAGATCGAGAAGAGGCTTGTCTTTAAATGGAAATAACATTCTTAACTAAAAGCTAGTTACAATTTAATAGACCTACTTCCACATCGGAACTCATCTTCAAGCCAAACATCAGGTGGAATGCATTGCTTGCGGCTAGCGGCGTCGACACAGTAAGCCAGTGGACACCCAGGTGGCACGGCCAGTAGATAAATGAAATAATCGCCTCCAGACTCATTACACAGTCGTATACGAACAGTTCCGCTCCATCCACAGATGTTTTCAGAGCCATATGTAGCGCACACACTGGCTGTTGTTTCGGACCTGTCTAAAGATTTAGAAAATAAGAATTTCTTACCTCTGATGAGGCGAATTGTTCTCAGAGTAATCATAAATGCTCACGACAGTGAGAATCATACTTTAACCCTCGAATTACCAGAAATTTTTGCAACCACTGAATAAACTTATGCTACCTAAATTAAACAACCTAACTAACAGAAATAAGGTTTAAACTTAAGAAATACTGCTTATTTACTGGTATTATATTTAAAACAAATAAATTAGTCAAGAATTGTTAGTAAATTGAAAAAGCATATGAATGTCAGATTGTTCAAACAACTCAGAGCCACGGCTTGCAGCTGGTGCAAATGTTCTTAGAATGGCTGCACGCAGTACTCCTGCATTCAGCACCACAAATGTGTGTCTTTTGTTTTTTTCTCTTGGGCAGTAGTCACATTGATCCAGTTTCTTGGCAAGTTTTCCTGATGACATAGGCATTGGTTGACTACAACGGTATTTTCTCCAAGTAAGCTCTTTGCCTATCTGTAGTAAAAAAGACTCATCCTGTGGTTTGGTTGAACTTGCCAGTGTGGATTTAGTGCAATCCAGACAATAAATCCGCTAAGGGCACTGATGACAGAATATTGTAGAATATGTAGAATATTGCCATAGGACAACACCATGTCATTCTTGTGTAGTTTATATGAAGAAGTGTCAACACCACCTTTGGATGCATTATAGTCCAAGATCACTAGTGGTTTTTCCGAGGGTGGCTTTTATCCATCTCGGTTTGTCGTGCAGGCTGCTGAGCAGAACAACAACTTTACCTTCGTTTGGACAGTATTAGACAAGTGTTGCATCACCTCGGAAGGCAAAGATGGAACATCCTTTGAGTTTATGAACTCTGGAGGAAGTTCCTTTCTTTCATGGTCATCTTTTAGCCTCTGCGCTAGGCTTAGAATGTTAACCACTTCTCTGAGCACGAGAGGAAGATGTTAATGGAAAACTCACTCATTATTCTCCACGTTACGTTATAAGTTATAACCAACTACTTAGACGTTTTTTCCCTACAGGTATTATTAGTTTATCGTTATCACTAAAAACAATTGGAGAATAGCATACAGGTTGGTTATTCTTTAGTTTGTATCATAGCCAACTGTTTAGTAATTTGCCTTTCTTCACATTATGCGGTTTCTTGGAACAGTTTATGACAGTATCAAAAATAGAGAATATCTTAGAGGTCAACTATTCTCATTATTATGATAAAACTTGTTCATTTGTTTTGCTTTCATTGTGCGGCTATTGCAACAGTCTATGACGGTATTAAAAATACAGAATATATCTTATAGGTGTATTATTCTCTTTATTGTGATATAAACTGTTTACCTTTACTTTCATTTCATTCAGTCATTTTATTTTCAATCACACTATGCAATTGCGGTAGCAATTTACGGCAACACCTGGAATGGAGAATATCCTAAAGGTTATTTATTCCCCTTATTGTGTTGTAACCTGTTTAGTTGTATACTTTTCTTTCGTGTTATTTGAAAGCGCCATTTTGTGCATAACCGCAGCCAAGTCGTTCTGCTCATGTTCACATTATGAGGTAGCTTACATCAATCTAGGACAGTTTGTTGTGTAAACTTAAAGAGAATCTTAGAGATAGCCACAATCCATATTGTGCATTACCCGACTGCCAAGTCGTTTTACTGCTGTTCATATTATGCGTTTGCATATAGCAGTCTAGGGCAGTTTTGATGTTTGGAGTGATGCTTAGAGGTGGCCATCCTCTCTATGGTGTTATAACCAGCTGTTTTGTTTATGCGGTTGCATATAGCAGTCTAGGGCAGTTTGATGTTTGGAGTGATGCTTAGAGGTGGCCATCCTCTCTATGGTGTTATAACCAGCTGTTTTGTTTTGCACATATGCGGTTGCATATATGGTAGTTACTGTTAGTATCAAGCACCTGGAAAATATCTAAGAGGTTTGCTATCTCTCTTTGTTAAGACATGACCAGTTGCTGCATTGAATCGACCCTAATCTGCCTCCCTATCTTAAGACATGACCAGTTGCTCCATTGAATCGAGCCTTTAATCAGCCTTTTCCTTTTATATACATAGAATGACTACAATGCTCAGAGAGATACCAAAAGTGTACGGATGAACTGCATTTTGTTATTTAAGTTACTTCACAGTTATAAATTTTCTGTGTATTACCTTGGTTATCTCTGCTCTCTATATTGCTTTGTCAGTCCCAGATAAATGCTTAAATATCTACTTACCGCTTATTCGATGTATTAAAGCTAGTGTCCGCACTCAGCACCTACCTTCTCGCTGTCGGCCAGCTATTGGGCTACCGCTGAGCGGAGAGAAATGGCGGGAGGAGAATTTCCAATATGCCTACTTTGTTTCGATAGCTTAAAAATAGATGCACCTCACTACCCTGATGATCCCTTGGGGCCCGTAGTCTGCGTGGGGTGTGGGATGAGATGTCACCAAAATTGTTATATGGATGAATATAACTATAGTTGCCCTGATGCTACCTGGCTCTGTAGAAGCTGCATATCTTTAAGTTTACCTCTCAATTTCATTCCTACCAATGATGAAACTGTATATCTTGACCCTATGAAATATTTCCATCTTAATCAACAGAACAAAAGTCCAAAGCTAGACATAACTAGCCCTGACCAAGTAGAACATCCCCTTTTAAATATTATAGACTTCGACCTTGACTCTAATATATATGCTGAACTTTCATGGGATAGTCTCTATAAATTGCCAGAATCATTGACGGACGACCTCAAAACAGCCCCTAACTTTCACATTATGCATCTCAATTGTAGAAGTGTATTGAATAAAATAAATGAGATAGAGGATCTATTGATACAGCTGCCTGTCTCAATCTTAGCTCTTACTGAAACATGGCTTGAACCAGATTTAACTGATACTATAATGATACCCGGGTATCGCTTTATTCATAAATCCAGACCCACGGGTAGAGGGGGAGGTGTGGGATTTTTAATCAAGGAGAATATTGCCTTCCAACTACTAGACTTTGGATCCCAGCACTCTTCCCCTAAACGTTTGAAGGACTTTCGTTAATGTCCTAACCAAAAAAGAGACTTGTGTACTGGGAGCGTTATACAAACCACCTGGCACTAACATTGAAGAATTCTGCGCTGAACTCGACTCATTTCTTTCTAAAATATCTAGTAAAAACAAGTAAGGGCGGCTAGATAATAGATATGGGTCTATAATTAATAACCTGGTTCCTATTATACCTTTCTTATATATCGGGTGATTTAATGGGTGATTTTTAACATTGATCTGCTTCGGGCTGAAAACCACATGGGTACTGGCAATTTCTTAATGGTTTCTCCTCCTATAATCTTCTTCCTATGATCACTAGACCAACGCGAATTACAACTCATTTGGCAAACATTATTGATAACATCTTCAGTAATGCATGGGCTTTTATCCAACAAACCTCTGATTGTCTCGGACATATCTGACCACCTCCCAGTATTAGTTAGTTTCGACCTAAATACCTATGCTCCTAAAATTCATACACCAGGGGAATGTAGGCTTATTAACGATGCCAGGAAAAAGCTTTTCTTCTCCAATATTTCTGAACTTAACTGGAGCCCTATTATAGATGCCTGTAATGATGATAATGCTAATCTAGCCTATGACCTATTCATAGAAAAATATAAAAAGAGCTGTAATCATGCAAATCTAGAAAAAAGACTTCTCTCTATGTGAAATACATTAAAAAAATCCTACAGCAGCAATAAAAAGAAATTTATCATATTCAGGAATTTTTTTAAGACAATAAAAACAAAAGCCGTAAAAAATTACTACGAAACTCAGTTTGCCAAGCATACCAACAACCTAATAAAGACAATGAATCTCATACGTTCTATAATAAAAATGGGGATCGAGACCCACCAATTGACTCTCTTATGATTGGGTCCAAGGAAATTAACGACCCCCAACTTATGGCTAATGCCCTTAACAGCTATTTTACAAATATCGCTCAGGAACTAGCGGACCAAATTCCCAACACCCACAATTCATTTGCTGACTCCCTAAATTCGCCCCTGCCTTGCTCCTTTGGCTTAATTCCTACATCCCTGAAGAACTATTGCACTTAAATTTCTCAATACGCACGACACACAGTAAGGGTGCCGATGGAATCGATCCTTCTTTGGTTGGTACTAGTTTGCCTTATGTTGCTTATCCATTGTCAGAGGTTATTAGCTGTTCTCTTAACTCGTGTGTTGTTCCTCAAGCAATTAAAATAGCTAAGGTAACCCCGATATATAAGAAAGGTATAATAGGAACCAGGTTATTAATTATAGACCCATATCTATTATCTGGCCGCCCTTACTTTGCCAAGTATTTTGAAAAAATTATGGCTGACAGACTAACCAACTATATCCATAAATCCCATATCATTTTCCATTCTCAACACGGCTTTCAAGCGAGTCAATCTCCTTCCCTGGCTTTAATTAATATGTGCGATAAAATCTCAGATTCCTTTGAAAATAATGAATACTCCTTAGGCATTTTCCTGGACCTCGCTAAGGTCTTTGATACCGTTAATCATACCATACTCCTACGTAAATTAACTAAGTATGGCATAAGAGGCATACACTTAGCTTGGTTCACTAGTTATTTGGATAATCGTTACCAGTTTGTATCCTGCAATGGCTCATCTTCTGAGTTAAAACATGTCAAATTTGGTGTTCCCCAGGGATCTAACCTGGGCCCACTCTTATTCTTGCTCTACATTAATGACTTACCTAATGCCTCTTCAATTCTATCTTTCATTCTCTTCGCAGACGATACTAATATCTTTCACTCAGACAAATCTCACTCTTATTTGGTCCTGACGGTAAACGACGAACAAACAAGAGTAGCAGATTGGTTTTCCTTTAATAAATTATCTCTAAATATCGACACCACTGCTTTTATCCTCTTCTACTCTCAAAGGAAAGTTAGACCCCCTGACAACTCGCTAGACTTCCACATAAATAAAACTCCTATTACCCAGGTCATCTGTACAAAATTTCTAGAGGTCATTGTTGATCATAACCTTACCTGGACTGAGCATATTAAAAGTATCACTTCAAAAAATTGCAAAAATATAGGTATGATATACCGGGCATCCAGTAAGCTTCCTTCTTCTATACGCACTCAGTTATATTACACCCTCATCTATCCCTACTTATCATACTGCAATTTGATTTGGACATCCACATATAGCGCTCGTCTCCAGAAGCTACTACTACAGAAAAGAGCTGTTCGATTTATTAGTAATGCGCCATGGGGCTCCCATACAGGCCCTATTTACTCTAAACATAAATTAATTATTGAGAGTTGATCATATAGGACAGTTTCAAACTGGTGTTTTCATGTATAAATTTTCACGTCATCTCTTACCAATAAAATTTATGAGTCTATTTCACCCGGGCACGGATATTCACTTCCACTATAAAAGGAACTCCTACAAATACCGCACTCCATATGCTCATTTAAACTCCCGTAGGTTTTCTATCAATATCACAGGGCTTCAAGTTTGGAATGCTCTCCCTCCGTCGCTCCAGCAGACTGGGACCCTGCATTCATTTTTTCATTTGAGCATTTATATAGCGCCCCTTCAAGGGGGCTACTCAGAGGCGAATGCATGGATTCAAAAGAAAATTACGACAATACTTAATTGATAATGCAAATTCTTCATTCTATTAGGGCCTACTATTCTCCATGTCTAGTTAAGATTAGTTAAGTCATTATTATTATTACTCTGCGTATGTTATAAAGTGTTCGTCCTTCTCCTTCTCCTTGTGGCGTAGGCCTCCGTGGAAATCTGACATCATGCAGAGAACAAGACTAATTATTATCTGTAGCACCCTAGCGGGCCGAAATTTTCCTCAAATAATGCGTTGCAAATTATAGGTGTCCCTATTAGCGGGAGTTTTCTCCCATCAGGGCCTACCCTTGAGGCCATTTTATTTGTGTTACCTCGACTACGTTATTACCATTGTACATTACATGGTTTCAATAAAGAATGATTTGATTGATTGATTGATAAAGTTGTCAGCTGTAACATTTCTACCAGAACCTTGCATGGTACTGGTCAGCTCAAGGACAACATGTTCTCCTTCATTATGTGCCCTGTCCTTGCGTTCCTGTCTTCCGGTGTACCTACAGACGATAAAAAAATAGGAGGTAATGCTGTCACAAATCTCCCCGAGCTCGATTCAATACTTGCCAGGCTTTCTTGGAATAGGGCCTATGATGTTTGAAAGGTACTGGCCCACGATATGTCAGGAATTGTTCATCAACTGTGATATTGACATCTGGTTCAAAAGAATCTTGTAGTGTTTCTTCCTACATGTCAAATACTCTTATTAGAGGTGCAAGTACAACAGAAATAATTGAGAAAAAATATGAACGAGCTAAAACGTTTTGACCGAAGTACATAAAAACACTATATAGTCAATTTAATAGGTTTTTGGTAAATATACTTTTTGAATATAAATTTTATTTCAATAAAATAGGTATTCAGTGTATAAATGCATTACCTGCGTCACCTGGGAATAGAAAATGCAAATAAAACTTGGAATTTTGCACACAACAGGAATACCTATAAAATTCATAAAATTTTGTTTAGATATCACCTATAGGGGCTGAGCTGCAGTAATGGCAAAAATCTCTCGGGTCGTTTTTGACCCCAGTAGTAATACGGGGTTCAAATACATATTATTTAGCTTGTTTGTTAATGCGTACTACTTTTGAATGTACAACTACATGGCAAAGCTGCTTTCGCAGCACCCGTCTTTGCAGAAACTAGCCCAAATCTAAAAAAAACTACCGCTTGCTGGGCAACTGATTATTATTTTATTATTATTTATATTATTATTGGTATAATTGCTGTTGTTGTTGTTGTTGTTGTTGTTGTTGTTGTTGTAAAGTGAATTATTTAGCTCATTCAATTTATATCCAGTGAATGTGCAATTTTGGTTATTTTTTTTCAGTTTATATTTCTATATACTGCTTAGTACCTGTTTTTCATAACTGTTCTTTAATTTGTATGAGTCGGCTGCTCTATAATTTACACTTCGCCATTTTCCTCTCACTTTATCCCTCTTTTCTTCAGCGTGTCTATTGTTAGGTGTTTCTTATAATACCTGTGTTTTATAATACCTGTGTTTCCTGTAATACCTGTTGGATGTGATCCGTTCATCCAGATTGGAGCTTGAGTCCCGCAGTGCCAAGTTTCAACAGGCCTCTCGATGAGCCTATTGCCTGCGTCATGTTCAAATCGATACCAGGTTGCTGAAAAACGCATCTAATGTTTTAGTGCAGATGTACCAGATGCACATTACATATATATTTTGTTATGCAAAAATCGTGTCAATAACACAGATATAGACAAAAAGAGGCTGAAAGGATTAACTTTCCTAATAGCGCAACGATAAAAGCTGGGCCCAAAACTTTATTGTCAACACTTCATTAGCCGTTGTTCTATTAAAAAAAATTAAAGAGACAGCTTGAGTCAAGGAGTTTTGTTCTTACATGAAATCAAAAAAAATAAAATAATGATAATATTCGTTTATTAAATTCAACCTGACAAGTACGCAGTAAGATTACATGATATAGTAGTAACAGATTATAGCAAGTTTAACAGGAGTCGAATTTAACTGTATGGCAGCCTGCAAGGCACCAATCTGTCCTACTGCTCATTTACAGTCGCCTCCTAGGGAGTGTATGGAGTGAAAAGCCTAAGTCAACCTTTATGGAGCTAGCAGGATTCGAACCCGCGTCCTTCTAATCTTTGTGCCGGCGTGTTACCATTCAACCATCTCCTTAGAGATGGTTGAAAGGCCAGATATGTAGGTAAGCATGACTATATACTGTTAATGGCGTCTGAACTTAACATGGTAAGAGGAATACATTTAACATATGAAAATGCTTTTGTTGGTTAAAGTTCTGCACAGTGATGCCAGCAATATTTAACTGCTCATGGATGATCATATTTGGTTCAAATTTCAGCATATATCAAAGTGCAGGACTCTTTAAACAGTTAAGGATAATTAGTTGATGAAGAATTAACTTATTATCATTTGCACAACAATTGGGGAATTCAAGATATAATACCACTTGTTTAAGTTTAAAATGATTTACAAATGAGCCATTTACTACAATATTTAAATAAGTCACAAATGATCTACCTACTACAATTTTTTAATAAGGCTGCAGTTTTTCATTTATTGGAATTACAATTTAGGCTATTATTATTATTATTATTATTCTGCCATGTTGCGGTTTGCCAACGTGTCAATAAACGAATAATAATAATAATAATAATAATAATAATAATAATAATAATAATAATAATAATAATAATAATAATAATAATAATAATAATAATAATAATAATAATAATAATAATAATGCGGTGATTGACGGCTTTGAAATATATTGAGTTTGATTGAGAATGCAACATGAAGTTCTCCATATGACAAAACCTAAATCAGGAATGACAAACCCACCTGAATCAAGATATGCATCACAAATTGATACTTGTGATGGCGTGGAATCGAAATCGCTGCTTCTTAGACCGTTGGCCATATGGATGAAAAGGTAATCTGCGCATGGGTTCACTCCGGCGCGTCCTGAGAGCAACATATTTTTAAATTTAATGTTATACACAATTTTAAAATAGTAGGCCTACGTCTGACCTTTAGGCCTACATTAATTGCAAGCCAACACGTAAATTAACCACTATGACCAATTTCTAGTTACCATCTGCACTGAAACAAGATGAATTTGTCAACGGAAGCATCATTACCCAGTTTAAATTTGACACCAGAAACGTTCTTCATCAGTTTGGTCGTTACAGTCAGATAACGCGAGTTGTGCTGCCTCATTTCAGGTCTGGATGGTCGTAGACATTTTCGTTCCCTCCTCGAGTGAAAATAGGTTGAGTTTTTTTACCAGCTAAAAATGCATTGCCCGGCTAGGTTTTCGCCCGGCACACCATGGTAGCGGTGAAAAGGGGGGCGCGAAGCCTCACACTGGGTGTGTAATGCCCACCCCGAGACAGTAGTGAAGGTTTGGAGTGAAAAGGTCCAAAGCTGTAGAAATGCATCGCGGTCAAAGATCGCTGTGACAGACAAACAGACAGACAGACAGACAGACAGACAGACAGACAGACAGACAGACAGACAGACAGACAGACAGACAGACAGACAGACAGACAGACAGAGTCTTGTCTTTATTTATAAAGATTGAACCAGAATTTCATGGAAACCAGGACAGTTACAGCTTTAAGCTGATACTCCAAAGTTATAGAAATTCGAAGGACCATGATATGCACAAATGAATGCCTATATTTACCTGAAATCAGCCGAAGCACCAGTAGCAGTTCAAACAGTTTGTTCGTCATGATGGCTATCGGAACAGAAGTGATAGAATAACCGCGTAACCCTCTGACTCGGCCAATATGCGCTTGGTATATATGAGCTCGTTTGCTGCTGTCTTTTCTCTGCTGTCACGAGCTGTATGTCACGTCACTTCTCGGTTATCAGCAACCCTTGAGTTGCGTAAGATATTTGAAAAGCAATAATATTTATTTATTCTTTAATTAAGCGCCTGTAAACGTACTGCGCTGTACATGTACATGTTATGCGATAAATCTTAACTACTAACAGAACAGACAGCCTGCAATACACGGCGCAAATTGCAGCCTACAAAGCATGTCCGGTAGTAGATGACAAATGAGTGGGCTAACGCAGTGCGCTATAGAAGCCCTACAATACAATAGACCCTCTCCATGGAAGCCTTTAACGCAGGCCCAATAGAAGCCTGTTGATATAAAAAGACTGGCTCTGAAGAAGCCTGACGCTATGGAAGTTCAGGGCTTTTATCACAATTGGCTATCAAAAAGGAGTGGAAGATTTTGAACGCAGGCTCAGTAGAAGGAAGCCTGGGCAGGCAACTGTTTTCTCGCGAACAATCGAAAACCCCAATCCTTTAATCAACCAGTCAATCGAAATTTATATAAATACAAATAAAGTATTTTTCAATTTAAATAAATGAATACGTTGTGGTATACATAAATCATAATGTTAGGACAAAACTTTTGCATTTGGCTCGGTATAGGTAAAACATCCCTCTGCTGTCGCAGGTGCATTGGGGAGTACTGTTTCAAACATTTGGCACGACTGCGAAACGGTTGTGGGACAAAACCATGTGCCAAATGTGGAAGGGGTATAAAAACACACGTGGGTGAGTGTATGAAATGTGGTTATTTCGCTAAATATTTGAGAGCTCGACGAGGTGGGTTAGTTCGCGAATTTAATAAAGAATGGAAACGTCTATCATCTATTTCAATAGACTAGATAATAAAAAATTTCTATTTAAAGAAATGATAAACTTATTATATTAGAGAAAAGTTTGCCACAGTAATATAAACTAATTTATTACTATGGCATTGTCTACGAATGAAAAAATTGAACAATTGTTGGGTGAGTTTACTGGTCCCCCCGCTCTTCGAGCTGTTCTACAGAATATCTTAGACGAACCTATCCCAGATGCGGTCAAAAGGCGCTTACTACAGCCACTGCTTCCAAGGCCAATTCCTCCAGTGCGCAAGCATAGAGGGGCAAAACGTAAGGCCCTTCTGGCACAATTCGACCCACTCCTAATTAAGAAGGATAGAGGTGGACCACCACCCTTTCTAGTACACAAAGAGCTCGCCAATCAGCTTCTGAGAGACTTTCGTGCAGAATTACCTCTTAACCACAGGCTGGAAGGAGATGCGTTGGCTTTCTTGAGTGCAATGGAGCACAACATTGAGTCGCAGCTAAACGAAGAGCTCTTAAAAAATGGCGGATTCAAATACTCTCAAGTGCTGACTGTTGATTTAGAAAAGTTGGCACCGACCCTTGACAATGTGTATGATGGCAACGCAGCTCCTGGTACTATTACCAACACGGCTTACTTTCGAAGCAAAGCAGTACCAGTTACCAATGCGGGTAAAATCCAAGGGACTATACGGAAGGCCAAGGCCGAAATACTAAAACTCCTCGAGGATTACACCAATGAGGGGTCGGGGTGGAGGGTGAGGCGGGTCGTGGCGCTAGACCTCAGTTTTGCAAGATATAAGCCTTTCCGAGGCAAGAGCTATTTCCCAACACCGAAGTATATCCCCTATCATTCAGTCGTTAATGTGAAGAATGAAGACAACCGTTGCTTCGAGTGGGCAATATTATCGGCAATGTACCCAGCAGAACACGACCCTCAACGCCCAACTAAGTATCGTGCCCACCTCCACGAGCTAAACTTTGACGATATAGAATTTCCAGTGAAGGTTACAGATATCGGTAAGTTCGAGCGTCAGAACCCTATGGTGTCCGTATCGGTCTTCGGATGGAACGAAGGGTTATATCCAATCTGTGTATCAAAGCAGACCAATAGAGACTACAATATCGATCTTCTACTGTTGGCCAGTGGCGTAAATGAAAATTTGCATTTACAGAATCACCACTACGTCTGGATTAAAGACCTTGGCCGAATTCTTCGTCAAAATAGTAAACACAACAACAGGAAACATCCATGTCGTCGCTGCCTACACATATTCTGTAGACAAGACTTGCTGGATGCTCATATCAAGGATTGTCAGGGCATCAGTAAGAAGCCTCAGCGGATTGAGATGCCTAAGGAGGATGAAAACACCCTCAAATTTCAGAGCCATCGCAAACAGATGCAAACCGCATATATCATATACGCAGACTTTGAGGTGTTGAACGTGCCAGTCCTAAATGCGGCCATGAATCCCAACGAGAGCAACACCAGACAGATAGCTGAGCAGAAACCGTGTAGCTTCTGTTATATAGTGGTCCGATACGATGGTCGCACGAAGAAACCAGTTTTATACCGCGGAGAAAACGCCGTGGAGGAGTTCCTACAACAACTACAAGGCGAGCTAGCCTCTATCAAACAAAGGCTGGCCACCCCAGCTAAGATGGTTATGTCAGCGGCCGATCGTCAATCATTCCGCGAGGCTATCGAATGTCACATCTGCGGAGATGCGCTCGAAGCGGACAGAGTTCGTGACCACTGCCACATTACCGGTAAGTACCGAGGTGCCGCTCACAGCGAGTGTAACTTAAAACTTAGAATATATCCCGATAAGTGCAAGGTACCGGTGGTCTTCCACAATCTGCGAGGTTACGACAGTCATCTCATCATGCAAGCGATCGGAAGTTGTGAGGCCGCACAGGATGAGGAAACTGAAATTAACTGCATCCCAAACAATATGGAGAAATACATGACATTCAACATAGGACAACTACAGTTCATCGACAGCCTCCAGTTTCTAAACAGCTCGTTGGATAAATTATCAGGAAATCTGTCGCTTGAGGATCTGAAAGTCACAACTGCGTATATAAACGAAAACTTTGTTCATAACGAACGGTTAAAATTAGATCTGTTGAGGCGAAAGGGCGTTTATTGTTACGAATACATCCACGATTACCACCGCTTCGAAGAAGACCGACTTCCACCCAAAGAAGCGTTCTACAGCAGGCTCTCACGAGAGAACATTTCTGATGAGGATTATCAACACGCCCAACGAGTATGGAATGAATTCGACTGTAAAACGCTGGGCGACTATCACGACCTGTATCTCCGCACGGATGTACTTCTACTCGCAGATGTCTTCGAGACCTTCAGAAACACATCGATGAAACACTACAGTTTAGATCCGGCAAATTACTTCAGCCTGCCAGGAATGGCCTGGGACGCTTTGTTGAAAAAGACAAAAATCGAGCTCGAACTTTTAACCGATATAGATATGCATTTGTTCGTAGAGAAAGGTCTCCGAGGTGGAATCTCGATGGTATCTAAGCGCTTCGCAAAAGCCAACAACCCGCAATGTCCAGATCATGATACTACGAAGCCAGAAAACTGGATCATGTATCTCGACGCTAATAACCTGTACGGCTGGGCGATGCAACAGCCATTACCAGTTGGAGGATTTAGCTGGGCAAGTCCAACTCTCGATGAAGTGTTGGAAACTGCGGACGACGCGCCTGAAGGCTTCCTTCTCGAAGTCGATCTTGAGTATCCGGAGCACCTCCACGATGCTCACAACGACTATCCCCTAGCACCGGAGACCCTGACTGTCCAAGAGGAGTGGTTGAGTGACTATCAGAATGTGCTTATGAACGAGTTGGGAAGCAAGTTCACAAAGCATGTGAAGTTAGTACCAAGCCTACGACCTAAGGAGCAGTATGTGGTCCATTATAAAAATCTCAAACTCTACCACTCGTTAGGCCTACGAGTTGCTAAAATCCATCGTGCCATTAAATTCAGGCAGGAGGCATGGATGGCTCCATACATTGAGATGAATACGAAATTGAGAGCGAAGGCAACGTCGGAATTTGAGAAGGATTTCTTCAAACTGGCTAATAATGCGGTCTTTGGAAAGACCATGGAAAATCTTAGAAAAAGAATTAAAGTCAACCTGGTACCATCCTCAAAAGTTGATAAACTTCGTAAACTAATTGCTGACCCGGCCTACATATCACACAAAATCTTCAACGACCAACTCGCCGCGATTCACAGTTTGAAGAACAAGCTCAAGTTAAACAGACCTGTATATGTCGGCCAGGCTGTCCTCGACCTCAGCAAGCATCTGATGTACGACTTCTGGTACAACGATGTGAAAAACGAGTACGGCAACAATGCTCAACTCTTATACACAGACACTGACAGCCTGTTATTTCAGGTGGAAACTCCGAACGCCTATGCCGATATGTGGAACAAAAAACACCTATACGACTTTAGTGAGTTTCCTAGAGACAACCCGTACTACGACGTCGAGAACAAGAAAGTCGTGGGCAAGTTCAAGGATGAATGTAACGGAGTGGACATCGCCGAATTCGTAGGATTGCGTCCGAAGATGTACTCGATCTTAAAATCGGGCGGTTCAGAGATCAGGAAAGCAAAAGGCGTTCAGAGAGCGGTTGTGAAGAAGGATCTGCACCACGAGCTATACAAGGAATGCCTGTTCGAACGAGAAGAGATGCGGCACACACAAGTCGTGATTCGAAGCCACGACCACCAGATCGGAGTGTACGAGCAGAATAAGATCAGCCTCTCTCCATTAGACACAAAAAAGTGGATATCTCCGGACGGGATAACAACGCTGGCATACGGGCACTACAAAATCAACGACGGTTGAGTATTCTATCGGGGGGTAACTCAGTGCCCATAGGCACCAGAATCAGCTCCTCTCGTACAAACCCGCGGCCAGGCCCATCAACTAGATGGTATAAAGCCGGTTGGCCAGCCCGCCGAACAACATCCAAAATAGCGTGGATGGTGAGCGACCAGTTAGGGTCGGTGGCTCGTTTGCTACCACCCTCGAGCTCGCCGGGAGCGTACAAATATCGAACGAGAACGTCGTGTCCAAGAATAGGCTCATCCATTCCCCACAAACGAGTTTTCATTTGTGAATGAGAGGGCTTCTGTGTCACTTTAGCAGCTTTCATCGCTTCAACCGGCCTCATGTCGAGCAAACGCGTCGGCTCATTGTTTAGTGCAGCTACAACTTCGGGCATTCGGCGAACCCATTCCACTGACCGTTCGGATGACCCCCTTGCAGCCAGGAGCAATTCCTGAGCGTACTGGGCACCGAAAAGTCGCTCAGCTAGAGTACGGTTAAAGCGTTCAACGATGCCCTGTTGGCGATGATTTCCAGCCTCCCCGCGTCTTACAAGAACGTCGTGCTTCGTCAGCAACGGTGTAAAATCACCCATAAATTCGCGTCCAGGATCGACCTGAAAGAGTCGAGGCCAAGTCAATGGGCCCCTCTTATAGATCCGGCTTAAAGCGGCGGCGACTTCGGTCGCACTTTTGTTGATCAACGGTTCAGCTTCTTTGTATCGTGAAGCAACATCGACAACAGTCAAAGCGTATTTAAAAGTCTTTCGACCTACTTTATCGTGAGGTAAAAACAAGAGATCGGCTTGGTGTACGGCGTTTGGGCGATTTTCCTCAAACTTTGGACGCGGTATGCGGCGTGGAACAGGAAGATAAATCTGCCACACCGCTTGTTTCTTCAACCAATCACGAGCCTCTGCCTCGGAAACTTTGGCGGCTGAGGCTAGTTTCTTCACCGCAGCCTTACCTCGCCAGTAACCTCTAGGGCTGTAATAGACGGCTGAAAGGTGCTTAGACATTTCAGTAATACTATATATTACAAACAGGTAAACACATACACAAATGATTTTCATTTGCGTTTTCGCTGGCTCGTTCTGACACCCATCCCCAGCCTCGACTTCGCTGACATAATGGCCGATACCAGCCGCGCATCCTTCTTCTCATAATCAGGAGTTTCATCGGTGAGTGCGATCTTCGACGCGGCTGCAGCGAGGATGTCATCTGCGTGGTTACGCCCCGGAGTATCTTTATGAACTGCGTAAGCCACATCGTGGTGGAGGCACGCACGGTCGAGCTGATTAACACCGTGATAGCGCTGTGACAGCCGTTTATCGAGTTTTGTGAATGGTCCACAGTAAGAGTACTTTCCCGTATTCTGAAAAGAACCTCCCGGATTCTCTTCCGAAGACATACCGGATGGAAGGCTCATATGCATCTCAGGCAGAGGCAGAACATTAAGAGCGCTATTCAGTAGAGAACCACCAGTCTTTCGCGCTTTCGAAGGCAAAATCTGGCTCTTCTTTGCACCGCAGACGGCACAGGTTCCCTTCTTGGCTGGCCGACCGTTTCGTAACTCGACGATTGTTTCATTTGAAGTCTCAGTATGTTTCTTACATCGTAGGCAATACATTGTGTTCGTTGAATACAATCATAACTCGTTGTCTCTATATGGAAATAACAAATTTCGATCTCGAAGCCGACGATGGGAAAAAACACCACCATTGGTTGTTGCCATCCAGCATACGGTGTATAATCTGTGGGCCTAGCGGATGTGGGAAAACAAACCTACTGCTCAACCTCCTTCTGAAAAAGGGGTATCTACGTTTTGACCGGCTGTATCTATACTCGAAGTCTCTGGGACAGGAAAAATATCAATTCCTCCGGGACTGGGTTACAGAGTTGGAAAAAGTTGCCGGGAAGGAAGTGGCTTCCTTTCACTCTTGCTCAGATGAAATAGTTCCAGTTGAATCATTAAATAAGAATGCCAGAAGCCTTCTAGTTTTCGATGACGTCATGCTTGAAAAACAGTCGCCCATCGAAAGGTATTTCACTATGGGTCGACACGGTGGCGCGGACTGCTTCTACTTAACACAGAATTATTTTCGAATTCCGAAGCAAGCGATCCGTGACAATGCTAATCTTATAGTCCTCTTCAACCAAGACAGTAAAAATTTGCGAGCCATTCACGATACGTTCGTGGGGGGTGACATGTCTTTCGATGAGTTCCGTACGTTCTTCAGCGAGTGTGCTGCCCAGCCATATGGATTCGCAGTCATAGATTTGACGTCTAAAGTGTACGACGGAAAATATCGTTGCGGGTTCGATCGCTTCTATAAGCCCAAGGCAAGTATTTAAAGACACAATATAGGCAACATATAGCCGACATACAACCACGATGTGGACAAAAGTTTCGTCTAAACAGGAGCGAGACGCGTTGACTCAGGATTATTTAGATCGCAGAAATCGATTGAGACAGCGTTTCGTGGATGAGAAGCTTGGTGAAGTCAACCTTCAGTACGATGCGGCAAAGCTTTTCAAACCAATCGCCACAGCCACGGCTGAATCCCAGGCGGCTACGTCTAAGGAGCTGCAGAAAGTTACCAGCGCTTTACAGGATTTGCCGGCGCAGATTTCAGAGTCTGCTAATTTTAACCCGATAGCAGCTTTGTTCGGTGATTCCGCAGGAACAGCAGCTCCTGCTCTTCCAGCGCTTCCAGCATCCCGAATTCCCCCCGCATTGTTAGTCGATCCAAACAAATATCTCAACGTCGAGGCAATCATAAGGCACGGTTTCAGACCTCCGAGCGAGCTCGATTTAGCCGACAAGGCAGGTGCTGAAAAGATAATCGATGAGGTCAATCACTATAATCGCCACACCCTGGGCAAAGAGAAAAAGCTGGCTAAAAAGCAAAAAGACGAAGAAAAGGTAGATGCGGTGACTGCAGATATCGAAGCCCTAAGGGAATATAAAAAGCGAATCGATACACTGATAGAGGGCCACACCCTCATCAAAAAGGGAAAGGGTTTCAGTGTTCCAGCCGTTCCTCTTAAATTACAAGGTAGCGCCTTGGGTGAGCTCCCCGTCGACCCCGTCGCGCTGTCTGCTGGTAGACTAAGAGTGTTTAAAGGTGGGAACCTGGTGCTCGAAGCTCCTGCCGATGAGTCATTGTTCAGCCTGTTAACGAAACGATTCGTTAAGACTAAACAATATTCGCCTCAAGCAATTGAAACTTTTAAAAAGCTCGTACAGATGTCTGGTCTGCCTATTCATGGCCGGAAAAGTAAAAAGTTCCAGCTGATTCGAGGTGGCGCGGTGCAATTTTATAACGATCCAAACGCCCTGGTAGAGAGGTTGCAGCTTTTGGTGGCCTCTAGGGCCGCGGGAAACACTGGTCTCGGCAACGAAATCTCCGCCATTCTTGATGAGTTACTGCGTTCCGGTGCGATCTCCAAAGAGCTGGCACTCGAATTGAATAGAAACATGCTCATAAAATAAAATACGCAAGATGGAACGCTCGGAGAAACTACTCGAAGAAATTCGAGAACTTTTGCGGCCTAAGGAAAATTTTAGTATAGTTGTTTCCTCAGATACTACAGGGTGGACCACGGCTTTCTCACCACCGCTGTACCTGGATCCAAAAAGACGCTTTGAGCTTGCTTTGGTCAATCTTGAAACCTATAATTCGATTCCGAACATTGACAGTTCAAATAACAAGTTCGTCTACAGCTCCACCAATGGACAGACCTGGAAGACGATCATTTTACCCGACGGAAGCTACGAGATCGCACAGATTAATTATGAAATCAGCCGGCAGTTAGAAATGCAAAATCCGCCGCCGCCAGGTGTTGCTCAACTCAGCTTTGATTCTCCTATTACTGTAGGAGCTAACGCATCTACCCTTCGCGCCTTCGTAAAGATAACGAAGGCCCGTTTTAAGGTAGATATGGCCGCATCTACCATCAGGCAAACGCTCGGTTTTAACCCTCAGACGCTTAGTCTTGGTTATAAAGAGGGAGAAAATCCAGTCGATATTCTCCGCGTGGACACAATCCTGGTAAATTGTGACATTATCTCTGGATCGTATCGAAATGGTAGCCAGCTGCCAGTAATCTACAGTTTTTTCCCGGATGTGTCGCCCGGCTACAAGGTAATCGAGTCTCCGAAAAATCTAGTGTACCTACCAGTAGCACCGGCTGGCAACGTACAGGGCATTCGTGTGTGGCTGACCGACCAGAATGGTGAACAATTAAACCTCCGCGGTGAGACAGTAACTATAAGGTTTCACATCCGCAGTGCGTAAATGTTCACACTTAAATATTCTAATGTTGGTTCTTGGAATTAAAAAGCGGCGTCGTGTCGTGGGTGGTGGACTTTTCGACTGGATACCCAAAATCGCGGGTTTCCTTGGCCGTGCAGGCTCCTTCATTTCGGCGAATAGAGGCACAATCACAAACGTTGCCAAGGCGGTTGGTAATGTCGCGAAAGCCGGCGCCACAACAGCATCTGCCGTCAGGCAAATTGTTGATGCCGTGAAAGCGAGACGCGCTGCGGCCGTAAATGAAGCTCATTTACGAAATGAAAATTCATCTGCCGCGCCTGTTGTTCCCGCACCTTTGGAGAAGGCGCTCAGCGACAAGAGCATTGAATACTTAAAACAACTGGCTGTGAGTCCGCCACCCGTTGTTCCGGCAATGGCTGACATAAACAGCCGTATTGCTGGATCCGGTTTCAAAACTATAAAGCCGAGTCGCGGCGGCAAGGGTCTGTTTCTCGCGAAATAAAATTTAAAAAATATTCACAAAACGGAAAAAAATGTTTAACCCACCACATATGAAATTAATTTGCAACATGATTAATAATTGAAGCTTGAACTTTTTTAACTATAATAATGGCGGCATTTGACGTGCCGAGTGAAATGTTGGACATCGCTTCGGCGGTGCCCGATGACAATAGCATCGAATCGTTTGAATACCGCGAGTATGAGTCACAAAATCCCGCGGCTATCAACAATGGCCAGGCCATACAGATAGACATCCAGAACCAAGACATTTTCACACAGCCTTCTAAGAGCTACCTTCTTGTGGAGGGCAGGCTTACAACAACAGGCGCCGCTTACATCGCAGACACGTTGGTGTCATTCATCAACAACGCCATCCCGTACATGTTTTCTCAGATTCGATACTTGGCTAACAACACCGAGATAGAGAATGTCATGTCTCCTGGGCAAGCCACGACGATGAAAGGCATGCTGGTATACGGCGATGATTTTTCCAAAGGCGAAGGTTTAAACATGTGTTGGCAAAAGGACACGACAGCGGCAGCGGCGGCTGCGAATATCGGCTTCGAGGCCCGTCGACTGATGATCATTGGAAAACCCGTCCCTATTGGAACGTTTTCATTCATCGTTCCCTTAAGACATCTATTCGGTTTTTGCGATGATTATCACAAGGTCGTATACGGGATTAAACACTCCTTACTGCTGAGCCGGCAGGGGGATGCAGACGCGATCTTCAAGGAAGCCGCTGCGGCCAATGGCCAGATCGCGCTGACTAAACTCTCCTGGTTCATGCCGCATATAATACCCGCTTTGGAGTATAAAAGCATGCTTATGAAGCAGATTGAAGCCAAGGTTAAGGTACCTGTGGCATTCCGCGCCATGCAATGCGACAACATTGCGGTGCCACGAGCGACGACTTTTTCCTGGCGTTTGAGTGTTAAGTCGGGCACGGAAAAGCCACGCTGGATTCTTGTTGCTTTTCAAACTGGAAAGAATGCACATCAAGGCCAGAATCCGGCACTGTTTGACCATGTGCAGGTTCGCAACATTTTCGCTATGCTCAACAGCGATCGCTACCCGGTTGTTGACATGAATCTCGACTTCACCAAGAGGACAACCTCTCGCGCTTACAAGGCCCTACGTGACTTCAAGGAAGAATATTGCGGCATAGACGCGCGTGAATCGTCATGCCAACCGACACCAATCGAATTTGTAGATTTGTTTCCGATCTTCGTTCTGGACGTGCGCAGGCAATCTGAACGACTTAAAACCTCTGTACAGGACATACAAATCAAGGTGGACTTTAACGAGGGGGTACCAAATAATACGACAGCATATGCCGTCCTGATCAGCGACCGACTCCTGAATTTTGAATCGGATGGCAGCAAATTCAACGTCGTTTACTAGAAATCGTTTTTTCACATTTAGATACAAGGCCCTCTTTTAGATATATTTTTTCCAAAAATGAAAACTGAATACGTTGCGTTCGGCCTTTCACTGACCGAAGGGCAAAAGCAAACATTGGCTAAAGCTGCGCGCGCCGGCACTGGCGCCACGATCCGGCTCACTCATGGTCAGCTTCGTGGAGAAGATAAGCTCGCGCTTACGAAAGTTCAAGCCGCCCGAATCGTGAGGAAGATTTCGGAAGGCGTTGGCATGGAGCTGAGATTCACCAAAACGCAATTGAAAAAGATGACAAAATCTGGTGGATTTCTTCCACTGCTGGCTCTCCTCCCATTGATTTTTAGTGGGTTAGGCGCGGCGGGTGCCGTGGGTGGCATTGCCACTGGGGTGGCAGAGGCCGTGCACAACAAACAGGCCAACGACGCCGCACAGGCGGAGGCGGAGCGTCACAATCGCGCACTCGAAGCGCGGGGGTCCGGTTTATATCTCGGGCGCGAGACTCGTGGTGGTTGTTGTCCAATGTGTAAAGGATCGGGTCTCTACATCGGACAAAAAAACTAAAACCGCTGAGCAACTTCGACATAGAGAAAGTTGCCAGAGCGCTGCCGCATTTCCGCGGTGTTTTCATGCGAGATGGTCTGCCCGCCGTGGCTCGTGAGAAGGAGTGTGGAGTTGTTAATTTGGATTCCGGTTCCGGCGACGGTAATCACTGGGTCGCTTATTGGATAGATGGACCTACAGCCGTCTATTTTGATAGTTATGGGCTGGATCCACCTCTCGAAATTTCTCGATATTTAAAAAATCCTATAAGAACTCAAACGTTCCAGCTACAGGGGCCCGATGATGTGGTATGTGGTCATCTCTGTCTGCTCGTGCTAAGAGAGCTCGCTGCCGGAAAGAATTTTGAAGATATCGTGCTTGACCTATGTTAGACTTCCATCACCTTTTTGTATATAAAAATGCCGGTTGATAAATTTGGAAGAGACGGTGGAGGCGGGGTGGGAGGAGGGCAGATAAGCGCCGCTGGGCTCATCCACAAGGCTGGTGATACCATGCTGGGAATTCTTTCGGCTGGAGGTTTTCGGCTGACAAATGTGGGAACGCCGACGATGGAAACGGACGCCGCGACAAAGGCTTATGCAGACATCGTAGATCAGGACAACCTGCAACTCACCGGTGGAACGATGTCTGGCGTTCTAAAAATGGGCGGTCATAAATTGACTGGTTTGCCCACGGACACTCCGGGATCTGATAGCGAAGACGAGGGTTGGGATGAATTGGTGGGAGAGTCCGACGCTGCAAGTTGGAAACAAATAACGGAGTACGCGAAAGAGCGGGCGCACCAAGCTGAGTTGTATGCAGACGGCTTAAGCTCCGAGGTAACTGGTCTCGTTAAACGTTACGCAGACGATAAGGACGCTCTGCTGGACACTGCCGTCAGGCTGTACGCGGACCAGAAGGCGGCTGCGGCCGAGAGCCATGCAGACCAGAAGCTTATCGATGCCAAGCAGTACACGGACGAGAAGAACGAGGTGCTGAGAGATTCCGTTAGGCAGTATGCGGACGAAAAGGATGTTATTGTTAAAACTTACGTCAACGAGCAAGATGTAATCGTCAAGAACGCGTGTGTGCTAAAATCTGGCAGTGTAATGACTGGAAGTTTAGTCATGGGTGGCCACCGAGTAACTGGACTTCCAACAGAGATTCCAGGATCTGATAGCGACGCAGCGAGTTGGAAACAAGTGTCAACAGCGGTCGCCGGCGCTCTATTGAGCCTCGATAGAGTTCCCACGGAGTCGTTGCACGTGGTTAACAAACAATATGTTGATGTTCAACATATTGCTGCTAGACAGTACGCGGTCGATCAGGACACCGCGATTAATTCGGCCGTGAGGTTGTATACAGATCAAAAGACCGCCGCCGCAAGGGGGTACGCGGACCAGAAAGCCGAAGCTGCAAAAACTTACGCCGAAGAACAAGACGCTATGGTCAGGAGCGCTTGCGTGCTTAAAGTTGGCGACGCAATGACTGGAAATTTAGCTATGGGCGGTAAGAGGGTGACTGGGCTTTACACGGGGGCCTCAACAACTAATACCGACGCGGCGAGTATCGGGCAGGTGACGAGAATCGTAACCGGCAAAATGACAAAATTAAATAAAATACCGACGGAGCCTTTGAACGTGGCCAATAAACAATATGTCGACAATCAGGCTGTTGTGGTTAAAAGGTATACAGACAGTAAAGAGGCCGCTGTAAGACAGTACGTGAACAGCATCAAATTTCTTAACCATACAGGTCACATTCCACCCCTGTTCACAGACCTTTCCAAAACTGGTTTTAAGGCCACAGCCAGGACATATCTCGACACTAACCCATCATATATGGCATTCAACTCGGGTGCCGAAGGTGAGTGGAGGGCCACGCCCGCTGCAGCTAAAATTGTTGGGACTTGGTTACAGATTGAATGCCCGGTCCCTGTGCGGATATGGAAAGTCAGCCTGGCAGGGGGAATTAATTTTCTTGATATTATCCCGCGTATATCGTCCTGGAAGATAAGTGGGGCAGTTCCGAATGATAATGATGCGTTTACATATACAGACCTACTCACCTCCAACACCGTTTTGACTAACTTTGCGCAGGAGTTTGCCATCGACTCTGACACCGCATACAAAAACTACAGGCTGACGGTCCTTGGTACACAACCAAATCTAACAACTCTTGGCATATCTCACTTCCAGATTTACACATATTTTAAAGTTGGAGATACGTAAGACTTAATAATGGCCGACTCACACTACAAGATTCGTGGTTATCTCCGACAAAAAGGAGAAACCAATATGCACAAGTACAACCTCGATGATTTGGTTGGACTAACCAACTGGGGATATACTATCCCTAAGCCCACCGCAGATATGTTAGCCGCGGTTCCCCAAATCCACATCGATTTCGTGTCGGATGATTACCACAGCCGCGATATTTACACGGCGACCAAAACTGTGACTCTAAGTTCGTGGCAAACGCTTCCATTGACCGCGGCGCGCTATCCTTGTATCACGTTGCAAACTAACAATGAGACGGTCTCTTTAGACCGTGGATTCTGGAGGCTTACAATGTTTGGTGTTAGTACCGGTGATGCGTCAGTTCGCATTATTACAGCCGCGGGTAGCATCGATCGTACAGTTGACATTCAAAGTGGACAATTTGATGCATCTAGGGCAATATTCATTCCAGGACAAACGAGTTTTCGAATTGAAGGGAAAAAGATAGGCCTTTTAAGTACTTCAACTATTGAGTTAAACGTAACGTTACTGATAGAGCAACTATAAAAAAGTATGTCTTTGTACCCACCGCTGATGGAGTCAACAATTTCGTCAGACACGACGTCGCAAACATTTCGCTTGCAGAAGATCGGTGAAATAGAAGCATTCCTGAGGTCTGAGGCGATAAGTCGGGGACAACTATGCAAGAAGTATAAGAGGGTTGTAGATGTGGCTAATGGGGCCTCGGCCGGCCTTGCTATAGTTAGTCTTGGAACTGGGGTGGGTGGGGCAGCTATGTTAGCCACTGGTATTGGTTTTATTCCTGGTATTGTTCTAGAGAGTTTAGCCATAGCGACGAGTCTTCTGGATATCATTGGAAATGTTGTAAGTAGAAGTTTCGTTGCTAAAGCTTCAAAACACGACGAAATTTGTATTTTGGCGGAAAGTAAGCTAAACACAGTTCATGACCATATTTCTCGGGCTTTGGAAGACACAGCTATAAGCGACGATGAATATAAACTTATTCTGGGAGAGGAGGAAAAATATAGAACGATGAAACGTGATATACAAAGCAAGAGCGGAAAAAAAGAGTTGCCGAGTCAAAGCAAAGACGACATGGTGGCGGAACTAATAAAGAAACTAACCAGCACTGGGACTTGTCCGCGAACCTCAAAATAAAAGTTTTCATCGTAGGCGGCTGGAGTAGTGAGTCTGTAATTCCTAGCGCGCCGCCAGCATATGCCTTTAACGACCACGAAAGCAGATGATTTTTAATCTAAAAAAATGGCACACGGGCATATAATGTGGTCATATTTTGGGGGTGACTTTGAATCCCTATTATACATCTATTACCAACAAACTTAATAATGAGTATTAAAATCGATTTAATCGTAGCGCATACTAGTAAAAACATGGTAAGTCATGCTACTATATGGAAAGGGTGCTGGATTTTTTCGAAAATCGTCATATGTCTTCAAAAACTAGCAGAATTTTTTATCACCTACGGAGATTTTGAAATTTCAATATCTAAGTCAATTCTTAACATACTGATGTAATGTAAACATTAATTTTTAGCACTTTATCTCCTCTTCCATTCCTTTCGTCAAAAAATTTAAATATTTATATTTGGTTGCGCCAAAAATGCATAAAAATGAAGACCCCCGTAAAAAATGATTGCAGATGTGTGTTCAAGCGCATATAAAATATATTTTCTTGCTAAAACATTTGTATTGTGAATATAATAAATGTGCAGAATTCATTGCCCAACAGAATAGAAAAAACAATTCGGATATAAATTTATAAATGCTGTAGCTATGACTGTTTAAGTGACTGGACCCCCGAAAGAAATTACTGTTTTTCTGTTTTCAAGGTCAAATAAATATATTTTCTGGCCACAATATTTCTATTGAAAATATAATAGATATGCAGAATTCAATTCCAGACAGAATACATAAACATTTAGCAATATATCTGTATATACTGATTAAGTTATGTAAGGTTTACTACATGGGCCCCACTCAAAAAATTTAAATTTATATCTTTAAGGCGCTATAGAAAAATATTCTAAGTGCAGCTTTTTTGGTTTGAACAAGCTAAATGTTCGGCAGGCAATGCTGGATAGAATAAAGGAAAAATTAGGAATATATTTTTATTTATGAACTGGAAACAATTAGTTTACTATATTGACCCTACTAAAAAATCATATTTTCTGATATTTAAACCGCTATATAAATATATTCTGGCTACAGTTTCCTATTGTAAATATGATAATTGTTCATCAGGATATGCTAGATTGAATGCCAAAAGAATTAAGAACATATCTATATATTTGCACCAATTAAGTTACATTAAATATTAAGACTGATTAATCGATATTTCCGTGCCACGTAAAACAGTTGATGAAGGGAAATATAACCTGGGTTTTTCCCACTAGCTCATCGGCGAACTAAATACAGATAAATTCCTTTATTGAAATCCTAAGTTCCAGACCGCATTAAGGCACAGAAAAATGATTGTCAAAATAGGCAATAGTTTTTTGGTTACCACGGTTTTGGTCTGTTTTTTTTTGTTTCCTAATTTCTCTGTTATGAACGATTATGTGTAGCCTATTATGAGGCTTGTATAAACAGCCTGAATTATTCATGAAAGATTTACGACCTTGTTTACAACCTAATCATAGCTGTTTTGTCTACGGTGGCCTGTATGGGCTACTAAATAATGGTGAAAATTTGTGCTTTTTTCGGAATGAAATAATAAAAATAGTTGTAAATATGAATAAATAGGACCCGAATGGGCCACCGTATTTCTGAACTAAGGTTTTACAGTATAATATATTCGGATTTTCCGTCTCTCACCTAGTTTCCTGCATTGCGATTCGCTGGCGGAAGCTGTTGATCTGGTTACAGTATGGTTAATAGCCTGGAATGGGACGCGTGCGAAAAATCGATAGCGTTTACTTTAATGGATTTTGGCTCCTTTAGCATTAAATTTCTCCGAGAATAAATAATTTCATCCGACGGAAAGGTGACTTAAAAATCTGGGTTGGTTTTGTCTATTGATATCACTAGCGAATTTTTATGCATTTCGTCCTTTTCTAGACATTTTTGGAGCGTTTATGAAATGTCTGGAGCGTTTATGAAATGTCTAGAGAGTTTAGGTTGTGTCTGAAATATTTCTGAAACGCATTCTAAATGGGTCAACCGAGTTATTTTTGGCATTGGCATGGGTCAATCGAGTTATTTTAGTCACAGCGTGGAGAGATGGCTGTATGTTTCTATAAAAGTCTGTGCTGCACACAGAAATACTGACTTTGGGTGAACAATTTTACATGTCGCAGATTTGCGTTTTTCTTCACGATTTAAATTGAAAAATACTTTATTTGTATTTATATAAATTTCGATTGACTGGTTGATTAAAGGATTGGGGTTTTCGATTGTTCGCGAGAAAACAGTTGCCTGCCCAGGCTTCCTTCTATTGAGCCTGCGTTCAAAATCTTCCACTCCTTTTTGATAGCCAATTGTGATAAAAGCCCTGAACTTCCATAGCGTCAGGCTTCTTCAGAGCCAGTCTTTTTATATCAACAGGCTTCTATTGGGCCTGCGTTAAAGGCTTCCATGGAGAGGGTCTATTGTATTGTAGGGCTTCTATAGCGCACTGCGTTAGCCCACTCATTTGTCATCTACTCCGGTTATGGGACTCGATCCTTATACCTCTCGCACTCTACGCCAGATGTTATCCAATGCGCAATCGGGCATGGTTGTACATGATTGATGATTTATGAACATCCGTGTCATTCATAAATATGTCGATAAAAAATGCGCAGCATATCTTGTCACGAACAAGTGGTTGAACAGTTTTTCTGGAAAATGTCAACTCGAAGTGCGACTTGAATCACAGTAGCAACGTACATATTTACATCGGCGTCGTCATAGGCGACCATAATGATCATTATGTAGTTAGGCATTTAATCAGTGGCGTAGCAATGTATTGTGCAGGTTGTGCAATGCACAAGGGCCCCCGGCGGTCAGAAGGGCACCTGCAGCGAGTGGAGTCATTTTCAGCCTAAAAGTAAATCTACATGTACAGCAAGTTAGCAACAGCGTACACAGTATTACACACTCAAATAACTCGATTCAATAGTTTTATTGGTTGAATCTGAAGCTGGAATTTACTAAACAATCAGTGTGCCATAACAAAATGCTTTACTGTATGCAGTCTTTGGACAGAAGTAGTTTTACTTACGTATGAATATATTGATGTCATGACCATGATGTAAAAATACCGGTCATGACCGACGGCGACATGTTTAAAATTTATAGAGTTTTTTATTCCGGATATTTCTATAGCGCCTCTCGAAGTCTACTACTACTCAGAGGCGCTCCCGACTACAGCATTTGATACTGTGCCGGAATTTTCACGCCGAAGCGCCACGAGCAATTGCGAGTGAAGGACTTGCCCAAGGTCCGTACGCAGCGGCTAGAGTGGTATTCGAACCTGCAACCCTCCGGTCACAAGGCGCCGAACTTACCACTGAGCCACCACGCCCCACAACACATTGTGGGGCGTGGTGGTTTGACTAAACACTTGTGTTATATGTTAAATTGTTTCGTTATTTTTATCAACCAACTCAACTGTTTCACAATTTGACAGAATATAAGTGTGGATAATTCATATTTTAGCAGTCATAGCAGATGGAACAATGTTTTTAGATTAATTATCTCTAGTTCAATTTTTGCATGCTAGCCTGGGGAAATAAAAAAAAGTTTTATAAAATAAATCGGAGAAAATAATAAAAATGTAATTATTTAATTATTATTTAATTGGGGTGGAATTTATAATATTTGCATATATCTCACGGTGCGAAATATGCAAATATCGCAAAAGCGCCAAGTGTTTTTGCACAGGTTTTTTTTGTTTCAAATCGAAGGGAGTTCAAGGGGCCCGCCATCGAAGCTGTGCACAAGGGCCCCAAAAAACTTTTCTACGCCACTGCATTTAATCATCATGCTAAAGGAAGAATCGTCCTTACTGAGATCCACATAATTTCATTCCATACTATATGTTTGTGTATGCCCATTAAAGTATAGCATTGGTGCTCGATTAAAGTTGAAGTTGGGGTGAGGTTTCGAATTGCGGTGATTAATTATTGTAACGAGCGTTGTCAAGAGTCGTTCAAATAGTCTAAGTGATAAGTGTTACGAGTGTTATCAAGAGACTTGTTCGTACAAAGAGTCTAAGCAACTGCATTAATGACAATGTAATGACAGTAGCCAACCTTCATACAGTCTAGTTGTGTGCTTCTTGTTGTTGTTCTAGTTTTTAGAATCGCCAACAGGCCAAACTCCTCAGACGTTTATTACTTTAATAGTTTGGTGGTGGATTTTAAAAGCAATTGTCTCTGACTTAACTGGATTGATTGCAGGGTCATTAAAGTAGAACCAACTGTGAAGACAGCAATGCAGACTCTGAGTTTAATTTTAGCTGTTCAGAGATGTTATTCAAATTGGAAATAGTCCGAAATTAGCCAAAGTTTGGCTAATTTCGGACTATTTCCAATTTGAATAACATCTACATTATGTAGATCATTTATTTTGATAAAGGTGTCACAAGAGCAGTTTGAAAAGCAAACGAAAAACGAATAGGCCCTATTGCAGAAGGAGAGATTAGCCAGATGACTAATGCGGCTGGAAACATGATTTTTAATAGGTAAAGTTGGAATGAAATCATGCTGTGAAGACTGAGGTGGAACATTCCCAGTGAGTCTTGAAACTTTCTGTGCTGTAACTGGAGGTAGCGTCCCACACTTAAGGAAACAGTTTACTCCGATCAATGTCAGATATTCAGGGTTTCAATATTGCGGTTACAAACAACAAATTTTTACAGTAAAAATAGAAGAACCTAGATAATCCTATAGCCACAATAAAGTCATTGCAGGACTCACTAGATGAATGAAGCAGTTAATATAGGCCTAATTACGATGTAATTACGATTAATTGCTTGCTAACCAAAACCACCGAGCATTAACCTTTGCGCTGACAGTAGACAGTGTGTGTGCGTTTGTGTGAAGCATCCTAGAAGTAGCTTGCTACCAACGATGCTATAGAAATTGTCGTTATTACAATTACAATTACAATTACGATGTCCATCGGATGCTAGTCGCACCAAAATTGGTTAAACTGGCCGCGGTAGAATTGCTTTCGAATTCTCACACCTTATTCGGCACCCTCATAATATCTTCGGTTGTCGATTTTGTCACCTTTCTATCCTGTTTTATTCCAAAGGCGTTTCAGACCATGACAATCTCGTTGGGCCTGTTCAGCAGAAAGCTATATGTAATTGGTACCACTGGGGATATTGTGGTCGAAGATGAAGCCAGCACCACCAACCCGGATATTTCCAACCGTCGCAGGACAATCAGTAATCAATAAGCCAGGCAGATTTCCACATCGAGTGGGAGTATAGACATGCTAGTTAGGATCAAGTGATGTTAGTTAGTCGTCTAAGGTGTTGTAAATACAAATTCGGTCACTGTCCGAACGACGAAGATCAATTACATACAAGCAGACCATCATTAATTAGTACTGCCAGCAAGTCTGGAAATAATGTCCTAAAATTCGTCGTAGAAAGTATGAATGGAGCTTGTAAGTGGAAGAGATAGCAGATTTACCTGTTAGATTTAGCTGAAGCCCGCATGACATAAAAATAATCGATAAATAAATAACAAATACATAACCAAAATAAATGGATCTAAAACTGCTGACATTGGACACTGGGACAGGACGTTCCAAAAGCAATGTCTCAATGTACAATATATATATATATATAATATATATATATATATATTGTACATTGAGACATTGCTTTTGTCGCAGGTTGTTGACTGATTGTCTTGGTGATCAAAGTGACTGTGTTATCGTGGACTGAAATATATATATATATATAATATATATATATATATATATTTCAGTCCACGATAACACAGTCACTTTGAGATATATATATATATATATATATATATATATATATATATATTTCAGACCACGATAACACAGTCACTGTGATCACCAAGACAATCAGTCAACAACCTGCGACAGGCGAAGAACACTTGAAAAACTCTGTAGATTTAAGATCGCGGCGCTTTCATGACTAAAGAAGCATGATAGCCATTTCAGTCCACGATAACACAGTCACTTTGATCACCAAGACAATCAGTCAACAATCTGCGACACGCGAAGAACACTTGAAAAACTCTGTAGATTTAAGATCGCGGCGTTTTCATAAGTAAGTCAAGGAAGCATGATAACATTTTATTAAACCCGTGTCAATGTTACCTCCAATGTGACCTGTTAACCACGATGTAATTATCAAAATATCAAAATTTCATATCAAAGGCACATGGGCGGCGATCATGGGGGGACGGGGGGGACATGTCCCCCAACCTTCAAGAGTGGGGGGACACGCCATACATTTGTCCCCCCACCCCACATTTTGATAAAACACCAAAAAGGCCAACAAATGTAATTGCGTATGATACTTTTGACAGCCTTTTTTGACGAGATGAGGTAAAAATGCATAAGGAGAAGTGTCCCCCCCGAAAAAATTATCAGAAAGGAAAAAGTAGAAAGCAAACAGAAATTTGTAATAAAGAAATTTTTGTAGGTGAAGAATTTGTAAAAAGTAAAAAGATTTAGAGAGAGCGTTGACATGGCGTTCCGAAAAAAGCGATAATATGATCAGGTCATGAGCTTCTTTTGGAGATGAATTCGCGGAAAAGTGATGAAGTTATCAGAGAAAATTTTAAAAAAAGTTATCAACCAGACCAAGGCCTACTTTGTGCCTCCACGTGTGAGATAAGATCGCTGTAAAAAGTTAAAAAAACAGGCGAATGACTAAAAAAAAGTTCATCAACTTTTTTGGGAGATGAAATCGCCAAAACGTCTGAAACTTTTGGTAAAAAAGCCTAGAGAAATTTTTGTGGGAAATGAATTCCTAAAAACGTTCATCAACCAGACACCACGGCCGACTTGTCCCTCCCCCACCTCTCAGACAAGATCGCTGCCACTGCAAAGGCATGTCTTCAAAAACGATTAACGACATATATAACAAAGCAATAGAGAAGAAGGAAGTTGTGTAACTTGGAAATTCTGCTGAGGTCCGAGCTTGCGTCAGATACTTGAAAGCTTCGCTTGAGCATTAAGATCAGCGTGTCTAAGTGTATTTAATCGAGTTGTCCACGAAGCTGGCTGCATTCCTGTGAAAGTTTTGAAAGACCTAAATCTCTTCGCTGTTACCTGCGTTCGCTGCAGCAATCCGAGGCACTGGTCGCAAACACAACTACACGAGCGGAAGAAACCAAAATGGGATGTTCCGAATTTTGGTTGTCGGCGGACTCTTCATTCTTGGTTAGCCTCAGATGCACTGTAAACAATCATTGCCTCTAATAAAGACAGCTGTAACCAGTTCCTGCTTAAGGAGGCCTAGATTATGCTTATAGCAAGTAAAGATAGCGGTTGGAACGTATTAAAGTGTTAAGAGACAACATATCACAACACTTCTGTGAGCTACCTAATTATTAAAGAATTCAAATGGAAACTGTTGAGATTAGATTCACTCTTTGTTAAATAGGCCTACGGTATGAGCCACGGTATGCCTCATGACATTATTTCATAGATTTGCTCGAAGGTGCCACCTTAAAGTTGTTACATAGATCTTACAGTTGCTGATACGGAATGACACCAAGAACCCCTCTACGTAAAGTAATTGACCCTAACAGAGGTGGCTTTGGGACCTATCTTGAACCTAACCGATGCCATCCCACGGACACCAAAAGGAACTGAAGAAATGGAAACTTTCCTAGATAGGATGTTCCGTAAACTACCTGGAAGCTCCACAGCTACTCTCACAAACCCCAAAAAGGAAAAAAGAGACTTCGATGATTAACTCACCTTCAGACTTCGCAATTTTGACTGACCGTGTAAACGACCTAGAAGACACGGTCAATAAACTATTCACCTGGTTGAAAGAAAAAGAAAATTGTCCCATGATGCCAGCCACAAAGAAGCCTGATGAACATGGTGAAATTGAAGAAACTGATAGCATACAGAATCTCAATCTAGCCAGAAAAGAGACGAGAAATACTTTCTACAACTTATATGGGCTTTTCAAGGAAAATAAAACTAAGTACACAAAGGACCAACTGTCACAGAAGTTATCAGATGCAGAGTTCATGACATTCAAAGAGACACGCTCTAATTTGACAACTTGGCTTAAAACTGGGTTGGCTCTCTCCCGCCAAGTCGAAGAACTTAACACTTCCCTACAAGGAATCTATATTTAGAGGAATGGTTACTCGTGAAAATAACGTGTACTTCCGGCGTAAGGTCGTGATCGTTGCGACATCTGTCGTCGCGGGTGTACGGGTCTCTCGAGAGGTAAACAAGTTTACAGACGCGATGTGGTGTTCAGCCATTATTGAACGAATTCTAGAAAGAAGAATCCCGGATTATCTTTCTTTCGGTTTCCAAAGAACCAAGAAAGGTAAATGATAATAAGTGTATAGATATTATTTTTAATTACTGTTATTTAAGTAGTCTAAATTGTGGAAACATGTGTTGGGCATTGCGAAGCTATAGACCTATAATGTTTACCTACAGTCAATGGCATCTGACATTAATTGGAAAAAAGAAAGAGCTGCGTTGTGTTTGCCTTAGCTTTCCCAGTAACAAGTTAAAGTAAATGATAAGTAATTTATAAGTAAAAGTTTTAATAAATTTCAAGTAATGTTAACCTTAGAAATATGAACTTTTTGCGTCGTATGATGAGGGCTGACATCTTCAAACCACAAAGCAATCGTACAATCAATGTAGTGAAACATTTTGTGGATAACATACTGGGTTGATTTTTACTCTGGTAATAAAACATTTTGCGTTATTTGTCTGTAAGAAAGTTTACTTTGCGATACGTGTTTGGCAGACGCAGGCGGTGGGTGCAGTTATGTCGACGTCAAGATCTAATCAAACGAACTGCTGCGTAACTATCTGTAAGCTGTGGACTTTCCCAGACTAGTCTACGTAGCACATAGCCCTTGATCTGGGTGCTTAACGACGGTGAATTGTCCATGGCTCACCATGTTTAGTCGTTATGCAGGTCATGTACCATACATTAGCTGCTTCCGATTCGGTCAATATGAAGCAACCTTTCGTTCGGAGCTGAAACGACCCTACTCTATTCCTTTTTCTGACGCGCCTGGACTACTGTTATTACATCCTTGCAGGTTTTCCAAAATTCCGAATTCGTCAGCTCCAGTATATTCTGAACTGTGTTACCCATTTAGTGGGCAATTTACCGAAATTCCCTCATATTTCGTAACATATGAGAAATACACTGGACTTGGTCTGCCTGTTGCTGAAAGATTAAATGCGACATCCAGCTCCTGGGTCGGGGTTATCGGTCGGTTCCAACCCGGCATATGCATGTATATATATTACATATATATTAAATATATATAATTATATATATTGTATATATATGTATAAGTTGTTTCGGCCGTTTGGTACGTAGTCAATGGCCTCGCCCCACTAGGAGACAACAAATCCATTGCTTCCATACTTCAACATGAAAAGACATGACACAAACTTTCCTTTACATTATATACAAATATATACGCAAAAATACTCATGTAATGTGAATATTTCTGACATAACGTACCACTGGCAAGTCAGATTTTTATAGCGAATAATTTTTACGATGCCTAAGATTCTGACGGAACCAGAAGAATTTTTCATTCCGATTGCCGAGGCATTGAATTCGTACTGTTCGACAAATGCTGTCATATGTTGTCAGAGCGTTGGGGTATCAACTAGGTACGTTCATTTGAATATTTTGCTTGACAAACTTTGCAAACCAGACCACAAGACGCTTACGCTTACGTACTTGCCTTTATTCCCGAGTACTATCGTATTGGTAGCGCCTCTGATTGGTGGGCACTGGGTAGAGGCGTTTTGTAAGTTTCGAAATTCAATACAATACAATACAGCTACTTTCATAAGGTCATCTAAACCTAACTTATGAACTTGTATATTGCCACAATAATGCTCGACGAATCAGTATGTGGTTGCTGTTAAAATTGGTGTCAGGTCAAAATAGTCAGCTTAAGTTCTGTCGAAGGCCAAACGGAATACTAAAGAAGATGCAGAAGCGTCCTCTTTGGAGGAAATTTGCCGAAGAAGAGGTGATATCTTAGTCGAGCAAACGCTTGTCCTCAATTTCAGAGTCTTGAGCCGGGAACCATAAAGGCGCACCTTAACCCCACGCCCCGAGAACTATTCTTTTCCTCTTAATAACCAGAATAAGGCAACCGAATGCAATGGTCAAGTCGAGGCAAGTCTTGAGGGTCAACTTGGTGTGAACAGATTTAAACTGGCTTGGAATTAGAGCCTTGTAGACGATTGGTATTGCCTTGACAACTATACCATTTCCATAAGTTGCCAAATCAGCTATTATCTATAATATCTTTGGCATGTAGATCTACAATCGTGCACAATTATTTACCGAGAAAATCGCCGTCCCAGTTTGTTTCTTAGCCAAGAATGAGGATGCCATATAAGATGCACCTCCGAATTGTTTATACAGCTAGAGGTGCCTTATAAATTACTAGATACGATACGATACGATGCATATAAGGTTAGTGTTCAGTTACGGCTGAAGCATCAAAATAGGATTTTCTGTTAGCATAAAATATTAATAATATAATAATAATATTTATTCTTTAATTAAGCGCCTGCAAACGCACTGCGCTGTACATGTACATGTTATACGATAAACCTTAACTATATACTAACAGAACAGACAGCCTGCAATACACGGCGCAAATTGCAGCCTACAAAGCATGTCCGCCTATGGGACTCGATCTCTGTACCTCTCGCACTCTACGCCAGATGTTATCCAATGCGTTATCGGGCCCCCATGATAACGACACGATAATTGAACACCATGATAACGACCTATGGAAGCCATTACATTAGAGTATATTTTATATTAATTAAAGTCGCTGTTATTCATGTCCTGCCAATTAAAAACAGGTGTAAATGAGCTTATTGTAGGCCTCAAAAGGTAGGCCTTTTATTACGAAGCTTTCGGTTCATAATTGCTTTACGTTTACAGCGTCACTTCTGTAACATTTACGTCACCAAACCTGATGACGTATGCAGCCGGGTATCCTTTGCTCACAGCACCTGACACAAAGTAAGCCTATAGAGTTAAGAAATGGTTAATACTGTCTCTACATCTTTTTCTTCCTGTCAACGATGTAATACCCAGTTGTTTTGTCCTGCATCTGATTCTATGCTATATCAGCGCCAACAATAGTCAACAATTAGAATTACCAGGTCCGTCTCAGCGACTCTAGTCTATTGTAGTTGTAAATACTAACATCCATCGCGCTGGTGTCTAATGCACAAAACATCAACTAAGCTGTTGAGCATTTGCGATTAGATATCTTTCTGAGATGCTGCATGCCTAATAATTGATAATTACATTGTAAAACATTTTACATCTCAAATTAGAAGAGCTCTATTCCTTGCCCTGTGGATCTACGTCTTCCCTGCCTTGACTTTATCTGTAAGACAATCGAATGAATTGAATGTGTGCTGGAATTCTGTATAAAGTCTTATGTTCTGGTTTAAGAAATGGGATATTGTTAAATGTTTTATTAATGTACTGGACATCCTGAAGTCTTCTTTTCTGGCGAAAGTAAGTCGTTGTAAATTGTATTTTCATTTGTACTTTTCCGTAAATGTTGCTACTGATTATTATTCACCGTGAACACACTTATTAGATCATTACCATACCATGCTTTGGAATTCATGAATAAACGCGATGTCATTACCCAACTGTATAGCAAGTTTGATTATATGTGCACATTGAGTTGAACTGCTGTTGAATATAGTAGACGCTTTGTGCATTTTTTAAACAATTCGATCGTTGGTCCTGCCTCCTTTGACGTGATAGAGGTGCTCATTACCATGCTAGCTTGAAAGTAATTTTCTACGTTGCGATTCTTCTTCTGGTGCTGCTGTCCAAACTGCATTAGTTATCAGAAAAACATCTTAACACTAGTTAGCGGTGATCATGTTAGCATGCCGCCTGTCAAGAACCTATCAAAAAGAAACATTTCTAAGAAAATCGGCTGTGCCATGAAATAGAATTAAATATTTTCGCGAGTACATTGACATATCGATAACTATAAAAACACAAATTGTAATAATTAGTGTGTATCAGTATCTTAAAGGGTCAAGATTATTGTCAAAATCGACGAAACTAGGCTTCGAGCGGACTGCACTGAAACTGAGCCACTATCATCAAGCATTGTCTACGCTGACACAAAGCTAATCTACGATGCCGTATCTGGTGCCGAAACCTACATAGAACAGGTGGAATCATAATACATACATATACATATACATATATATATAATATATATATATATATATCATAATGATGATAGCAGTGAACTTTCTGTTATGTTTCGTGTTGAAGCCAACTCTCTGTCGGTCACTTCTTCACACTGACCTTAGACACTAGTTATAATTTTGCGTGTCTGCCTGAGTTGAGCCCGCGATCTTCGTCTTAGTAAGTGATCTTTATAATTGCGTGGCAAACGCCCACACTTTACGAACAGTACTTTTAAAACACGCAAAAGGGAAGCACAGAGGCGATAAGTTTTATGCAATAATATAGTGAAGGAAGGGTTGATATTAACTGTTCTTTAGCTCTTCAGCCTGCAGTGGATGAATCCAACGATCCTGGAAAGGGGCCATTGTATCGTATACGCGTAGGTCTAATCATGAAAAGAAACACGTTGCTGGAGAATTGCGTTTTGTTTCGAGAGACACGCAGACAACAGATTTGCATCTAGGCTTCTCGTGAGCAGGACGAGAGATAATCTAATCGTGAAACTTTTGTAGCGCCAGTATTGTAATGTACAACGCATCAGTGGATGGTCATTCAGGGCATTGCTGGACTTCAACTGGACTGAAACCTATGTGACTGATTGGAGTTTGAAATAGCGCCTAAGCCCACCACATTAATATTCATATGGAGAAGAAAAGAACAGTTTCTTGAGCTAAGCTTGAGAGACAGACTCGAGTGTTAACGACATCAATTCTTAGCCTGTTTAATGAGGACCGGCAGACATACGAGTGTCTCATCCACTGTTCTTTCCACAAACTGCGTGTGATCAGTGTATTCATTTCTTAGAGCTAAATTCGTAACGGGCACAAACGGAGCAGAATCTCTAAACTAGTTTCTGCCTTGGAGAGGCTAACAGTATTAAATATGGTATGATATTTGTCTTTTGCAGGAGCTCGGAGTAACTATTATATCTGTTTGGTCGCCTGAACCTGCTCAACATTCAACTGCTTCGGCGAAATGTTCTTCGCTGATTTCAGTAATCGGCGCATACTTACTGCTTAAAAGATTTTAAGCAGCAACACAAGACGCTGTTTCAGAGGCATTTTGCGGAAATTATGAACAATGTTGTTTTGCTTGGTTAGATATTTATACAAATTTTAATTTGCATAAGTTTTATGAACAGACACAGTAAAACTGTAGTACCGGTATTATTATGTGCTTTAATTTTTTAAATATTAAGAAGACATGGTCTTGGATAACTTTTAGTAGCAAATATTTTATTAGACTTTAAGTAAACAAATTATTATGATAGCTATGATACTCTGAATTTTTTACGGATACAATGTTTTGAATTATTACGAATAGTAACTGTTACAAATAAACTAGCGTAGGGATGACATGAACCATTAGAGGTGAAATCCCTTCGCATACTGTTCCAATGTTGCTTTGTCATTTTTATGAGTGCGATTATGACAGTTTGTTTGCATTGGTTTCTCGCAACTGAAAATGTTATTGACTGTGGTCAAAGCACAGCCGCCAATGCTGACAGAAACGACCACTGTTACCTTTGAAAGGGTCTGGAGTTCGAATCCTGGCGTGTAATAGGCCAATCCGTGCCACAGTTAAACTATATCCCAATTTAAAACCGTGTGGACTAGGTAAGAAGATAAAGTAAGGAATGGGAGATCGCAAATGTGTATATAGTTATTTTGGATGCCGTAAATGCTTGAAGCATTATGAGATTTAATACTAGTGCTTTGCGTAAACGATTAAAAGGCAATTTTCGTTCTCGCCTCATCAATACATGTATTCATTCTATGCAATACAATACAACTGTATTTTGATATTGCCCTCCTTCCAAAGTTTAGAAGTGCACACGACAGAATATCGATGGCTCTGGGTCCCCCTTGAGGTAGATTTGAACCTGAGACCCCAGGTTAAAAGCAGAGAACATACCGCTACACCGCCGTGTCCCCATTCTAAACGCACACCATTTAACTACTATGGATGAAAGACTACTAATATTTGCGTGTTATGATATAGCCGCGGCCATCCAATTTTCTTGATTAGATTTGATTATAAACACAGACAACACTCGATTAAAAGCATAGGCATAAGCGCTAATGCTTACGAGGCCTCAGCAAAGTTAGCCTACTTAGAATAAAAGCAACTTCACCAGACATTTACGCGAGCATTATTCCTGTAAAATGCATTCATCTCTGCGCATCGTGTAACTTTTACCGTGTCGCCAAATGTAACCACGCGGAACTTAGCAGCAATATATGACAATACATAACGATAGCAACACATGATATCGAAAAACAATATATAACAATAATAATAATAATCTCTTCTTTAACTAAACGCCTGCAAACGCACTGCGCTGTACAGTGAACATACATATAGTAGAAACGGCAGCCACGCAGGTCGCCTTACATACATGTATTAAGTAGAAGCACATGATAGTGCCTATCAATGTATAGATAGATGTCAGTTCATATTCAAACATTTAGCCGAATTGGAATATCTAGCATTCGTTCATCCATCAGTCCACGCATGTCCAGATGACTTAGTACGCTTCCAAGTGTCCTCAAACGTATGCAGGAAAACAAAGTTTATGCCGTAATTCTATTAATATCATGCTAATTATTAATATTAACCTTCCAATTAACAGAATATCAAAGCGCTAAATTATTATTGAAATAGTAACGGCGTGTTCCAACTTGAATAACCTGGTCTTATTCTATACACACGAATTGACATTGCCACATTTGCAAGCAACGAATTTAAAATAAAACAAAGTAAAAAACTATACAGTTAAAAATATTTTTACGAAATCAGCCATCTCTGATTAAAGTCACGCAATGCCGTACTAAAAGAATTTTCAACGATTTTTTTAGATTACACGCCCAAATCCATTTTCTGAAAATCGACGAATCCTGGATCAGTAAGCGTTTCATAGTAATTGTGGCTGACATTCGTGGGAATGTATGGCAGCCCTAACCTGTTCACATTGAAACAGAAATGAGACTTCTATAACATTTTCAAATAGTATGATTGCCTTTATAACTCTGTGATAGTAAGCTAATCCCTTCAGTTTGGTTATGAAAAATTGATAAACTTTTGGAAATTACGATAAAACTTTCTTCTGATATTATGCATAAATGTTTTATCAATAAGCCTATTGTCATCAAAACGCAATGTTATACAATTGTTATACCAGAATCATTTCTAAATAGAAGGTTTGGGCATGATGCAGGTGTCCACAACAATAAAAAATGCACACGACTAGATAGTTTTAGCTTAGATAGTGCATTGTGCTTTATTGCATAACGCTACTCATGCATGTGCAATTGTGCATGCTGATAAAAAGTAAGCCTCTCGCGGAAAACTATTTGCACACGCGAAACGATACTACGAGAAGCATGTTGCAATAGTATTATTTGCACGATAATAAATCAAATAATTAATATAAAAAATTGCAAACTATTAAGTGATCAATTGATAGAAATTACAATGCCTCACTCACTAAAGTTTGAATAAAAACCAACAAGGCTTCATTCCTGTTATGTAAGTTGCTTCTTTTAAACGATCTATTTAATTTCACGTTCATAGACCATGTGATATTGTTAAACTTTGCTATAACAATGATACTATGAATCGCATACCGTAAATCTGTCGGCAAAATATCTTCGTAGTGAGGTGGGGCTTCCGGTTCTGTCTTGGGCTTTGATTTACTCCTAGGCAAACACCGTTTTACATCGAAATAAACAAACTGCATATCGTCGTTGGAGCATCATAATAGCGATAATTTTTATATTGTAGTTTTTCTGGTTTACAGCTTTAGACTTAAGTTTGAAGTGACAACGATGCACGCGCTTTTGAGAGGTAACAAAATGAGCTTAATAAGTGTCTTGATGTATGCATACATAGACACATAAATATATGCCTTTCAAAGTCGAAAACTAGATATGAACGGATGAGATGAAGAAGTAATAGGAATGAACCTCAAGAATTTTGTCAATTGATAAGCTGAGGTTTTAATATATAGATGTCGCTGGATCCACTGCATGCAACAGTCTTTCTGACCACGTGAAGAATGCACCGTCTCTGGATACATTGAAATCCAAGCTCAAGACGTTTTTTTAAACAATAACATGACTGCCATTGACTTTCTGAATTCAGGTAAAGCGCCCTTTACTTCGGTCTCGGCTGAGCTACGGCGCTATAGAAATCGTCTTATTATTATTATTATTATTATTATTATTTTTCTTTGTCCAAGGTAAGTAAGATCCCTCAGGCTCTAAGATATTAACAGTGATTGAAAGGTTAAGGTTAGAGTACGTGGTGAGATAATAATAATAATAATAATATTATTATTATTATTATTATATTATTATTTTTTTACCCGATGTATATATGATCACTCAGGTGCAAGATACTAATTAATTATGTTGACTCTGGAGTGGCCGTCCTGGTCAAGATTCAGGAGAACAAAAGTAATTATTATTATTATTATTATTATTATTATTATTATTATTATTATTATTATTATTATTATTATTATTATTATTATTATTATTATTATTATTATTATTATTATTATTATTATTATTATTATTATTATTATTATTATTATTATATCACAGCTACGGCCTGGAGGTCTGGACAGGCAGTGAGCCTGAGCAGCTAATCTCACGTTGGAAGCCTCTCCGTCCCGGAGACGATCACTAAGTAAGGATTTTTAGCAAGTATTTTGCCTTTTGCCTTGATGTACTGCGCCATGGTCTTCTAAGGCTAGTCATCAGAAATGTGCTCAGTGTAAGCGAAGTTGACTTCTAAAAACTATCTTACTTTGCAAAGCAAAATCCACCGATGACTGCAGCAGTAACGACAACAGTGATGCATATGACGATTGGAAGGACACAAGTCAGAGATGGACAAGATACTTCGTCTTCCTCATCATCATCTTCAATCATCGTTGCAGGATCTATGTATTCTGTCACAATTAAGCCAGTGTCCTGTCGAAACACAAACACAGTGTGTTGTACCTTAGGCTTATTGTATAGCTATTGACGAACACCATAGCCCTGTATAGACCCTTGATAATAGTATCGGCGGATACTCATGCGGCCGGAGTGAATACAGATATTTCAAATATTGAAATTATGACTACCAGCTGTTTTCACTGCATCCTATAGCCGCGCAGTAATTGGGTATTTTAGAGATACTACACGTTATGGATGATGGAGAATAGATGCAACAGACTCAAAGAAGAGGCCCAGAATCTGGAGGAGTGGCGACGTCGGACGATCGAACCTGCCTGAGGAAGAGACAGAGGTGCGTTTTTGCAGAAAACGGGGCCCTAGGCGCAAACAGTTTTGGGGGCCCTTCTGAACATGTAGACTAAGCTCGAGTCTGAGACTCTGGTGGTGTTTAGCCAATCATGTGCAAAACCCATGAAGTTGAACTTGAAGCCGTTTTTTTAGCGTTATTGACACTGTCACTGTAATTATGATTACTTATAGAAGCTATTTTCAAGGAACTTGAAGTTATTTACTTAATGATTTTATTTAAAAGAACTAACATTGGGTGTTAAATCAACAATCAATGCGAAATACGTGGCCACTTTTACTTCTTGAATAAATTGAGTTCTTAAATTGTCCCCATAGATTCTTATGAAAAGTTCTGGTAGATTGGCATAATTGTATTGGATAATTCTATAATTGGAAAAACATTTTCCATCGTTTGGGGACCCCCCGAGATTTGGGGGCCTTGGTGCGCGCCTAGTGCGCCTACGTGTAAACGCGCCTCTGGGTAGAGAACCGGAAGAAGACACATTATTGTCTGACGGTGGGTTTAATTGAATCTAGACAGTTTATTTCTGCAAGCTTTTTGTAAATTATCAAAGACACGTTATGTTTATGTCCATATGCCTTTTGTAAATGATCGTAGTCGTTGCTTTTTAAGTGAGCACGTCTTAGAGCCCCTGAGAGCCAGCCAAGCTAAAGCGCTAAAGTTTATCAGACTAATTTAAAAGAGTTACCTTAAAGAGATTCTATATGCCTCAGCCACCACCACACACACTCGCATGCACTTTGAGATATTTTTGGACCAACATTGTCCATGCTAATGCTGTCCAGCGCTGCCCCAACTTCGCCATGTTGGTTACAGAAATCTACCTGAAATATGCTGTCAGCAGACTTCACAGAAGCCATCAACATGACATCGAAAGAGAGAAAGTTTGGACTCGATTCCACCTGTCTTGCATAGATCCGTTGTGAATGGCCTTTACAGATCTGTCTGTCGATATCCTCGTTGACAATCGCGATGACCTGGTAGCTACAACGCATTTCTACCTGGTCATTACATGACATATCACTTTAAAAGATTACTAATTATTAGATTAAGCTTCCACGTTTTCAATAAGCCTTATTAATTGCCTTGTTGATAACGTGGAAGCTTACTTTGGAAAACTGTAATCTTTTAAAGTACCACTATAAATTATATAATGTAACGTAGCATTTTAATGGTGTACGTTTAGAACACTAGCTGTGAAATACTGGAAAGTTGCATATAAGTGCTGATGCACTAGTCACTATACTGCAATCACTGTTCCAATCCAAGGCCAACTAAATAACAGTTTAACTGCTGAAAACGAATTCAAGACTAAAATCGCTCAATAAAGCCGCACCTGCATATAATAAACGAGTAATAGATTTGGCAGTCTGAGAACGCACTAGTAGTACTACTTGTAGTTCTCGTACTAGTAGGCCTAGTAATCGTAGTGCTCGTAATAGTAGTACTCGTAGTACAACTCCGATCTGTTCACTCGCATGATAAGGTCGTGCTGTCCTCATTAAGATACCTGCTTAAACTCGCATACAAATCCAAATAGAAAGCGCTGATTTACAATGATACAATTGCTTACTAAACAGTGTAATCTGCTTTTGGTACAAGAGACCCTTGTGCTGGATAGATGTCATCTGACTGTACAAATTCTTGATCAAGCATAGAAATACTGAAACACTCAACAACGGCAGTAGATTGCACACAGTGACATCCTGATCAACTTTCAATAGTCATTTTAAATTATAGAACGACAACGACAACGACAACAGCTTTATTGCATCAGCTGACAAGTAATCATATCACATAAATTTGAGTAGATCCTTATACATGTACAATGACCGTTTAATCTTAACAGACAGGTAATGGCTATAATTTAATATCCTGTAACATAAAAAGAGAGAAAGAGAAAAAAAATTATTGCCTATACCTTAGTACGTTGTCAGGAGAGGCAAAGGGTGCCCCCAAAGGGACCAGAGTCCCGCTAAGCGGGGATACCCAGCTGGTTCAGGCGATAGGTTACTATTGGTTCGTCTAAGTTACAGCCCACTCACCATCCTAAGCGATTTTTACTATGCAATATTTGATTTGAGAGAGGCTTGTAAGGTTTTGCTCCTTAATTAACCTTAACTAATCTTAATTACTAAAAGTAAGGTAAACTTCACAGGCTCTGGGCTCCGGCTCCATCCTCCAAGTAAATCCCTGGCGGGGGTCAGGTCAAGCAGATACCACCATTACTTGTAGTCAGGATGAAATCCTTCATTAGCCTTTTAAACCGATGTCTGGTCTGTGCGGATCGGATATGGGGCGGTACAGTGTTCCATATCTGCGGTCCCATAGATTTAACGCTGAAGGTTCTAAGATTAGTGCGGGCTTTAATTGGCCTATATAATGGTGCTCCTCTAGTATTGTGGCTGTGCCAGACTGATGCCTTCGAGAAATAGTTTAAGTAGGAGTCAGGTAGAAGGTTGTGTTCAAAACAGTAGAATAAATCTGCTATTTGGTAATTTCTAATTTGAGTAATATTTAACAGTTTCAGGCTAGTAAATATAGGTCGTGTACTGGTACTGTTTGCTACTCCCTCAATCAATCTAATGGCTTTTTTTTGTAAGGTTACCAATTTTTGTAGACGAGACGGATAGTTTGAGGCCCATATGAAGTTACAGTAAGTCAGGTATGGGTATATTAAGGTATGATAGAGACTTTTCTTTATATCTCTAGGAAGTAGGTACGCAATTCTAGATAGTATGCCAATATTTTTTGCTATTTTTGATGTTATGTAATTGATATGCGTTTTCCAGGTAAGATGTTGATCTATTAATACTCCGAGGAACTTTGTGGATTCCACTTGTACAATTGGAAGATCGTTAAGAGTCAATGACCAATTTACAGGTTTGATTTTTCTGTGCGATTTAAAGATAATAAAATTAGATTTATCTGTGTTTACGGTAAGTTTATTAGCTGTGAACCAGTTGTTAACTTTCGTTAGTTCTTGGTTGACAGTTTCCAGAAGTGCTTCAGGGGAGGAGTTAGAGTATACAAGGTTAGTGTCATCCGCGAACAGAATAAAATATAGGGTCAATGACACTGAAGCCAAGTCGTTTATGTATATTAAGAAGAGGAGCGGCCCTAAATTTGAGCCTTGCGGCACTCCAAAGGTAACAGTTCCCATTTCAGAAATGGCTCCATTGCATACAACGCATTGTGTACGAGATTCTAGGTAACTTTTAAACCAGTTTAGTTGAGTGCCCCTGATCCCATAATGGTTCAGTTTATTTAATAAGACATCATGATTTACAGTATCAAATGCCTTTGCGAGGTCTAAGAACACCCCGACGGAGTATTCGTTGTTATCAATGGCTTTTGAGACTAGTTCTTCCATATCAAGGAGGGCCATAAAGGTCGAGTGTCCCGCCTGAAACCCGTGTTGGGATGCATGTATAATTTTAGATTTGAGGATGAAGGAACTTAGTCTGTCGTGCATAATCTTTTCCATAAATTTTGCAAAAAAGGGCAGAATCGATATGGGCCTATAATTTGCTATGTTCTCTTTATTCCCCTTTTTAAAGATAGGCACGACTTTAGCGGTCTTAAGTGCATCCGGGACAATCCCATTGGCCAGCGAGCTATTTATTAGTTCAGTAAGTGGGTGGATAATTAAATGCAAGTATCGTCGGCCTACATACGGGTCTATGTCATCCATTCCTCTTGCATGCGTCTGTTTTAGATTAAGACCTATTCTTAATAGCTCATCTGGCGATGTTGCGATGATTCCCATGGACTTTAAATTGGGGGGCGGTAAATATTCACGGTAAGAGGTGGGGGCGGGAGGTACGGTTTTGGCCAAGTCCTTGGGTAGGTTTATAAAGTAGTCGTTGAATTTATTGGCTAATGTACTAGGGTCTTCTATCCTTATTCCATCAATCATTATTGCATTTATCTTCTCTTTAGTAGGTTCGAGTTGCAAGGCGCTTCGAATTAGTTTCCAAGTAGATCTAAGATCATTGTGACAATTAAGAAATTCAGTTGCATAATAACTCTTTTCTGCATGGATCCTAATTGCTTTAAACTTGTTTCTATATATCGTAAATTTCTTTTTATTATCAGTATTTGGATTCTTCAGGTATTTGGCATAGAGGAGATTTTTTTGGTACATGATTTCAGTAACCCGGGGGTCATCCACGCCTTTGTATATTTGTGCTTTTTTTGGACTTGCCGAACATTTTAGGGGGAAGGCATTAGTGTATGCTTCTTTGTACGCAGAAATAAAAGATTCATAGGCCTCGTTAACCATCCCTAGCCGTGAATATTTGTTAACTTGGTCCCATCTAGTTCCTTCAAGGGTATTTGAGAATTTGTCTAGTCCTTTAGATGTAATGGATCTTCGATCTTCATAGTCTAGCTCTTTTATGTAATATTTTTCGAGAGAAAATTGTGCTACAATAGGAAGATGGTCAGATAAGTCCGAAATGATAATGGAAGCAGCTTTTAATTTTGACCAGTTCGTGCAAAAAATGTTATCTATTAAGGTTTTCGTTGTTTGCGTAATCCTAGTAGGTTTGGTGATAGCAGGGAGGTAATGGTTAGCGATTAGGCCATTGTAAAAGGAGTTGGTGTCTGTATGGTCATTGACCCTCAATAGGTCTATATTAAAATCTCCAAGGAGAATAATTTCTTTCGTTTTCTTTTCAATTTTTGAAATCAGCTGATCAAAGTCACGCTGGAATACTGCCATACTCTGCGCGGGCGGTCTGTAAATAACACCAATTAAAGGGGAGCAGGTTTTTAGGTTAATTTTAACAAACAAGCTTTCAAATGATTCCCAGTTCACTACCGCATCATCTACGTTGATGATTGAGTAGTTGAGGTTACTCTCTATTAAGAATGCAACTCCTCCACCTCTTCCTCCCCTTCTCGCCTTGCCAATGAATTTATACCCCGTGAATTGGATACAATCCGATAAAATATCGTCTAACCAAGTTTCAGTTAGTGCCACAATTGCTGGGCGGGTTTTATCTATTATATCTTGTATCTCTGCTGTTTTGTACATTATGCTTCTGCAGTTTATGTGGAGTACTGTTAGCGTCTTGTCTTTATTTAGTCCAATCTGTAAGGTTCTTTGAAAACTTTCTAAGGAAATATAGCTAATAGACCATGGTTTACTTCTGTAAAAATTTTGATCAGGATCGATGTTATCGTTATTAATTACTTTTATATTTTCAGGAGGTGGGGAGAAGACTTCTAACTCAGGTTCGTATGGAGAGTTCAACTCAAGTTCCATGCTCGCCAGTTCATTTGTTTTAGATATATCATCTGAGGAGTTGGAGATACCGGACCCTAATTTTATCTCTAACATTTCTCTTGCATATGTTCTATTAATATTAATACCTGTTGAACCCGATCCCAGACCTTGGGATAAGTTACTGGTGGGTCCCGTTAGTTGGATGGAGCCGTCGCCCCCAGCGCCCAGAAGGGTTGGCACACCAGACAAGATAGTTGCATATGCCGCGGCTGCACCTGCTTAACTTGCTAAAGTAACTAACTCAGGGCAACCGTCTAGTACCATCACTCATGCCACAAATCGCCTAAGTGCTCTCGTATCCTCACAGCAGTTAGTATGACACGTATTGGTCCAAAATAAACAGCAAATAAACAGTAAATAAATATATATATATATATATATATATATATATATATATATATATATATATATATATATATAGCTGAACTTTACTCTTGACTGAGTTTAAAGTTAGCGAGCATCACATTGTGCCAAAATAATTTTAGACAATTATACTCGTATAGTTATGTAGCTAATTGTTGCGTAATGAAACGGTATTAGTAAGGAATGTATATAATATGGACTAAATCAAAAACTTAGATTTTCTAAATAACTTGTTAAGAAATCAGTGTAATTGTCAGAGAAAGGCGGTATCGTTACAATAACACTAGCCCATATGTTAGCCTGATTGAACTGATGTAAAATCAGTTCACTTGAAGAAAACTGAACAGCTAAACAACGAGTAATAGACGTAAATACAACTACATGAACTATAATAGTTATACTTAGTATTATTATAATATTGTGGTGGTAGACCTACGTATTGTAATACTAGAACACTACCCGTTATATTTCGCTCCGCAACACAGTGAGACATTTTGCGAACATATATCGTTGATATTCTTTCGTAGGATATTATGGATCTCTGGCTGATTCAGCACCACCTGTAGGCAAAATATAATAGCCAACATCTCTGTTATATTTAATATTTTGAGATTTTCATATCTTACAGGAGTGTGCATAGTCAGAGTGAATTTCTCTGCGCTTATATTATTGTTAGCAGAGCCTATTGACACTTTATAACGCCGGTGTCTAATGCACGGGGCATCAACTGATACACGCCAAGATCAAGAAATTTATTCAAGTCAAACTTCAGTAACTTAGTCCACTTAAGTTTACATGACTAGCGAACACTGCGAATGGTGAATGAATATTCAATATTACTTTGAAGCACTTCAATGCATAACGCCAGGCTAAGTGATTTCTTGCTCAGATAGTTCTGATGATATCCAATGTGTCTGCATAACCTACATGTGCATAAACTTGCTGCTTGGTGATCCCCTAAACAACCAGTTCATGTAGACTGTAAATGTTTTAACTCGCCTTTTAAAATGGTATTGCGCCAGTTATGAACCCTTTCCAAGATGTATAGGACTTTGAGCAAATCTTCATGCTTGAATTTGCACAATTTTAGTCCCCTTGGCTGATGCTGGTAAGTGGAGTTGTAGCCATATTGGGACACCGACAGTAGAATATCTCTATGCAACAATGAATCAACTAACATCAAATTAGATATGCTTATTACCGTAAGCATCGTTTCTTCTTCCTGTGACTTAGGATTTTGGAAGACGAGCGCTATACCTCTGGTTTTCTCTTCCGATAGTTCTGTTTAAAGCAAATATTCTAAATTTGTAGAAAAATCAAAGTAAATTGTTTCATTCTTATATTTGCATCGTTGCAAACGGTTTGGATACATTACAGCTTTTCTAAAAGATGCTTTTCTAAAAGATACATATTAACGTCTGTAAAGTTTTCTTAGACAAGCTACAACAGGAAAATTTAGTTACTTTGCAAACAATTGTCAGTAATTGCTAGTAGAAATATTAAAATTGAAAACTGCCATAAAGTTTAATTTGTAATACGAGAACTAAGTTGGTCTACAGTGCAACTTTTCACCTTTTGGATTTCCTTATCGTTATCAGGAAGTCCAAGTTTACAATTTGTCACATTGTGGGACACGTTTGCCGATTGGACACGGTTACTGTGTAGGAACATTGAGCAGGTCCTTCACTCACAATTGCTCACTGCTCAGCGGCATTGATTGATGCCTAGTTATTAGATAGTTGCGCTTAATATGTGCAGAAATAATAATATTTGTCTGTTGTCATTATTAATTAAATTCTAAACTCCGTCCACTTAATTAGCGTACACCAAAACCCGCAGATGTGCAATACAGTTTCGTTTTGTAAGTGTTCTATTGCAATTACATTCGCAATATTTATCATAATTACAGTTGCAATCTTAACAAAAAAACTGTCTTACTCTGGCAATTGTACTCGTTGCACAGTTGTTCTTCAGTCCCTGAACCCTCGCATGGCAGCTGACCACAGTTTCTACGACGCGACTGAAAACCATAATCACACGGTTTGGAGCAGACTGACCAAGGTCCCCAAGTACTCCAGCCGGAACTTTCAGGTTCTGTTGAGGAACTCATAATTGTAGCCGATGTGGTCAGTGTGGTCACTTTGGTCAGTGGGACCGTCGAATATGATGTTCCTAAAACTAAATGTTTTATTGCAAACTGTAATTCCATATAACGTCATAAAATAGACCATCTTATATCCAGTGATGGGCAATAGTTAACTAAAAAGTTGCTAACTTTTAGTTTAACTAAAAAATTTTAGTTAAGGAAGAAGTTTAACTAAAAAAATAGTTTAGTTAAAACCATAGTTTAACTTAGAAAATTTTAGTTGCTAACTAAAAAGTTTAACTAAAAATATCAGCAACATGCAACTATTTCCACAGTGAACATTGAACACTGTCAGAAAAAAAACCATTTTAACACTGTATGGTTTTAGCATTAACAGCCTGTGTTTTCAAATTCATACACTACTTACAGTACACATGTAACTATATGCCAGAACAGTACACATTGCATAGTTTGAAGGTGAAATTGTCACTGACGCTTTGCATTATTACAGTTCACTTAACGTCTTTTTTTGTGAAAATGTTTGTTGTAAAAAGTTGGAAAAAATTTGCCAAAAGTTTAACTACTTTTTTTTAGTTTAGTAAACTAATTTCTAAAATCATTTGCCAACTTTAGTTAAACTATTTTTTTTAGTTGGAAAATAGTTTTAGTTTAACTAAAAAAAATAGTTTAGTGCCCATCACTGCTTATACCATAATTTCTTTATTGATTTCTTGTAATTGTAATTGAAAATTTATATAGCGTAACTTAAAGAGGAGACCTAGTTGAGGCGCTCCCGACTTAACACCGTGAAACCCACACTCACACACCGAAGCGCACATTAAGCGTCATTATCTAAGGACAAAACCCATCAACCGATTGTGCTCAGCAAATTATGCGTGAAGGACTTGCTCGAGGTCCCTACGCAGTAACTGTCTTCGTGATGATGGAACCTTGACATAGCGTTGTAAGATGAATGCTCAAAACAACGGCTATCGTGTCATAGAAATCTGACAAAGTCGCTTTAAATGCTGCAGCACAATAAATGTAAAAATAAAATCCACAGAGCATGGAGAGGCAACAACTCGACGTCGCTCTGGTTAGGCAGCATACACTAAATATTTGAAACTAGGAAGCCAACGTCTATCTATATTTCAATAAATAATTAATATATAACCATTACCATAACCATAACCATCACGTTTACTGGTCCAGGATGAACTACATAAACATTTTAACACCGTTACATAGGGTGAACATATCTAGTGGGCACAAAAGGAAGCTCTAAAGGGACCGAAGTTCCGGTAGCTGAGGCCAACTATGTAGGGAATGTAGGCCTACTTAATATAATGTTTTTTGGCGGACAATTGATGCTTGAATAAAGCGTTCATAACGAAGTAACATATACACTGTACATGACAGATAGTATATGTAAGTCGAAACCTATACCTTAACTAATACAAGAAAAGATGACGATTCCTATCTATTTCTTTGAATCAATTAACCAAGAACGTATCTACTGTTTAATACATTTAATTTGGGAATAAGGCGAAGATGATGAGGTAGATCATTCCATAGATTCGGGCCTGCACACCTGATCGAGAATTTACGAGAATTTGTGCATGCAAATTCACTTCTAAATGAAGTTAAGTTTCTTGTGTTGAAGGAGTGGAAATCCGAGACTAGGGTGTGGTAATCAGTGTATGTACTGGGTAACGTGTTGAACATGTATCAATCACACTTTTATTGTCTCTGTAGAAGTGTTTTATTGTCATTCACTATGAATGCCTCTTACGAATAGACAGTTTAATAGCAGACGATTGTTCAGTTACGCTGACGGTGATCAGATAGCTACGACATTGCAATAACTACAAGAACTTCTATTCTGGACTTCTCAAGACGAACCCTATTGTCTGCTTAACTCTAGACATGCAGTCTAATACAGAATACTCAGTCTAAACTTCATTGTGAGATTGAGAACGTGAGACAACTCGGAGTTGGCGTAACTGGTAGTAACAACTACGAGTGACCAAATTAATATCCTGTGAGAAATTCAGCTCTTGATCCAAAGTTACTCCAAGGTCTCGAACTGTGAGACAGAAAGAGATATGAGGAAAGTCACCGCTAATAGACGCAGGTCAGTGGACGCCAAATGTCTGCGGGTACCGAGCCAGATAAACTGGGTCTTAGATGGATTCAAAAACAAGCGATTTGAAGCCATCCATGATGACGTGAGTTCTCTGTTTAAAATTAGGAAATATTCATTATAGGATTTATGTGATAGGAAGACATTTGAATCAGGGTATATTTTAGCTGTATAACTAGTGGGACATATGTCCCAGTAGTCTTAGGGTTTGTTCCAGTAGTGAGGCTGATTTGTCCCAGGCAATGAATGTTTAAACTATAACTAGTGGGACAAATGTTGGAGGAGTTTTAAGATTTGTTCCACTAGTAAACTGAAAATTAGTAAAATGCATTGTCGGTTGCAAGATGAATTCCTAAAAAAAGGTCATCAAGTTTTTAGGGGGTGATTTCCTAAAAAAAGGCATCAATTTTGGGGAGACGAATTCCTAAAAAAGGTCATCAGATTTTTTGAGGAGTAATGACCAAAAGAAAATTCACCAACTTTTTTAAAGATTAAATCTACTTTTCGTGTACAAATTCCCCAAAATATCGTTTGATTTTCGAACGCGCGGAAGAAATTTCCCCAAAGGTCGCCCTTGTTCCATAAGAGGTTAAACACTCATCAACCAGACGCCCGACTTTGTCCCAGTAGTGTAAATTTCTTAAAATGTGCACTGATTTGAATCGTCCGCAAACATAACAAAGTGAAGGAGAGAAGAAGCACTCGAAAGGTCATTAATGTATAGTAAAAATAACAGAGGACCTAATATAAAACTTTGGGGTGTTCCAAATTTAATTAGTTTAAACTAGAAGTTGCGTCATTACATTTGACTACATGGAATCGAGCACTAAAATAGTCCTTAAAACATAGAAGGGGAATGTATACATAGTTCTCAAGCTTCCTATTTCGGAGGCTGGGATGAACCCGTAAACCTCCCTCTAAATATGCCATTGAATGGGCGTAATTTGCTAGGTCATCTTTGTAATTTGTCATGTAATTTGCTAGGTCATATTTGTTACCCTGCTTGAGTATTGTAGTGACGGTTGATATATTATTATCTACGATGCCAAATGCTTTAGTCAGATCCAGGAAATGCCAATAGAGTACGGTATTCGTTTTGATCAACGGCTTGAGTTATTTTATCCAGTTATTTTATTACTAGTGTATTTGCCCGTCATAATTATGACGGCAGTGTATATCGTTCTATATGTAGCTTTGGTTAAAATGCTCTGATCGCCGTCGTCAAGACGTCACAAACAAATAGAACAGAAACCGTTTGTGACGTAGCGTTTATCGTCGGACGGACACTATATGGATATTATATGTATAGATAGTATACTGATCAGTGGCAGAGCAGTGGAATGTCCATAGCTAAAACCATGCTGGTCTGGAAACAGTAAATTGTTTCGTGGTATAATCATACAATCGTTGGAACATTGCTTCCTCTAAAAGTTTAGAAAAGTATGGCAGTAGGCCTATTGATATAGACAGAGGCGTAGCCAGGAAACAATTTCGGAAGTGTTTTCCAATTTGTGTCTCCATCGGATATGGTCGCTGAGTATGGGGTCAGTTTTGAAAAGTTAAGTGTATTTGTATTTGCAATTTATTTCGGAGGCTGGGATGAACCCGTAAACCTCCCTCTAAATATGCTATTGAATGGGCGTAATTTGCTAGGTCATCTTTGTAATTTGTCATGTAATTTGCTAGGTCATATTTGTTACCCTGCTTGAGTATTGTAGTGACGGTTGATATTTTCATATTTGCAGGTACCTTTCCTGTTTCCGACGATCAGTTTATAATGTCATCTAGAGGGATTGCTATAAGCGAGAGGTTAGGACTTACTATGAAATATCATTGTGTTAACCATGTAGGATATCTAATTCATCTAGTGTACGCATATTTAGTCTATTAGGTACACAAAATATCAATGTATAAATAAAAGGTAAGGGTTTATATGTATATATATATACAGTGATGGGCACTAAACTATTTTTTTAGTTAAACTAAAACTATTTTGCAACTAAAAAAATAGTTTAACTAAAGTTGGCAACTGATTTTGTAAATTAGTTAACTAAACTAAAATATAGTAGTTAAACTTTTTCCAACTTTTTTCTAACTTATTACGAAAAACATTTTCACAATAAAAGACGTTAAGTGAACTGTAATAATGCAAAGCGTCAATGACAATTTCACCTTCAAACTATGCAATGTGTACTGTTCTGGCATACAGTTACATGTGTACTGTAAGTAGTGTACGAATTTGAAAACACGGCTGTTAATGCTAAAACCATGCAGTGTTAAAATGTTTTTTTGCTGACAGTGTTCAATGTTCACTGTAGAAAAATAGTTGCATATTGCTGATTTTTTAGTTACACTTTTTAGGTAGCAACTAAATTTTTTAGTTAAACTATAGTTTTAACTAAACTATTTATTTTTAGTTAAACTTCTTCCTTAACTAAATTTTTTTAGTTAAACTAAAAGTTAGCAACTTTTTAGTTAACTATTGCCCATCACTGTATATATATGTATATATATATTAAACGAATAATTAAAGATTCAGTGGGATGCGTGATTGTCTAGTGATCTAGTAGGACTGTCCACCCAGAGTTCGGTTATTTAAATCCCCGTCAGGTTTGAAAGATAATAATAATAATAATAATAATAATAATAATAATAATAATAATAATAATAATAATAATAATAATAATAATAATAATAATGATAATAATAATCTTTTCTTTATTTAAGCGCCTGCTAACCGCACTTGGGCTGTACAGTGAACATACATATAGTAGAAACGGCAGCCACGCAGAGCGCCTTACATAAATGTATTGTATACAGTAGAAGCACATGATAACAGTTTTACAGGAGTCGAATATAACTGTTTTATACGGCAGCCAACCGGGCGACGACAAGGTCTACTATTCATTTAACCACCGCCGCCAGCTAGCGAGTAGAATGCTGAAAAAAACCAACGGGTTCTACGGGATTCGATCTTGGTACCTACTTCTCTTCACGCCAGTGTGATATCTGATACTCTACGGCACCCCGCCCCAATTCTCGACAATTCTCCACTTGCGCCCCCTAACGACCTTAACTACAATGTGACTATACACTGCCGGTGGAAAGATAAAGCGGCAAGGGATTGGGTACCAATCATCATTTGTCCACGTTAAGAAAAGTGAATTTTGTGAAAGAGGCGCTCCATAAATGAGCACATTATAATTACAATTTAATATACCTACCTCCACATCGGAACTCATCTTCAAGCCACACGTCAGGAGGAATGCATTGCTTGCGGCTAGCGGCATCGACACAGTAAGCCAGTGGACAGCCAGGTGGCACAGCCAGCAGGTAAACGAAATATTCACTTTCAGACTCATTACAAAATCGTATACGAACCGTTCCGCTCCAACCACAGATGTTTTCAGAAGTAAATGTCGCGCACACATTGGCTGTTTTTTCGGACCTGTCTAAACATTTATAAAGTAAGGATTTCTTATCTCTAATAAGGCGAATTGTTCTTAGACTTATACTATAATTATTCTCACAACAGTGAGATTCATACTTTAAAATACACATTAGCCTACTTGCTAATGCGTACTGTTTTGAAAGCACAGCTACATGGCAAAGCAGCTTTCGCAGTACCCATATTTGCAGAGACGAGCCCAAATCTGAAACATTACCGCCTATTGGGCATCTGATAAGTTTTCCTATAATTATTATTGGTATTGCTGTTGTATAGTGAATTTTCCTCGCTGTAGCTAATTCAATTTCTATCCAGTAAATGTGTAAATGTGTAATTTTATTAATTTTTTATCCGTTTATATTTTTATATGCTGCAACGTACCTCATTTTTAATTTACACTTCGCCATTTCCCTATCATTTTATTCCTCTTTCCTTCAGCGAAATTTTATTGCTAAGTGTCTATTATATCTGTAATACCTGTTGGATGTGATCCGTTCATCCAGATTGGAGCTTGAGTCCCGCAGTACCAAGGTTCAACAGGTCTCTCGATGAGCCTATTGCCTGCGTCGTGTTCAAATCGATACCACGTTGCTGAAAAACGTATCTGATGTTTTAGCGTAGATGCACATTATATTTTGTTGTGTTGTTGAAAAATCGTGTCAGGAACAAAGACACAAACAAAAAAAGGCTGAAAGGATAAACTGAGCTCAGATTTCATAACAGGAAATGATTGTCAAGTCAATAAGCTCTTAATCGACAATGAATTGGTAATTCTCTCAAAATGGTTTAGAGCAAACAGATCATCTTTAAATCTAAAAATACAACTAGGGCCTACATATTGTTTTGTGGTATAAGAAAAAGGTTTCCCTCAACACCTCTTAAGATTGTAATGGAGGATATGGATATAGTTAGTGCCTCTTCGACTAAAGTTTTAGGTATTATAATTGAGAAAAATCTGAGCTGGTCTGAGCACATTCATATTGTTGAGAATAAAATAGCTAAAACTATAGGCCGTATACTCTATAAATTAAGGAAATTGCTAAACAAATCTATGATGAAACTTGTATATTCAAGCTTGGTATTACCCTAGTTGCAATACTGCACTATGATCTGGGCAGGAGATTACTTCTACGAACTTAAACGTTTACATATTCTTCAGAAGCGTGCAATACGTGTTGTGAATGGTGCTGGTATAATGTATCATTCATTTGTACTGTTTAAACAGGACAGGTTGCTTAAACTTATGGATATTTACCATATGCAACTATCCGTCTTCATGTTTTGTCATCATCGTGGTTTGCTTCCAGGTTATTTTAATAGCTATTTTATTACTGATGACCGGGTGCATCAACATATAGCGCGTAGCAGAAACAATTATCACCTGTACACTTGCAAGTCAAATACTCGTCTTTATAATTATTGTAACCGCTCAAGGGCATAATTATATATTAGATCTTGTAGTTCTGTGGCATCATTTAAGTCAAATTATAAGCTTTTTCTTATCTCTCAATACTGAATCTACTACTATAATTTTCTAATCGTATCCTATTCATTTTATTTATTTTAGTTGTGGTATGGTTTTGTTCTATGAATGTTAATTTTTCTATTGTGATTATTATTATTAGTGTTGCTTTTGATGCTATTTACTATTCTCACCAATATCACAGTTATTGTGACTGATTGTACTAACAAGGATGTACTAACTAATGACGTGAATAAATTGTTTACATAGGACGGTTATTACCAGCCATTATTTTCTTATATAATAAGTGGACTCAATAAGCTCATCTGAGCTTCCCCTCCCCCTACTGAGTAGATTAATGGGCCGGGGTCGTCCAATGAACATAGGTTATATCACTCATAATCAAATCTCAGAAGTATAGGAGATTTAGATATTGGTAGCTCTCCTTACATCTACTTTTTATCCTTGACCTCCTAGAGCTCGTTGGGTGATCCGGTCCCGAGAAGGTAAAACTGACGTGGTAAATTGGTTTAGTTCCTCATTGAGGGTTTTGATGTGGCACGGTGGCCGACTGGTTCGAGCGGTTGACCTGTAACGCTGAGAGTAAGGGTTCAACCCTCGTCCGGGGTGGTTTATTTGTGTAAGGACCTTGAGCAAGTTCCTCGCGCACCATTGCTCTGCAATATAATTGCTTCTGCGCCGCCGAGGCGTGAGCACTTCTGAGCTTGGGGCCACCTTAGGAAGAAGGGCTATATCAAAGGCAGTTGTATTGTATTGTATTGTATTTTGTCAACTGTTTTGTTATCAAAATTGACTATTGTTCATTATCAGACAGTTGTCAAATGTAAAAAAAGTAACTGTAAAATCGTCAATTTGTCAAAAAAGTTGTGTCCTGTCTTAAAAAAATAGTAGTAACAGAAGATAACAAGTTTAACAGGAGTCGAATTTAACTGTATGGCAGCCTTCAAGGCGCCCATCTATTGTATTGTATTGTATTGTATTGTATTGTATTGTATTTACGAATTTATAAACCACCTCTCGCAGTACAACCTAATCAGAGGCGCTCACAGTGCGAGGAGCTCCGTGAGAAAAGAAAAGTCTTAAGACAGCGAGAAGTACCATTGCTCATGGTACAGTCTCCCCTAGTACCATTGCTCATTTCACAGTCTCCCCCTACGGAGTGTAAGGAGTGAAAAAGGCTGAGTCAACTTTTATGTGGCTAGTGGTATCGAACTCGCGTCCTTCTGATGTCTGTTCCAGCGTGTTACCATTCAGCATCTCTGCTGGTGGCTTCTGGACTTAACATGGATAGAGGTATTAGAGGAACGCATTTAACGTATGAAAATCCTTGTGTTGGTTAAACTTCTGTATAGTGATCCAGCAATATTTAACTGCTCATCGATGATTACATTTGGTTCAAACTTCAGCTGTTAGCAAAGTGCAGGGCTCTTTAAGCAGTTAAGGATAATTAGTTGATGAAGCATTAACTTATATCACTCGCATTTCAATTAGCGAAATCAAGATATAATACCACTTGTTACACGTTTAAAATGATTTACAAATGAACCACTTCCTAAAATAATTAAATGACTCAACAAAGAGCTACTTCCTGCAATCTCTCATATAGTTTTATAGTTTCCCAGATCTGTGTGTCCATCGTACGATAAACGCTCTGAAATGTATGGAATGTAATTCATGCTGCCTAAGGCCTGTATCGACCGATGCAGGCAGACCTTCCTACTGATGCAACCTATAGCCTACACTGGGCGAAGCCCGATGCAGGCACACGGGCGCTGCTATCCCTGCCTGAGAGGCCGTTAGCAGACCTCCCTATTGAAGATACCTACTTATGCTCCCTACTGATGCTGCACAGGGGCGCTGCTAACCAAGCATGTGAGGCCGAATCATAAAAGCGACAATAGTCGCAAAGACAAACCTTCAACCACCTGGGACTTTTATTCACTGAATCCGTATTTTCACATGGCCAGCTTTATGTGGCATTGTTGCGTTCACGAAACAAAGACAACACGAAAGTACTCATCAAGAAAACCAACTGTCAAGGTTATTTGCTAAATGATGCTCGAATTTTCAATAGCAATATCACTAATAATCAAGCATTCCAATAAACAAATTCTTTTCTCTTTCTATCAATCCATTCATTTTCGTTTTCAACCCGTCATATGACGGGCAAATACTGTAGTATTTAAATAATTTTTCAAATGATCTACTTACTACAATTTTGTATGAGGCTACAGTCTCTCATTCATTGCAATGCGGCGATTGACGGCTTTGAAATATACTGAATTTGATTGAGAATGCAACATAAACTCTTGCCACTTTTAAGAAAAACTTAAAGACCGAACTTTTCAAACAGGCCTATCTGGACTGATCTCCCTGCTCCCAGTGCTTCTGAAGCGTTGCATCGATTTCCTTTCGACTGTTTACGAACTATGGCACTTAAATCTCTGCTATTATTATTATTATTATTATTATTATTATTATTATTATTATTATTATTATTATTATTATTATTATTATTATTATTATTATTATTATTATTATTATTATTATTATTATTATTATTATTATTATTATTATTATTATTATTATTATTATTATTATTATTATTATTATTATTATTATTATTATTATAAAGTTCTCCATATGACAAAACCGAAATCAGAAATGACAAACCCACCTGGATCAAGGTATGCATCACAAATTGATACTTGTGATGGCATGGAATCGAAATCGCTGCTTCTTAGACCGTTGGCCATATGGATGAAAACGTAATCTACGCACGGGTTCACTCCGGTGCATACTGAGAGCAACATATTTTCAAATGTAATGTTATATACAATTTAAAAATAGTACGTCTGACCTTTAGGCCTATTTAAATTGCAAGCCAACGCGTAAACTAACCACTATGACCAATTTTAGTTACGATCTGCACTGAAATCAGATGAATCTCTCGACGAAACCATTTGTACTGCCTACCCAGTTTCACTTCCACAATTTTTTGTGTCATTACAGTCAGATAACGCGAGTTGTGCTGCCTCATTTAAGGTCTGGGTGGTCGCAGAAAGTTTCGTTCCACTGCTCGGGGGAATCAGTTGTTTCTCTGCATGCACTTCGACGACGTGGTGGGCCATCCACCTGGAATGGCCTCCCTGCGTCTTGTCTTCTATCTACGCCTCAAAAACTGTTCTCTTCCGCCGATGCTGGATCAGGAGCGGCTCTGAATCATTATCTGGAAAGGCGCTATATAAGTGCCTTGAATGAATGAATGAATGAATGAATGAATGAATGAATGAATTTGTGGTAGAGATGTCCACGTTTCTAATCTAATCTTATATAATCCAGAAACTTTTTTAGTTCTGTTACCGTAAATAAATCGCATCAATATGCTCTGAGAAAGATGTTTGAAAAATATGACGCCAGAGTATATGACGACACAGTCATGGCGAGGTAAGAAGTGAACTGCCGAATTGCATTAGTCTAACATAATCCTAGAACGTTTTAGGACGTAAATAACTTACTGACTTCTCAGCATAGTCCAGCTGAAGATTCGTATATTTACAACTTTACGAAGAATTCATTAATCTGAATATCGGATTAGTAGGCATTGTTACTGCATAATTAGTGAAAAATTGACTATCAGGAATAATTTGTTTCTCGCGAGACTCTAAACAGGGGTGTTTTTCGTCCAGCTCAAAAAGAAGAACCACCGACGACATGTCGGAGACTCGAGAAATCTTCGTTAATTGGAACATCGTGGTGTGTTAGTGATCTGATATCGACCTCTTTGTAACGGATTTGAAACCAAATACATCATGTGTAACTGACTTCCGAGTGTTGAATTTTCATCTTCCGGTTAACAAATTAAGATCAGAGGTCTCTCGTTTGAAGAATAAACTAAGGAAATTTCCTTTTGAGTAGCCTAGCTACCTTTTCTCATTATCTATTAATATAGTTTCCTTATATGCAAATTTGTCTGTCGCAGGACGCTACGTCACAAACGGCTTCTGTTCTATAATTGTGAAACCGTTTGTACTGCCGTCTTGACGACGGTCGTCTTGACGGCGGCGATCAGAGCATTTTAACAAACGATACATATAGGCCTATAATGATACAATGTCGTCACGTCATAATTTATGACGGGTTAATACACTAGTATTAAATAATAATTAAATTGAAACCAGGACAGTTACAGCTTTAAGCTTATACTCCGAAATTATATAATGAGGACAAATGAATGCCTATATTTACCTGAAATCTGCCGAAGCACCAGTAGCAGTTCAAACAGTTTGTTCGTCATGATGGCGATCGGAACAGAAGTGATAGAATAACCGCGTAACCCTCTGACTGGGCCAATATGCGCTTGGTAGATATGAGCTCGTTTCCTGCTGTCTTTTCTCTGCTGTCACGAGCTGTGTGTCACGTTACTTCTCGGTTATCATCAACCCTTGAGTTTCGTAAGATATTTGCAAAGCAATAGGCCTAACTCTTGTACATGGTTGATTTATGAACATCCGTGTCAATCATAAATGTGTTGATAAAAAGTGCCTAGCACAGCCTGTCACGAACAAGTGGCTGAAACGTTTTCTTGGAAAATGTCAACCAGGAAGTGCGACTTGAATCACAGTAGCAACGTACATATTTACTTCTGCGTCGTCATAAGCGACCATAATGATCACTATGTGATTAGACATTTAATCATTATGCTAGTGGACAATCGTCCTTACCGGTGTAAAGTACTGAGATCCGCATCATTCATTCATTCCTTACTATATTATGTTTGTGTATGGCAATTAAGGTACAGCATTGGTGCTCGATAAAAGTTGAAGTCAGAGAGAGGCAATGGATTGCTGGGATAAGTGTAACGAGTGTTATCAAGAGACTTATTCGTAGATACAATGAGTCTATGCAACTAGACTATAATTGACAAGGTAATGACAGTAGCCAATATTCACAGTCTAGTTGTGCGCTCTTCTTGTCGTTCTGGGTTTTGGAATCGCCAACAGGCCAAACTCCTCAGACGTTTATGACGTTTATGAGTTTGGTGGTCGATCTTAAAAACAATTGTCTCTGACTTAACTGGATGGATTGCAAGGTCATTAAAGCGGTGTTTTCCTTTGAGAAGCGATGTACAAATTTACAGCGCTACAATAGACCATTGTCATTCAAGTCCACGATAACACCGTCACTTTGATCATCAAGTCAATCAGGTAACCGCCTGCGACAGGCAAACAACACTTGAAAACACCGTAGATATAAGATGCGCTCGGGGCGATTTCAAAAGCTAGTCTAAGAAGCATGATAAAATTTTATTACCACGTGTCAGTGTCATCTCCAACGTCTCCTATCAACCACGATGACGGTACATCGTGGTTGATAGGAGACGTTGGAGATGACAACGCAAAACGTCAAAATTCCATATCAAAAGCATGTCTTCAAATAAGATTTACGACATAAACCCGTCGCTTGTCGCTTCCTAGATATTGAGCTAGAAGCCGAAATAGGCAAGAGGGGTCAAAAATATTGAACATTCTTCAATTCACCAGTTGCCTATGAATTTGCCATAATTTGCAATGTAGTAATCCGATTTTGATGCCGTTTGTTTTATTCGAAACAGGATATAGCCCTATATTGCCCAGCAAATTTGTAGTTCAATCAAGTAATGGTTGCTGAGGACTTTGATGACACGAATATTCCGAAAAATTTTATTAAATTTTCTCACTATATATTAATGAAAGAATCAAACGAACATAACTTCAGTTAGCAAAGATATATTTTCATTCTGTAAAAAGTATTTTGAAGCAGATTAATTGTAGAATATGACTAAAGAAAAAGGTCAGAAACCGACATGTGACGGGTTTTGACCCCTGGCGTCACAAAATTATAGAACAAAGCAGTCGAGAAGAAGGAAGTTGTGTAACTTTGGGAATTCCGCTGAGTAAGCAACGAGCTTGCGTCAGATACTTGAAAGCTTCGCTTGAGCATTAACGTCAGCGTGTATAAGTGTATTTAATAGAGTTGTCCACGAACCTGGTTGCATTCCTGTTACAGTTTTGTATGAAGCCTCTTCGTTTCTACTTGCATTCGCTGCAGCAATCCGAAGTACTGGTCGCTAACCGAGCTACACCAGCGGAAGAAACAAGAATGGGGATGTTTCGAATTTTGGTTGTCAGCGGACTCTTCATTCTTGGTTAGTATCAGATGTAATGTAAATAATCATTGCCTGTAAAATAGAAAGCTGTAACCGGTTCTTGCTGAAGGTGGCATTGATTATGCCATAGTTGTTAAAAACGATAGAAACTAAATAGAAACGAAAAAACGTCGTTTTTTTCAAAAAAAATAAAAAAACGGGGGAAAAACGAAAAAAAGACAAAAGAAAGTAGGCCTAATTTGACTTTCTCGCATCTTGTAGGCCCTACTGCAATTTAAAATTAAAAACCTTATTTACTTAATTTAGTTTACAAATAACACAACTTTATTAGTAAACACTAACTAACATCAATCTACAACAATTATTTTATTTCTTATAAGTTCGGTTTAATAAGAAATTGAGAAATTTAAATATTGAAATCTTTTAAAATTTAAGTTGTAAACATAAGTCCACATAAGTCCATGCTAACTAAACTAACACAATTAAAAACTAAACTTTGGAGGTATAGACTATAGTGTAAACTTTCTCACAGTAAATGCATTTTAATTTAGCCAATGCTGAGTTTTTGTCTTTCTCGTTTATCAAAGTAACGTGAATCCATTCCGCGCCCTTTTCTTTTGGCATTTTAGATAACTTAGAAATAACTTTTTTAAAATTTTATTTCTTGTACTGTGCTATTAAGCTATTTCATGAAGTATGTATTTCTCAAATGATGACGTAAATAGTGACGTAAACTAGCTGAATCCTTGAAAGTACGGACACAACGTAAGGAACATCAGACAAAAAAATTAAACAGAAAATGAAAAAAAATTAACAGACAGCAAATAAATAAATAAAGTTACATACAAAACCTAAAATACGGAAAAAAACGATGAGAAAAATAAAAAAAAGGAAAAAACGAGGTTTTTTGGAAAAAATGATAAGCAAAAAAAACAGTTTTTACAACTATGGATTATGCCTACAGTAAGTAAAGATAACGGTTGGAATGTATTAAAGTGTTAAGAAACAATATATTACAACACTTGTTGTGAGCTACCTACAGGGAGCGATATTAAGTATCTTTATGCACACGTATGTACTGGATACTTCAGATTTCAAATGGTAACTGTTGAGATTAGCTTTACTCTTTGTTAAAATCGGCATGCGCCACGGTATGCCACATGACATTACCCCATTAGAAATGCTTGAAGGTGCTACCTTAAAGTTGCTACATAGTTGGAGATACGGCAAGTCAGCACAGAGCTACAAAGCTCGTCAACTATTCTTGAGATCTCTCACTTGACAACATTAATCTAACATCTGACGCAAATTTAAAAGATGTTCGCTTAAAGGACTAAACGATGACCATAATGCTGTGTTAACCATTTTTCAATTTTATATGAAGATCTTTTATTTGGAACAATGCAATGGATAATTTGACGGTTGTAATCTAATGATATGATATGGAATCTTCTATCGCCGTTTTCTTGATACGCAATACATCAACAAAAGCTTGAAGCCGAATACCAAACCCTAAATTATTTGGATAGTTGTACAAACGTAAAATGACACAGAACTCATGAGACCGATTGCCTCTGCTTCATCACGAATATTTAAGCTGAAATTATACTTAAAGCTGAACTTAACAGGGACAACAACAACAACCACCACCACTTGCCGGTAGTTAGTGGTCACTAATCGAAATATTGTGAATTTCAGCGACCATAGACAAGAATCGTAATCGTAAGCTGTAATATTAGTGAGCGCTGAGTCGCGTCAGAGGAGCTATCCGGAGATAACAAGTGAAAAATCAAGTCCGGTTGTCAGAAGAAAGAAAGCAAGAAAGTATACGCCACCAAGTCACCAAGTTGTAAATGTGGTATGGGGCCATCCATATTAGGGTGCATCGAAAAAAGAAATTTTTGAAAATAATATTCTAATAGTTGCCGATAGGTGCCTTTTGTACTGCTTAGTTAGCAGGTAAATTTTGGAATTTTTTGGATAAGACCTTGAGGTGCCCCAAGGACCCTAAAGTGTTCGTGAATTTAAGGCTTCGGAGCACTGCATTTAACGTAATTTGTTGTACGCAAACTAATTTATGTGTAGCTTTAAGGAGTCCTGTTGATCTTTTAGTAGGTAGGTGGCAATTCATTCGAGTTGCTGAAGATGAGCAGGAGTTTCTATCTGACCAGAGAACAGTAAGGTTGATGTATATCAGCAATGTCGACAAACTTACAATAAATAAGCTTGTTAACAAGCAGAAAAGAAAAGCTAAGCAAGGTCGACGATTCGAAATATATCGCAAGTCATTATGTGGAGTGAAGGCCATGGATGTTAATGAAGACTCAGTAGACGATTCTGAATCTAGTTTGGATACCAGTAGGTCAAACACTAGCAATCAACCAGATGATGAAACTATAGATCATATAGTACAATTTGGTAGAAATCAATTTGTGATGAACATGAATTGAACGTTATAGGCTAGTCAAAAGAATTTCGTAGTAGACTACCAACATTAGCTTAAGCCTGTGATCATTATGGTGTTTCATACAGAGCAGCTGCTGAGAGAACACCTGCGGTGCTGTGGGATTTCGGTGTTATATGTGATGTTGATTTGTCAACAGTGCTTCTTTTCAGCCGGAACGCGCCGGAACGGCGTTCCGGCACCTTTTTCAGCTACTAAAAAAGAATTTATTTATTTTAATAATAAAAACAATAATTTAGTTATTTTAATTTAATTTTAGTGTTTTTGAACTGTTTTCAGTGCTTATTGAGACCCCTCCCAACCCCCAACCCCGTTTTTCTTGTGATTTTAGTCCGCCCATAATTGTTGCGTTCCGGAACCTATTGTTCCGTTCCGGAACCTTTTTTTCTAGAAAAAAGCACTGTTTGTCAATGTTATTTACCAAAATAAAGTTAGACGTGACAATAAAATAAGCGTAACGAGCTACAAGACTTGAACAACGTTTTAGTTTTTGATGGTCGAAAAGATAAAACCCGAGTACAGAATTCAATCAAGGAAATAATTACTATCGACGAGCTGTTATCGAGGAAAACTTATTGTTGGTGAAGAAACCAGGTTTGACTTACGTCGGACATGTATCCTAACGACTGGATCAGCCTTGCAAAACCACATCGGAGCATATACTTTCAGTTTCACTACATACATCGCCAGCATTTCAAGCTCTACTTATGGTCTGCAACTGGCAGCGGCCAATGTACAATTGCAATATTCTATTCGCAGTACTGTTGTCAACCACCCTAAGTGATTCAATGTTCCAGGGTCTTTTTAGATAAATTCAACGAGCACTGGCCTCTGACGACCGCTTTACTGATGTCCCACAAATACTGGCGGTCACTACTTGGGTCAGTAAAAGTTGCAGCTGGCAAATCCGATTCAATTTTATCAAAGCACACTACTGGTAACTGTTTACACGTTAATAAACCATTACCAATTGGTCCAGAGAAAGCACGAGAACCGCTTGTTGCTCCATGTTAACTGGTGACCGTGAGAAAAGTTGAAAGCTGGGGTTGCGTCATAATTATCCTGAGAGCTAGGAAACTGTACGGTAGCCTAATGAATTCGAAATATTATTCGTTGTTCCTGACTAAAGTTTGATGCCTCTGATGACACTGAACTCATTGACTGGCAGATATGACATTGTGTAGCAGAACACCACTAACACTGGAGGTATCTGTTGAAGAAATGATTCAATTTGTAGCGACGCACCCAGCACAAAAGCGACTTTCCTAGATTCCCATGCCACTCATAGGCAGTGGAGCGTTATGTTAAAGCAGTGACTGAGGCTTCAGCTGCAGTCTGCGGCATCAAACCTTGGGACGGTTTCATAAGAACAAGATTGGAATCCAGGCGAATAATGCCGACTTTTAACACTAAGAAAGAATATCGTATAGCCTGACTACTTGCATTAATGGAATAAGACTACTACTGTAGTTTACCGCTACTGTAGTTTAGACTCAACTCACTGTTTCATCATTGGTGTAATGGACATAGTGATGTAATAATATACCTAATAATATTATGTTTTACCAGTATTACATTCGACTTATCACCAGATTCATACTGTAGTAGCTTGTTTTTCTGGACATTACTCCTTGCATAACATGGGCAAATACTGTGCGTCTAATATCAAAACTTCAAGGTCATTGTGGCACCTCAAGGTCATGTGCTAAATTTGTGAAATTGCACCAGAATACTGCTGACATCAATTGGCAACTACTTTGCACTATTAGAAATAAAAATGAGAAAATCTTTTTTCTCCCATTGCAATCGATGCACCCTAATCCATATATTATGTACGCAATGAGGGGGGAGGGGTAGTGATCGGATTAAGGCGATTTTGCGTACGGGTGCGTGTGGTAGGGATCTCGACAGAATGTGTACGTACGCTAAATTAATTTCTGATTATGACGTCTACTGACTATATTCCTGCTTTATCAAGTTTATGTAGTATTATAACTTTTTAAAATGTAAGTGTTAGTGTTGTTGGTATTAAATTTTGTTTCTTCATAGCAGTTAACAAATTTTAGCTAGCAAATACGATGCTTAACAAAAATAAATGCTAGCCTACGGTAAAATAAATGGCTTATAGATGACTTTAGCTAATAAACTTTTGTAAAAGAGAAGCTTAGTTGTACGTACGCATGGGAGTCCACAAAATGTACGAGGTGCAACAGAGGGGGAGGGGTATGAAAATATGATTTTTTGCGTACGTAATATGTGGATTGCCCCTATCGGCGTCAACTGGGAAGTAACGACAAGTCCTGCGATGCACTGGCCCTGTGTCCACGATCTTGGGTTCGTCCATCGCGGGCTAAAGGTCCGAAAAACAGGAAAGAAGCGCCTCTTCTACAGTACGTCCCGCATGAGACATGGTGCTAAACGTTTAACTTTTTTGAACTAAATTGGCGTTTGCTGTTTCATGTCATTACAATACTGTAGTCGGGAGCGCCTCTCAGTAGTAGTTGACTTCGAGAGGCGCTATAGAAATATCCGGAAGAAATAAATAAATAAATAAATAAATAAATAAATACTAAGTTCAGCTGATTAGACTAATAAATAACTGATGTGCGTTTTAGGTCATATCAGTGTGACTGACGGTCAGGTTTGTGATAGCCAAAGTTACACCCTAATCGAGAACCCCAGAAGAAGTACAATGGCTGTTTACGACTACACAAACGATGTACCGCTCTGTGATGAAGGTATCGACGAAGGTATGTTTAATTATCTAATTAATTAGGTAATCTTAGGTTAGTAAAGGCTAACTGCAACAGTTTCTTACACGTTTCTTTCGACAGTTGGCCCCTAATCCTATGCCTCAGAAGTGTCATCTCATCGTATTTGAATGACGCGTTTGAATAGCATGCATAATAATCAACAAGCAAACTAAAAATTAGTAATCCTTTATTTTAAAAATCTAAAACTAGCTACGGTAAAGCATCTTAGGTTAGACAAATTTATTGAGCTTTCATCTAAAATGTGTCCTATTGAGATCGATTTTCTGCTGTTTGGTTACAATCGCCGTGGTTGCGTTTAAAAAAGTGGATCCTTAAACCCGGGGCCACGTTTATGAAGTGTTTCCAAAGCAGCTTATAAACAAAATTTACCTTATCTGTCTAACTGTTACCATGATCGATAAAGCCGCAGTTCATTAGCACACTACCGTTTATGCTACGGTATGCATCTACGTAACACTGCGTAAAAACTGCTATAGAACCACGCTTTTTTCCGCAGTGTTTATTTTTAACATAGCATGACATACAGTAACATAACATAACATCTGTCTTTATTGCATCCAATGACTACATTTGGCAATCATTTACAACAAGAATTTTATAGAATTAGTACAGAATCTGTAAACTCAGTGACTACGAATTACTAGGTAAAAGGAATTAATACTTATGTAATTTCCCATTTCTCCATATCCTTTTCTAATAGGTGAGTTTATGCAGTTGATTGAATTCTTGGAGTCACAAGAGGCAATGGGAGCCCCTAAGGGACCTGGATCCCGCTGACCGGGGATGCCCTGTTAGATGCTAATTACAATTTCAATGATGGCACAGTGTAGTTGTTCCCCTCACAGTAGCACAATCCAGTACCTAGCTCTTACTCCCTCACCGCTTGGAGGCGTTTAATACTGATGGCTTAACTAAACTTAACTAAACTTAACTAACAAACCTTAAGAAACAACACTCATTCAACTATATGCAGTAATTCGCTTAAACAGTTTACATGTGATGTTTCCGATATTTTCCATAGGTTTTCTTGACCGTGAGTAACAAGTCAGGTTACTGCTGCTTTTTGGAGACTCAATGTAGACTGTTCTAATCTAATTTGTTAATTTCCAAACTCTTAGCATTTGCGCTGACGGTTGTTGACATTGTAAAGCACCCCTGAAGTAGGCCTAGCTTGTTACTGATGGTGCTATATCAGAGGTTTTCAAACTGTGGTCCGCGGACCAAGAGGGGTCCGCGAAGGATATGGCGGGGTCCGCGGGAGCGTTCTGAAAATATTCATTACTGATTAACATTGCATGGTTTTAGCATTGTAGCCTAACCGAAATTGTAACCGAAAACTAATATAGCGCCACTCAGATCAGCATTAATAAACAGCCTGTGTTTTCAAATTCATACACTACTTATATGAGCAAGCTTGTATTGTGGAAAGTCTGCCTGTAATTTTTTTTAAATTTTAAGTGATAAATATTACATTTTAAATGATTGGGTCCGCGAGCTATGCTTAAAAAAATAAGGGGTCCCTGGTCCAAAAAGTTTGAAAACCTCTGTGCTATATAAATTGTCGTAACTACATTTACATTTACAGTTGCTTCGCTATCACAAGGCATCAATCGATGATCAGCTGAAGTGAAACGACAGACGAAAGCTTTAGCGCTTTGTAAAGCTCATTCCAGACTGGATAGCACTGAATTGTCTAAAGGGATATGTTGTCAGTTTTCCACTTGTTTCTTCAATGCCATACAGCGCTGTGGTACAGATTTCTGTCGTATGCTGGGGAGACGGTTGTCGAAAGAGCAGAGAACGATCCCGTACCTATCAATCATTGCGGCACTCAGGCGCCTATCTACATCCGGGGCCTCAACTCTCATCCCTCAGAAGGTAAGTTAGAACTTATTGAATGTATGAAATTATAAATAAACAGTTTTGACAACTGGATTCAGTTCCCTGTTCAATTATGGAAATTAAGCTTATAATATTACTCGTAGTGTAAATGAATCGATTTCAACTATAATATTCTGTGATCGAATATTGGGCTGATAGATTGCCTTCCCGTTCTATAGAATAGGCGGTAAGCCTATAGTATAGTATAGTATTCTACGTTTACTGTCGCCTAATTGTGTAATAAATGCAGACATTTATACAGCGCCTTGTGTAGAGCATATTGAAATTGCTCCTCGCCGGTCTAAACTTACCTGGAAGGAATATGGCAATTGAAGAACATGAGTGAAGACAGAAGCAGAGAAAACAAAAGAAAGAGAGATAGAAGATGATTGGTATTGCTTAGTCACACACGTTCGTTATAACGAGGGGGACGCGGTGGTGTAGTGGTGTAAGTCGGTGCCTTGTAACCAGGGGGTTGCAGGTTCGAATCCACCTCAAGCCACTGCGTAGCGACCCAAGTGCTTCTGAATCGTTGCTTCGATCTTATCGACTGTCTACGAATATACGGCACTCTAATCTCTAGAATTTACTTATAAATATTTTTGTGACTGAGCGAATTAGATATAGGCTATATAAACTGCAGCGCCTTACCTGGTGTTAGATCTTACACCTGTAAAAAGCTTTGAAACAACAGCCCTCATTTTCAGTGTAGCAATAAGACATAATAGCTTTGCAAAGAATGTTTATCAGTTCCTTTTAGTTTTAGTTATGATTATTTAATACATAAGAATAAAATAATGCCATTGTACGATCATACAAATTACAATCCTTGCATTAAATGTTTAACTCTTGCCTGTAAGATTTGCGATATTGTTTCTACCTGCAAGCATCTTATTATGTAATTATTATTATATTAGGGCCATCCATATATTACGTACGCAAAAATCCGGGAAAATTGGACCCCTCCCCCCCCTGTTCGCAAGCGTGCTTTCTTCCACACCCCCGCGCGTACGTACGCTTGACGCACACCCCCCCCCCCCAAGACCAGCTGCAGAAAGTGTCTCGACAGCTCCAGGCAGCGACTGTCTGCACTTTAGGCCGGATTGAAGGATGAGTGAGGGCCAATATAGACAAATTATAGGTGTCTCATTCACAGCACAGAATAACTGCACATGGCTTTTATATAATGTAATAAAATGCCATCGGACGACTATAAGACAATACAGAGTTATAAATAGGCTAATGTGGACGTCATAATTAGAAATTTATTTTGCGTAGGTACACATTTTGTCCCTCCCTCCCCCGTTCGCACCCGTACGCAAAATCGCCTAAATCCGACCCATTCCCCTCATTGCGTATGTAATATGTGGATGGCCCCTTATGGCCTGCGCTAACAACGCTCTTACGATTTTCTGAGATCTTTGCTGTTAATCGGACTTGACAAGCCATTCACGAAGACTGCCTCTTATCTGCCTACGCATGTGGATCTTTGGTTTCTCTTGATGGAATCTCTCTGAGATTTCAGAGTTCTTTCGGTAAAGAGTTCGATAGAATCCTACCTCCGAAGCACTGGCGTAAACTTGTCCAAAAAATTGGGGGGGGGCATGGGTTCTGGACCAGAAAAACTAGTTTTTTCAGTATGAAAAGTTGTTTTTTGTTGTTGTTTTTTTCGTTTTTTTTATAGTTTTTGTTGTTTTAGTTGTTTTTTAAGATTTTCGGATTTCGGATCATAAAAATTATGAAAAATGGCATGAACAAGAGCTCCAACACAGTTTAATTCAGTTAATTGCGATTTCCGAAAATTAAAAATCATTAAGTCAATGTTATTAAAATAACTTCTACAAAAATAAGAAATTAATTTTTTTGTAAAACAAAAAAATTTGTGGTTTTCTTTTTCTTTTGGTTTTGTTTAAAACCAAATACCGAAAAAACTTTTTTCACCTCTAGTCTGGCTTACGGTTTACGTTAATGCGTATGAAATGGGGCGATTTGTTTACATGTAAAATTGTCTCATATTGAAGATATTGAAGATAAAGATAAATCTTTGTTTTCATTATGAATTTCTGATAGAAATTCAGTTCTGTGTCTCTGTTTCTTTGTTCTGAAGAAATTTGTCTATGTTGAAACATAATATTTTAATATTTGAAGAAATTCTCCTCTCGATTTTTAGGGGACATTGCCCCGGCTCCTCAATTATTGGGGGGAGGGCACGTGCCCCGGCTGACCCCCCAGAGTCTACGCCTATGCTCCGAAGTCTAAAATTCGACTTCTGATAGATCATCGTCTTCATCAAATTTAGTTAATCTCAGCACTGTTTCTTCTAGTAACTAGAAATCTAATCGCCCGACCGTCGCTGAAGATACCACCATAGGCGCCGACTTTTGCTTTTGTCTCTGGGTGCCTGGGTCCTCGCCCTCTCTTCCCCCTTGCCTTTCTCCTTAGGTATGTGAGTTTTAGCGGATTTTCGGAGAAATAAGATTGTTGTCTTGTCAAAGGTTACGAGGTTAGAAAAAAGTATTGGATATCGGTGACGACGTTCCAGTGTTATTTTTTTTTAAATAATAAATAAATAATTTATTTATGTAGAGGCTGTGCCTGTAAGATCATGCAATGTTGGGTATTTGTGTTGTAGTTGTACTTCTCAAGTTGTGAGATTACTTAGTTGTAAAAAATTTGAATTCAAGGTCCGAATTCTTCTGGGTGCCAGGCACCCATTGAACTTTCTATCTTGGTGCATTCGCACCCAAGGCTCCCAAGTGTCGGCGCCTACGGATGCCACACACTTCAGACAAACATAACTTGATATTTCGATGCTACTCAATAGGGTTCCGGTCCGCTATTCCGGGGGTCCGCTATTCCGGGGCCCACTATTCCGGGGTTCGCTATTCCGGGGTCCGCTATTCCGGGTATCCGACGGAATTTACACACACACACACACACACACGGTTGACATGGATAAAACAGCTTCGTGATCTCCATCAGCTCTACCGCCGGAAAGAGGCGGCTTATTGGGAAAACCTGGTCTTACAAAATGAGAAAAACCCAAAAAGACTATGGTCATCCATTTCCGGTCTTATGGGACGCTCTTCTCGACCGCCAGAAGACCCCACCTTCTCTGCCAATGACTTCCTGACGATGATTTCTACCAAGATCGATGGCCTTCGTGCTTCTACCGCTGATGCATCTCCGCCTCTGTTTTCGTCAACTGACTCTGTGTTTGACGGATTCCAGCCAATGCTAGAAGCCGACCTACGCCGCCTGCTTGTCTCTTCGAACTTAAAGTCATGTGAACTAGATCCTCTTCCTCCATTTATCATTACTGACGTTATTGACGACATTGTTCCATTTTTACTTTATTTGTTTAATAGGTCTCTCCTTGAAGGGTATCTTCTCCCCTCGCAAAAACGTGCCATTGTGTTTCCCACTCTAAAGAAACCTAACCTGGATCCTAACCTCTGCCTAAACTATCGCCCCATCTCCAACCTCTCCTTCCTTTCTAAGACTCTTGAACGACTTGTTTCTTTGCAGCTTCTCCCTTACCTTGAACGGTCGAGTCTCCTTCCTCCCAGTCAATCAGGTTACAGGGCTCATCATTCCACCGAAACGGTCTTGCTCTCCATACTTTCTGACATTTATTCTGCTATTGATCGATCGGAACTCTCTCTGTTAGCACTCTTTGATGTCTCTGCTGCCTTTGACATGGTAGATCACGACATCTTATTGCAGCGACTTGAAACCTCATGTGGCATCCATGGCCTTCCACTTCTTTGGTTCCGGTCTTACCTTGCTGATCGTACGCAAATGGTTATCTGCGGAGACTCCAGAACCCATTGGGTCAGAGTTAAATTTGGGGTGCCACAGGGCTCTGCCTTAGGCCCTCTCCTTTACCTCATATACACGGCTGACATTTCCGCTATATTTGCTAAGCACTTATCAACTGGTCATCTTTATGCAGATGATGCCCAAGCGCTCGTTCATGGCACTCCCTCTGCACAGCTTGCATTAACTGGACGCAATGATGCTCTCTCACGTTATTTACACCTTTGGCTGTCTTCTAATCGTCTCTCTTTGAACCCAACTAAGACGCAGCTTATATGGTTTGGTACTCGTCAGCAGCTCCTCAAACTAGACTTCCCACTTCTTGCTGAGAAATTCCCGTCATTCACTTTTCTCTCTAGTGTCCGTGACCTTGGTGTTGTCCTTGACAGTATGCTCACCTTTTCTGAACACATTGCTAATCTTACCCATTCTTCTTACTTTCACTTGAGACGGCTTAGAGCAATCCGACGCTCTGTCTCCTCCTCCGATTTTACCACTATCATCCACGCCTTCATCTGCTCCAGAATTGACTACTGTAATTCTGTTTTGATTGGGCTGCCAAAAGTCCGTCTTTCCCCCCTCCAGACTGTTTTAAATGCTGCAGCCAGATTAATAGCCCGACTTCCTCGCTGGTCTCATATTTCCTCTTTCATGTTCGATTATCTTCATTGGCTTCCCCTTACTGCTCGGATTCAGCTGAAGGTTCTCACTTTAGTCCTTCGGTCCTGTACAGGCTTAGCACCCAAGTACCTCTGTGACATTGTTCGTCTGCCAATTTCAGCTACTTCCCTCCGTCCATTGCGATCGCTTAATCGACATGATCTTCTTGTACCACGAGCCAGGACCTCTATGGCCAAAACTCGAGCCTTTTCTTGCATTGGTCCTGCTCTATGGAATCAACTCCCTCCATTGACACGTGCCTCTTTATTAGCTGGTGGCCCAAGTGCCTCGTTCCGCTGTCTTAAAACCTCTTTCTATTCGCTGGGTCTTTCGCACTGGGAGCGCCTCTGATTAGCGAATACTGTGAGAGGCGCTTTATAAATGTTTAGATACAATACAATACAATACAATACAATACAACATACAAACATATATACATGCATACACAAATATATGCATACATGCATGCATACATACATACATATACAGTAATACACACGTACATACATACATATATATGTACGTATGTACGTGGGGCGTGGTGGCTCAGTGGTAAGTTCGGCGCCTTGTGACCGGAGGGTTGCAGGTTCGAATCCCACTCTAGCCGCTGCGTACGAACCTGGGGCAAGTCCTTCACTGGAAATTGCTCGTGGCGCTTCGGCGTGAAAATTCCGGCACAGTATCAAATGCTGTAGTCGGGAGCGCCTCTGAGTAGTTGTTGACTTCGAGAGGCGCTATAGAAATATCCGGAATAAATAAATAAATAAATATACATACATGCATACACATGTACATACATACATACATACGTACATACGTACTTTATTTTTATTTTATTCCAGATATTCATATAGCGCCTCTCGAAGTCTACTACTACTCAGAGGCGCTCCCGACTACAGCATTTGATACTGTGCCGGAATTTTCACGCCTAAGCGCCACGAGCAATTGCGAGTGAAGGACTTGCCCAAGGTCCGTACGCAGCGGCTAGAGTGGGATTCGAACCTGCAACCCTCCGGTCACAAGGCGCCGAACTTACCACTGAGCCACCACGCCCCACATGTTGTATGTTGTATACGTACATACATACATACATGTATATACATACATACAAACATACATGTATATACATACATACATACATACATACATACATACATACACACGTACATACGTACAAAATTACATACACACATACATACATACATACATGCATACACACATACACGTACGTACATATATACACAAATACATACATTGATGTATGTACATACATACATACACACGCACATACGTACATACATAGATACATACATGTACGTACATATATAAATACATGTCATACATACATAAATGCACACATACATACATACATAAATACATGTATGTATGTATGTATGTATGTATGTATGTATGTATGTATCTATGTGCGTGTGTATGTATGCACGTGTATGTATGTATGTATGTATGTATACCTACCTGTGTATGTATATACGTGTTTATGTATGTCTGTATTCTATATGTACATGTGTGTATTTATGTACGTATGTATGTATGTATGTATGTATGTACGTGTGTATGTATGTTTTTATGTATGTATATAATTATGTTTGTATATTTGTACGTGTGTATACGTGTATATATGCATTTATATTTGTATGCATGTATGTATGTAATATGTATTTACCTGTGTATGTATATGTAGCGTGCTCGTCCCGCTCTAGCGAGTGGCCGCGCTGTTGTGAGAGAACATCTGAAGAGTATACAAGCCCTGGTTTTGAACCCAGCTTGCTGGCGCTGTGGGCCTGTTCTCTTCTCTCTATCTGCTGCAACCGCTGTCGCCTTTTCTTACTAGGCCGAGAGCGAGGCTTCACGTCCGGTTGCATTATACTAGGTCCCTGAGGCATTCTTCTACCATGGATGACGAGTGGCATGTCCGCGGCTGCCGTTGCTGGCGCAGCAGGGCTTAGTATCAAGCCCTCACTAGGGTTCGGCGCTCTCACAACAGACTCAATTTCTTTCTTCTGCTCTCTTCTCTCAGGGACCCGATCTGATAACAGGCGCTCCATAAATACGTGTTGAGTTTCCATGAAGGTCTGTTGAGATTCGAATAATGAACGCATAAGAGTTTCCTGATTTGTCAGGCGCTCTATAAATGTACTTAATACAGATTCTTGAGTCGACTGGCGCTCTACAAATGCCCCTAGTATCGAGTCTTGATTTGTCTGGCGCTCTACAATCTTTTCCTGGGTTTCTACCACCCTTTCCAAAATGACACCTATTTGGCTAGTTTCGTGTTCAGATAAAATCTCTTCTTCCATTATAATTATTTATTGAACAGAAATGAAATTATCGACTTATACTATCGCCATATGTTCATTTACATTTATATAGCACAAGTGAATCTAAACTATCGACTTATCTATCGCTGTATGTTTCCTGACTAAGTTAACGTGTACATTTATATAGCACATGAACTTAACCTATCGCCTTATCGCTTCACAACAAATTTATACGTATCTAATCTAACGATCTAAGTATCGCTGGAGATTTCAATATACGACTCAAAAGAATAAGGGGTTGTACTCCCTGAACTTCCAAGATATATATTCTTCCCAATTGCCAATATTTGCGATCTCGGTCAAATCCAGTAAATATCATTCCACGTCAAGGTTATCCAAGGTCACAGGAGCTCCGTTGCACCAATTCAATCGAAAACATGGCCTCCCGGTAATTTTGCCATAATTCCCCAAATTCGAAGAAATATCGAACGCCCGTCGATAAATTCGACGCCCGATCTTCAAAGATGTAGTTGCGATGAAATATTATCCCCGAATTTCGACAATTTCCATTGTTTTAATCGTAAAATTCCTTATTGCGCAGTTAAGACCATTTCACGCTAAAAATAGCTCCAAGGACACCAAGTCCTTCCTTCCTCGTCCACGTCTAGGCTGAAACTGCTTACAGGCCACAAAAAATGGCGCAAAAGTTCGCACGTGATCACCTCTAGCCAATCACGAACCAGCACGGCCTACGTGACGTCTTCCCATTGGTGGACTCGCATGCCACAGCGCTACAGCTGCCTGCACTGTACTGCACTACCACAGTGGCCTCTAGCGAATAACATTGACTTCACAATCTTAATAAAAATAATATACTTAAGGCTTGTAACGATTCGTTACACCCTCCCCCACTTAGCTCAAATTTCCAGACACTCTGGAAATTTGCTGGGAACAATCCCAGAGTTATCCAGGAAATCTCCAGATTTTAGTACAATGTTCCTTAACTACAACATCGATACTAGTTAACAGCAAGGTTTCATAAGCATCACTCAATCCTGCGAGAAGTCAACAATGTCTACTACCATTACATCAGAAGCAGAAGAGTTCTTACACAACTAATGTCAAGCTAAGGTAAGACTGTTCTATTAAGCAAAGTACAATAGCTTAACAAATTTATACTAGCAATAAAGTAAACACCTATTCATCAAAATAAAACTAAGAGACATAGCATCTCGCTCCTTTCAACAATAGTCGCCATTAAGCGGCGCAGAACTACTTACAAAACTAAATCCTTATGAATGTCACATTATACCAACTCTCTAGTGACAGGCACAGGGTAGTGGCATTATTACAATACATCACTCTCAAATCTCCTTACCTTATCTCATACTTATACAGTGTAAGATTGACACTGTATCTTACCGGTTTCCTAATTAACTCTAGACCTGGAGCGCCATATAAAAATTATGTTCCAACACACACAATGCAAGAGATACAATTGCAACTAACAAAGCAACCATATTCATAAAGCAATGATTTCACAATAAACAATTTAATTCCTTTATTTCTGTGTCGCAGTATACCCCCCTCGACAACGGCAGATGCAGACGGCAGATGCGCATCCCATTCTCGTGGATTTTGAGAAGAACGCCACCCGGTTCTAGCATGTAAAAGCTCCATAGATTCTTTGAGTAGGTCGATTATGTCTTTGAATCTGGATCGAGCGTTTTCTAATATCCATTTCACTTCGAACAGGCACTTTCACGTCGCTAGCCACTGCTATCCTCCGACAGGCTACTACTTGACGTCGACCTTGGATAGGAATAGTGTGACCTTGAACCTGAACCCACCTCGCTCCGAGGTTCCATAGAACACTATTTTTCTCCATCCAGTCCATTCCGATTATAAGCTCTGTAACTTGTTCAGTGGCCAAACACTTGACTTCAAAAGAGAAATTGTCCACCGTACAATTAAGAGTAACTTCGCCCAATACGCGGATTTCGGAACCATTTGCCGTCCTCACTAGCTGTCGAGATTCTCTCATATCTTCTTTACGTACCAACGAAGCTGGAGTCAAGGACAATTCACTCCCTGTGTCCAGTAATGCGAAGGTAGGCTTTCCATTCACACTCAACGAGAGATAGGCGTTGCTACATCCCTGAATATGTCGATTGCTTGCCGGTTCTTGTTGGTTCGGAGTTCCATCTACATCGGTCGGAACATTCTGTCGAAACGGACATGACCTGGCCAAGTGTCCGGGTTGATTGCACTCAAAGCAGAGCTTGGTAGACCGCCATGACTTTCGGTTGTCTTTCCTTTGTCCACTATCGAAATAACTGGTCGCACCTTCCATTCTCCAACGAGGCGGAACTTCTCGCTGAGCTTGCGGCTGAAAAGGAGGAGGAGGAATTCTAAAGGCTGACGAATTTTGCCAGGATTCCAATGCTTTCTCCATTTTCTCCAACCTCTTCTGTTGTGTTTCGATAAGTCGCTCCAACTGTTTCTGTTGTTCTAAAAACTGGCGCATCAACTCTGAATTCGGATCATTTTCCTTCACAGCCTTCACACGTGCCGGTCGATGTTCAAAATGGTCTGAACTGTCCTTGTCAACTCGAGAATAGCCTTCTAAACGCAAAGCAAGTTTGTACGCTTGATCAAGTGTCTCTGGCTCGCGTTCCCGTAGCTTCAAGGCTAATTCTTTATCTTTTAAGGCATCCACGAAAGCACGTATCGCAATAGTTTCACTATGTTGCGACGGTGGTCCAGGGTATGCCAAAGTTAGCAGTCTTCGAATGTCCTGAACTAAGCTTCCAAGATCCTCTCCATCTTTCTGTCTTCTTGTGCTCAATTGAGTCTGATATAACGCAGCTTGCTCTGCACTTCCGTAACGAGATCGAAGTTTCTTAACCAAGTCCGACCAGGTAACCATAGTAGCAGAGTCGAATTCCCATAAAAGCTGGTTTGCCGGTTCTGTTAAAGAACACGTTAACTGGTTTAACTTCTCTTCATCTGTCCAACCGTTATTTCTCGAACACACCTCAAATTTTCGAAGAAAAGCTTCTATTGGGGTTCGACCATTGTAGCCACCAAGCTTAATCCATTGTCTACTTCTCTCCGGTGTTACATTCGTCGAGGTAGACGTTAGAATTGGCTTCACCGTAGCTTCCGCAGTAGAAATAGTTTCTCCCGTTGCAGCTTGTTTAACTTTAGCCACAACCGGTTTATTTTCCATTGCGATTAAACAGTCATCAGGAACGACAGTTTGGGTTGCCACTGACGTCACTATTTTCTGAAGCATCATCTTCTGAAAGTTAGAGTCAGGTTTCACATCGCTCGCTAGTTTAACATTTGCTTCTTGCTTTTCCATCAGACTAGGTTGCACATTCGACGGACCATAACATAACATCACCTGTTGAGGCTTTGGCTCCATGTTGCAAACAACTTCCGGTTTTGACATTGAGGCAGCTGTGGATATCCGAGGCCCATTAATGTCTGGAGTATGAACAGGCATAAGCATAAACATGTTGCTTGACTTATTCATTTCTCCTGCATCAACAATACTAACATACTGAGGCGGAAAGGACGCTGCGACTTTTGACGGCATCATCAAAGATTCGATTTGTCCACCAGTAGATCGAGGCATAGTCAGCGACGACGAAGGCAGATGCTGAGAAAGTGTTACTACTCTTGGCTCAGATGACATGGCGTAAACAGGAGTATTCGCCATTTGAAGTCGTTCATCTTGGCTCCAACTGACTTGTCCAACTGTAGGCCTTGTTTCTGTCCAAGTTCTAGGCAAGGTGGTCGCTCTCATGTCGACAGGTACATGACGACTGGGATGCGCATCTCTGCCTGTTCTTCCCCCTTGAGAGACTTGAGAAACCAAGTCTTCTCGTACTGTTGGCCGTCGAGAGTCTTCTCCCAAGCTTTGACCAACACCTGCAACTGAAAACTCCAGGTTAGTATATGATCGTATATTCTTTTGATCTACACCTACTGGGTTAACCTTAGTATCTACATTATGTGTTGACCTAGCATTACTAACATCAGAGTCTGTACTATTAGTTTCACTGAGACTCTCAGTTGCATCTGCGTCTGAAGCAGAATTTAGTTCTATCTCTGTTTGTGTAGGCATAGCCCAGTTAAATATTTTATTTTCTAACTCTGCTGGTCCTAGGTCCATTAAGTTTGCCCTATCCATTCTATAGAAAATTTCATTATCTTCTGTATAGTAGGCTGGTTTCGGTTCTTCTGTAGTTCTAACTAAATCTTCTCTAGTTCTAACCAAATCTTCTCTAGTTCTAAGCCCGATTCTGGTACCAAGTGTAGCGTGCTCGTCCCGCTCTAGCGAGTGGCCGCGCTGTTGTGAGAGAACATCTGAAGAGTATACAAGCCCTGGTTTTGAACCCAGCTTGCTGGCGCTGTGGGCCTGTTCTCTTCTCTCTATCTGCTGCAACCGCTGTCGCCTTTTCTTACTAGGCCGAGAGCGAGGCTTCACGTCCGGTTGCATTATACTAGGTCCCTGAGGCATTCTTCTACCATGGATGACGAGTGGCATGTCCGCGGCTGCCGTTGCTGGCGCAGCAGGGCTTAGTATCAAGCCCTCACTAGGGTTCGGCGCTCTCACAACAGACTCAATTTCTTTCTTCTGCTCTCTTCTCTCAGGGACCCGATCTGATAACAGGCGCTCCATAAATACGTGTTGAGTTTCCATGAAGGTCTGTTGAGATTCGAATAATGAACGCATAAGAGTTTCCTGATTTGTCAGGCGCTCTATAAATGTACTTAATACAGATTCTTGAGTCGACTGGCGCTCTACAAATGCCCCTAGTATCGAGTCTTGATTTGTCTGGCGCTCTACAATCTTTTCCTGGGTTTCTACCACCCTTTCCAAAATGACACCTATTTGGCTAGTTTCGTGTTCAGATAAAATCTCTTCTTCCATTATAATTATTTATTGAACAGAAATGAAATTATCGACTTATACTATCGCCATATGTTCATTTACATTTATATAGCACAAGTGAATCTAAACTATCGACTTATCTATCGCTGTATGTTTCCTGACTAAGTTAACGTGTACATTTATATAGCACATGAACTTAACCTATCGCCTTATCGCTTCACAACAAATTTATACGTATCTAATCTAACGATCTAAGTATCGCTGGAGATTTCAATATACGACTCAAAAGAATAAGGGGTTGTACTCCCTGAACTTCCAAGATATATATTCTTCCCAATTGCCAATATTTGCGATCTCGGTCAAATCCAGTAAATATCATTCCACGTCAAGGTTATCCAAGGTCACAGGAGCTCCGTTGCACCAATTCAATCGAAAACATGGCCTCCCGGTAATTTTGCCATAATTCCCCAAATTCGAAGAAATATCGAACGCCCGTCGATAAATTCGACGCCCGATCTTCAAAGATGTAGTTGCGATGAAATATTATCCCCGAATTTCGACAATTTCCATTGTTTTAATCGTAAAATTCCTTATTGCGCAGTTAAGACCATTTCACGCTAAAAATAGCTCCAAGGACACCAAGTCCTTCCTTCCTCGTCCACGTCTAGGCTGAAACTGCTTACAGGCCACAAAAAATGGCGCAAAAGTTCGCACGTGATCACCTCTAGCCAATCACGAACCAGCACGGCCTACGTGACGTCTTCCCATTGGTGGACTCGCATGCCACAGCGCTACAGCTGCCTGCACTGTACTGCACTACCACAGTGGCCTCTAGCGAATAACATTGACTTCACAATCTTAATAAAAATAATATACTTAAGGCTTGTAACGATTCGTTACATATATATATTTGTATGTACATACATGTATGTATGTACATACATTTATCTATGTATATATTTATGTACATGTGCATGTATATATATATGTATGTATGTATGTATGTATGTATGCATGTTGTGTGTATGTATATATTATGTATTTACGTGTGTGTGCATGTATGTAGGTATGTACATACATTTATCTATGTATGTATGTATATACGTGTGTATGTATGTACGTATGTATGTATATTTGTACATACATGTATGTGTGTTTGTACATACATGTATGTATGTATGGATGGATGTATATATGCATGTATGCCTGTACATACATGTATTAAGTATATACATGTATGTATGCATTCATGTATGTATGTATGTATGTATGTATGTATGTATGTATGTATGTATGTATGTATGTATGTATGTATGTATGTTTGTATGTATGTACGTGTGTATGCATGCATGTATGTATGCATACATGTACGGGTGTATGTATGTATATATGTTTTTCATTCATTCATTCATTCGTAAATTTATATAGCGCCACTTCAAGGGAACTACTCAGAGGCGCTCCCGACTCCAGCACGGCGAAAAAGAGCAGTTTTCAGGTGGTCATAGAAGGTACCAGAGGAAGACCTAGGATGTAGGCGCAGCTCAAAGGGAAGGCCATTCCATATGGTCGGGCCAACCACCGAGAAAGCGCGGGTCTGCATTCATTCATTCATTCATTCGTAAATTTATATAGCGCCACTTCAAGGGAACTACTCAGAGGCGCTCCCGACTCCAGCACGGCGAAAAAGAGCAGTTTTCAGATGGTCATAGAAGGTACCAGAGGAAGACCTAGGATGTAGGCGCAGCTCAGAGGGAAGGCCATTCCATATGGTCGGGCCAACCACCGAGAAAGCGCGGGTCTGCATGATAGCAGTACGGGCGAACGGGACGGATAGCATCCCCCTCCCCACCGAGCGGAGGACTCGAGCAGTCCGAGAAGCAGACACAGGCCGGAAGAGATTCATCAGGTATTTTGGTGCGAGACCCAGTTGACATCGCCAACCAAAGGAGGCGATCCTGTATTCAATGCGCTGCCGTACAGGGAGCCAATGCAGGACCTCCAGCATATAATTTGATACATGGCCAAAATATGGTATTTGGCCAATAAGGCGTGCAGCAGAGCGCAGGATGCGGTCAAGGCAGTCTAGGCGTGCAGAAGGGAGGCCAGAGTAAAGAGATAGGCAATAGTCAAGACGAGATGTGACGAAAGCGTGATAGCAGTACGGGCAAACGGGACGGATAGCATCCCCCTCCCCACCGAGCGGAGGACTCGAGCAGTCCGAGAAGCAGACTACTGTAGAGTGTAGTCATGCTGTGATAAGCACTAGATGAATTGGTTGTGTAGGTATATGATTTATTTTAAAGGATTAATTAATTACCAGCATCTAAAACAAGAATCATAAGGTATAAAACAGGGCCTACATAGATAGTTTTTGGGGAATGCCCAATAGACACATCATATGTGTATATGATGTGTCTATGTTGTATGTTGTATGTATGTATATTCCGGCGTATCCCCGGAATAGCGGACCCCGGAATAGCGGACCTCCGGAATAGTGGGCCTCGGAATAGCGGACCCCCGGAATAGCGGGCCGGTACCCTCAATAGATCGACCATTTCTAAACTTGGCCAGACTGAGAGCCTACTTTTTCAATTTCACTTAAATCTGTTAAGTAAACTTATCCAACTCGCGCATAACCTCTTTTATCGAATCGATCAGGAGAGGACGAATTGAACTGTTCAACAAGTACCGACTAAATGTTTACCGCAGTCAAAACTTCAACTGAAAATCTTTGCAATGTTCAGCTCCAGCGCAGCAATCTGCAGTAATTCGAGCAGACGATCTTTTCGCCGACCGTTGAGATTTGAATTTTTCAGTCATGGTCCCTGCTTTACATCGAGTAATCCAGCACAGCGACTCGCATTCCCCAAAAACTATCTATGTAGGCCCTGTTTTATACCTTATGATTCTTGTTTTAGATGCTGGTAATTAATTAATCCTTTAAAATAAATCATATACCTACACAACCAATTCATCTAGTGCTTATCACAACATGACTACACTCTACACATATTTTAATAAGAGGTATAGATAGATAGATAGATAGATAGATAGATAGATGGATGCAGGCCCGGATCTACATTTTTGGGGGCCCTGTGCTGATCGAATGACGGGGCCCCTTACAATTTTAAGAAGCAAGGCAGACATACAATAACCCGACACATAACTTGTTATACTTTGCAGCACATAAGAAGTAGATAGGACAATTGTCACGAGATCACGACTCACGCACTGACATGGAAAGAACATAGTCTGTCAAAGAACAATATTCTGTATAAACCATTACTACCTTACTGTGCCATAGTGCTAGAGTGTATAGACTACAATGAATGTATCATAGGCTACTACGTACTCACGTTCGTTTCCTACAAGTCTCTTCTGCGAGGTTTTGTTTTGCACCGTTTCTTTCCTTAATCCTTTATTCTTTATTTTTTTTACTTTTACAATTTGGGGGCCCTGTGCTGCAGCACAATCAGCACCGTGGTTAATCCGGCCCTGGATGGATGGATGGATGGATGGATGGATGGATGGATGGATAGATAGATAGATAGATAGATAGATAGATAGATTGATAGATAGATAGATAGATAGATAGATAGATAGATAGATAGATAGATAGATAGAGAGATATATATATAGATAGAGATATATATATATATAGATAGATAGATAGATAGATAGATAGATAGATAGATAGATAGATAGATAGATAGATAGATAGATAGATAGATAGATAGATAGATAGATAGATAGATAGATAGATAGATAGATAGATAGATAGATAGGTAAGTAGGTAGGTAGGTAGGTAGGTAGGTAGGTAGGTAGGTAGGTAGGTAGGTTGGTTGGTAGGTAGGTAGATAAATGAAGGCGCCCATTAGGGATGTCGTAAAAGAGCTGCCTATAGGCCTACGCTAGCCCAAATGGTGTTTAACATTATTAAGAGAAAACATCATTAACTGTAATAATAATTTCTCATAGACTCTGCAACGCTGGACGCAACAGTTTGTGCAAACTTTGGTGGTAATCCCTGCAACTGGATGGAGACTATAAGAATTCACAGGTGTCCAGCACAGGGAACCCAGAGCGTCTACTTCTTGTACAGGTTGAAAGCTCCGCCAGGCTGTCCTCTCTCGTACTGCGTTGGAGAGGAAGCGCCTTGCCACCAGAGCGAATACTGGAACGGAATCGCTTGCGTCAGTAAGAAAAACCACAGGCTTTCTTGTGTTCCTTTTCAACATAAGGTTATTATTCTTTAGGCCAGTTAACATAGTCGCTTCTTATTATCCTACAGAATGTCACACCTGTCCAGTCAGGCTATTTGATTAATTTAGAAAAAAGGTATATTTCGAGCCCCATAGAAAATCGCAAGTCCCCTTTAAATTTCACAGAGGTGAATAAATAAGGGTTGAAAGTATTAGCACTTCGTATCTAATGGCCTACGTGTGTCTTTTGAATGGTAGGCTATTGCAGTTGATGCATATTCTTAAACCATCAGCAACATTTCTCAAAGGCGTGGTCTGCATCCTTTAAAATAACTTGAGCTGGGATTGTAGTATTCTGTGTGGCACGTAGACCACGCCTTTGAGAAATGTTGTTGATGATTACAAGATTCCGTGAAGTTCGCCCCGCGTTGTTTATAAGAAAGACATTTCACTAATCGAGCCACAAATTAAAGGAATATCAACCTGCCATCTCTCGGCTGCTGTGTAACCAATTCAACACTGAATTCCCACTCTCCCGAATGCATCCATCGAAATGAGGTTAACGATCTTCAAACTAAAGGTCGTTATTTTACTGGAGTTAGCAATGCCATGGCTATCTCATATGTTGCAGGTGCTGCTGCATTCGCCTAGACCTAGACAAACCAATTCACTCCTATGTTATGAAATAATACGACAGGTTCATTTGATTACTATTGCGCTATTTTAAGAACAGCTGTAGTTCATTGTTAGAGACTCCATTATTGATTAATTCGCTTGACAGCAGTGTCGTGTGTATACATATATATGCAGATTTATATAAGGTTTGAATTTGTTTACTTGGCTAGGCGCGGGAAGGCATTGGGCGGCCCGCCGGCAGTGCAGATATAATTAGTTCTTTCCTCATGTGTTAGGAAGCTCACGTGCTAGCGCGCGCGAAAGATTTTCTGAGAGAGTTTGTTTTATGTTTTTGGTGAGTGCTGATGTGTGAATTGCACAGAAATATCGAACGAAAAACTGTTTGAATTGGTTTTCATGAAGTGACAGCCATGTTATATTTCCATTTGAGCTACCTATACGTAGATATAGTGAAGTAAATAAGACGTCTAAGTAGGCGAAGTAGGCTAAGAATACAGAGACAGCGCAGAAGAGAAGAGCGTTGATACTTCTGGGCAGATTGAAAATACGCACTATCTGAGATAGAAGGCAGTCCACACATTACATTGCCATAATTGCTGAAACTTCTATAATTGATTTCAACATTTTAGATTTCTTTCCACCGATGTTTGGCTTTCCTCTGTTTGCGGGTCCATACACAAAAGGGAGCGGAGTTGCCATGGAAGTCTACTTCACTTGTAAAGTGCAATACTCGAGGCAACCTGACGACACAAATGCACGTTTTCGTGTCACTTTCTTGTTTGACGGACGAATAATGGAGCACGTGAACGTAATGAACGGATCAACCGGTCAATTTGAATATCTTTCGAGCTTTTATCTGACTGCGACGAATAGCAGCACTTCAATTGTTCTCGGTGAAAACTACCTCAGAGGACGACTAGGCAGGGAGGTCGGTGCATTACATTAACACTTAAATAAGTTTGAAATTAAATGTGTATGTAGCTTACCGACTAACGGCAGGACATTTTCTGGTAAGTTAGCAAATTTGTAAATCGGTAAGCAAAAGCTATCGGTTATTTTAAAAACGTTATAAAAGATGTATCATGTAAACTGAACGCATACGTACAGATAACCTAAATTGCATTAGTTTAGATCAGTTGGTTTCATGATATACGTATTCATGTATGCATGCATAAAAACATACATATACTGTATACATACACAGTACTTATGGTGCATACGTACAGTACACACATGCATAACACTAGCCTACATTATACATACATAAACACTCATGCACGTGTATGTACATGCATATACACACTCATACATGTACATACATACATACCTTCTTGAAGGTGCGCTATAATAAATTTTCGAATGAATGATTGAGTATACACTATTATTTTACCCATATACTATAATATAGCAGCACCGGCCTTTGGATTTTCCTCCCTGTGCAGAGTATAGGCCTACTGTACGACCCCCATGACACAAGTCAAAAAAGTTTGTCATTGCTAATCATTTTATTTTAGTAGATTGTTACCAAGTACAATAAGTAAAATATAATTAGCGTTCCTGGCTTTCTCTTTGCTGCACCGGAGAGGAAATTGTGTGGTTTCCTTGAGGCTATTGTGGATCGGTGATCTTCCAATAAAAAATAAATTACATGAACATGGAATGATAGACTTACTGTTAACAGTAAATTTTGACAATCATACGTATATATATACAGACGTGTTTCTGTAAAACAATAAAAAAATAAAATCGTTGCAAATATAAAAGAAAAAAATAATAAAAATCAGTGGCGGCGATCTTGTTTGACAGGTGGGGCCTGGGGGGAACACTTTAGAAATGATCTGGTCAAAAAAAGAATTTTGATCTGAACAGGTCAAAAAGAGGTCAAAAATTTTCGTTCTAACAGAATTTTGTTCGCTCTCACGCGCGACAATAGTCATTCTAACAAACTTTTTCGCTCTCACGCGTGATACAATTTGATGAACTTTTTTGGTGTTTCTTCAAAATTTGGAGGGGGAACAATTGTATGGTGTGTACCCCCACTCTAAAAGGTGGGGGGTCTTGTCTTCATCGACCCCCGGGATCGCCGCCCATGATAAAAATAAGTACGGTATATACTCGCGTTCAAGTCCACGTTGCGAATAAGTCGACCACTACATTTTCGACCTTGGAAATGGAAAAGTCTACGACTCGCGAAAAGTAGATGCGTGCTGTTATGTAGAGACGGTAAATCTAGGCATTTCATGACTCCTTAAACAGTGTCACGACAAATGGTTTACGGAGAAATGGTTCACCGACAAAAGGTTCACGACAAAAGGTTGACGGACAAATGGTTCACGATCTTCCAGCTACTAGTTTGAGCTATATTTTCATCAATCTTCCAGCTTCTAGTTTGAGCTATATTTTCATCGACCTTCCAGCTTCTAGTTTGAGCTCTCTTTTCATCATCGCTCTTCCGGCTTCTAGTTTAAGCTTTATTTTAATCGCTCGTCCAGCTAATAGTTTCATGAAAATAGAGCCAAACATGCTTTTTCGTAGTCCAATGTAAAAAACAGAAACTAGAAGCTGGATGAGCGATGAAAATATAGCTCAAACTAGAAACTGGATGAGCGATGATGAAAATATAGCTCACACTTGAAGCTGGAAGATCGTGAACCATTTGTCCGTGAACCATGTGAACCTTTTGTCGGTGAACCATTTGTCGTGAACCTTTTGTCGTGGAACCTTTAAACAGCCAGCTAAACGTGAAAGAAATTATTTGCTAGATTTATCAACATGTGCTTCGCGCATATTCGTGTCATCCAAGAAATTATTCTTCACTAATCACACAACTTCTATTTAAATAACCCTTAAAATTATTATAAATTATCTCTGCAATTTTTAAACTGAGGTTAAGAGCACAAAATAAAACAATTTTTACTACCGGGCTATGCCCTACTTACTGTAATTGCCAGCTCATTATTTTCAATTTTAAAATCATGACGGAAATCACGAGAATTCTGGGACTTAGAGGAAGTTAAAATATTATAGCGCCAATTTATTTGGGAAACAAACTTAACTGCTGGTAACATTTGACTTTTATTTTTTGACAAATGGGAAGATTTAATCGAAACCATAATATTATTATTAGGGTGTCATGTTAATTTTCTGTGACATTTTCAGGCCCCTAAGTTGCGGGCCCGCGATTCGCACGCCTCTAAGGACAGCACTGATACATATTATACTATGCATCATGAAGAAGCGCTATATAAATATCCAGAATGAATGAATGAATATATACAAAGAAGTATGAAGTGAATGCATTTCACTAGCTCTGTTTTCTGGAACATACCATTCATTACAGCGTTCATTATACTAGTTTGCGCTGTTTAAGATTGCTTTTGCATAGTGTAATTTGAAAAGCAGAAAAATTGCAAAGTGATTCTTTGTAATTGTTATAGATTAGCTGTAAAGCTGAATCTTATTGGGATGGCTATGAACCTGGCTATGAACCGACGAATTCCACTATGCTCAGTCAGGCGAAGTTCTACGCAGCACTGGAGGTAGCTTACAATTTTCATTAGCTTCAATTCCACAGTCATACATGTGACTTTTAGACAAATAGACTTTTTACAAAACGACAGTTTTGGAAGTAAGACGCATAAAATTACACATGCATTTCTTAGGAATATTAAAGAGCAAGCTTAAACGAACCACTGAGATGTAAATAATCAATCAATCAATCAAATCTTTTATTGCTCAAATATTGCAGTTAACAATGGCGTTACATAATAAATCGCAAATAGTTAAATCATGATATTACAAGCCAGCTCATATTGTAAACATGTAAACTGTTAAGGGAGACAAACGGATATCCAGAAGGGACGAAGTGCCGCTAAATTAGGATACCCGTGTACCATATAAAGCATTGAGATAACGGTTGAGTTTGAATGTAAAGCGATGTCAGGATAAATGGAGTCAATCAAGATAATCTAGATACTGAAAAGAGTTGGTAAAATGAACCAACTGAAGAAAAAAGAGAATATGAGACAGCAGAAGGAAATATGCAACATCAGAAAGGAATATGAGACTAACTTAACTAATAATGTTTAACTAACTCACTTAACTAATAATGCTACACTAACTGCCTGAACAAATAAAAGCCACAATATAGAGTCACCACTTGATTAAATAGAACATCAATTATATAATTGAAATTATATTGTATTGTATTGTATTCGGATATTTATAATGCGCTTCTAGCGGGAGGACCATTCAGAAGCGCTGCCAGTTCGAGAGACCCCGAGAGAACAAGCAAGTTTTAAGAAACTTAAAAGAGGAAGAGACGTTACCTGAGAGATTAGAAGAACGAACAGAATGGGGAACTCATTCCAAAGGGCAGGGCCAATGGAAGCAAAAGACCTAGATTGAGCCAGTGAAGTCCTGACACGGGGAACGAGGAGGTCAAAACGGTCAGATGAACGAAGAGGACGACGAGAAGCAGCAGAGTGAGGGCGATGAATTAAGTCACATAAATATTTCGGAGCAAAACCAAGTCGAGCCTTAGAGATAAGGATGAGGACTTTGAATTGGATGCGGGCAGAAAGCGGGAGCCAGTGGAGTTCTTCTGCCATAAAGGTGGTGATATGAGAGAATCGAGGAAGACGGGCAAGTACTCTAGCAGCAGCATTGAGAACGGACTGAATAGAAACAAGACGGACCTTGGGAAGACCAATGAGGAGGGAATTGCAGTAGTCAAGTCTAGAGCAGATAAATGCATGGACAATCGAAATTAAAATTGGAGATGAGACGGATAGCCCTAGGGCGCCTTAGGTGAAAGTAGGAAGTGTGGGTGAGCTTGGAAATGTGTTCAGTAAAGGTAAGAATTGTCAAGGGTTACTCCTAGATCACGAACGCTAGACGAGAAAGTGATAAGCGGAAATCTTTGAGAGAGCAGAGCAAAGTCAAGTTTCTGAAGTTGCTGAGGACTGCCAAACCAGATAAATTGGGTTTTGGACGAGTTGAGTTGGACGAGGCGAATGGAAGACATCCAGGAATGGAGATCATGAGAAAGAGCTTCGATGCGCTCAGCAAGAAGAAGAGGAAGGAGATCCATGAACATATGCCTGGACATCAACAGCAAAGAGGTGGCCTGAAGCCCCATGGATGGGGAGGAGAGAAGGGATACCGGCCGTGTATAAAATAAAGAGGAGAGGGCCCAGAACAGAGCCATGTTTAACAGGGAACCGCAGAGTCCTAGTTTCACTAGAGATAACCATTTTGAGTGCGATCAGACAGGTATGACCGGAACCACTGGAGAGGAGGGCCCATCAGACCGCACGAGGTCTCAAGGCGCTGTAGAAGAAAGGTGTGGTCAGCCATGTCAAAGGCTGAGGAGACATCATACAGCGCCAGAAGAGTGAGTTCGGACCTATCAACAGCTGAATAGATTTCAGAAAGTAAAGAGATGAGGGCAGTTTCAGTGGAGTGGTGAGCCCTAAAACCTGACTGAAAGGGAGGTAGAAGACCAGATTGTTCAAGATAGGGAAGAAGTTGAAGAGAGACAAGGCGTTCTATGGTTTTGGATAGAAGTTATGGATTAGAGATTGAACGGTAGTTCTGGCAGGGGTTTGTGTCAAGTTTAGGCTTCTTGAGTGTGGGAAAAACAATGGCCCGCTTTTGTGAGGCGGGGCCACAACCTTGGGAGAGGGACCTATTAAAGAGATGAAGCAGAACTGGAGCAAAATCGTCTAAAATGTCACCAAGAATGAAAGGGGGAAGAGGATCTAATTCACAAGAATTTAAATTAACCGATGAGAGAACTGTACGAAGATCCGAGTCCGATATGGGTCGGAAATCATCGAAGACAGAAGACGTTGAGGTACACGTCGGTGGAGGAGCATCCGATGTGGATGTTCTGAGTCGATCAGTCTTTTCCGTGAGCATAGCCAAGAAGTCATTTGCGGAGAAGGCACGCGTTTCTGAAGGGCGAGAAGGCCGGCTCAGCAGACCAGAGATAACAGGGATACTCGATGCTTTGCATGCCAGTAATTTATTATCCTAAATCGTCAATGTCTCACTCATTCTACAGCTGCCCCGAAGTTGTTTATTGCAATACAATATTTTTCGTAACAATCTAACACAAAGTTTAAGCTAAAATAGTAGAGAGATCTGCAAAGCTTAGAGCTCGTTTTAATTTTATCTTTGTTTGTGTACACTAACAAATACCAGGAAGTAAATCTAGATTTTGCTGGTAAAAGTGCACCTGACTTAAGTACTAATATTATTCCTTGTTTAAATTTTAGAGCGATAAGGATTCGAGGTATATTGTCAATGCTTCAGAAGGTTCTACCTACACAATAGTTTTCCGAAGTACTCTTCCTTTCACATGTCGTCACTGTCCTACTGTGGAAAACTGCTGTTACTACGACTTCCGAATGAAGTCGTCTGAAGTGTCAACTTCGGAGACATGCAACGTCAGATGGTCTAGCGGATACACGGCAAACGCCCCGGTTTATATTTTACCTGGCCAGTCACAAAGTCCAATATCGTACGGAATGACCTTCGAGCCTTACACCGGTGACTTCATATACGGCTCCAGGTCTCTGTGGCGCGATTATCTGATTCCACCAGTCATGGTAATCCACTTTGGTATTAACGATCTACCATTTTAATGTCAAAGATCAGAATTTAAGATCAAATTTAAGGCAGAGAATGTTTTACAGTTTAATCCCGTTTTAACTATGTCTACTTCTCTGCGAAGATTGATCAACGAACGATTAAATCTTACTCGTTGGAAATGATTCTTTATTGACAGGTGGAATCTATTCCGTCGTCAACATCCTACTTAATTTGCTCCTCATACACTGATCCGAACATCTACACATTTGATTACGCGTAAGTAGCTAGACTGTGCATTTGACTACAAATTTATCGGATTACTTGATTTTAAAAATTACTGTGCTTCGATATTAGCTGTATGTGCTAGGGATAACTATGAAGAACAGGTCAAGATAACATGTTTTAGGTTATTTAGATCAATGTTCATATTTATTAATTTTGTAATTTGGACGAAGTTTATATTAGAAGTGAATTTTGAAAAGATGGCAATATGATTACAGAGCTATGACTCAAAAAGTAAAATAATGAAGCGTTTCAGAATGAGAACGACTCATATTCAATGTGGGGCTTTTCTTATGTTTTGGAAAGTTAATGAGCTGCTGTATGCCAAACCCTTCCGAACTGTCAAGAAATGCTGAAGCGCCGTGACTTTCGGCATCAATATGAATATTAATATAAAATAATCATAAATAAGTTTTTTTATTTCAGAAGAGGGAATCAAATATTGAGACAGTGTCTGAAATTCACCCAAAAAGTCAATAAAAGAGATGGCTGGTGGCCGATTAATGTCCACAAACAACCTTAGCTCTCAATTTTAATTGGTAACATGTCGTCTTCTTTTGCTTTTCTCAAAACCTATTTCATTTCTTGTGACCTTGCGCACTGGGAGCGCTTCTGAACAGTTCACCCTACTAGAGGCGCTTTATAAATGTTTAAATACAAATACAATAGAATAGTTTGTTGTCGGAATTGAGAGAAGCAGCCAGGACTTCAAATTACTTGGTAGCTGGCTGGGATAGACAATGTGAACTTACGCGGAGGAAGCTATAACTTGAAAATGGAAGCAAGTCTTCATCTCACCTTAGCCATTATGTTGATGTTCATTTAGGATAGGCAAGTAAATACTCTCGTTAGTGTTGCATATTAAAAACTGTGTAGTCTTCTCATTTTTATGTTTTATATACAAGTTGATATTTTATTTGAGTACGATCAAAATTATGATTCCGGTTATCGTTGCGCGTCCCGGTAACCAATCACTCTCAGCCCAGCTCCGGGCACGCACCACAATTGAGTAGAGCTGGTGCTATGATCTCTGAAAAATGCATTGTTCTAAAGTCGCCTGGATTACTGTAACTCGTTTACTGGTTTCACTAAGTCTTATTCGCAGAAGCATCAGAACTATTTGGCTAGAATCGTGATCCTAATTGTAAACTCAACATTTCTAAAGCGCTACTCAAAGCTAATCGCAAGGCACCAGAGTCGTCATAAGCGCCAACTTTTGCTTTTGTCTCTGGGTGCATAGGTCCTCTCCCCACCCCTACCCCTTTTCCCTCCCCTCCCTTTCCCTCCTCTTACGTAGGTAGGTGAGTTTTAGCAGATTTTAGAGAAAAAATTGTTTTTCTTATCATGGGTTACGAGGTTAGAAACAGTACTGGAAAAGAGATGGCTAAGTAATCTCACAACTTGAGAAGTACAATTGCAACACAATACCGTGTTGCAATTGTACTTCTCAAGTTGTGAGATTACTGAGCCATCTCTTTTATTGATTTTTCGCATTCGCACCCAGGGCTCCCAAGGAGTCGGCGCCTATGAGAGTCGTTGCTAATTAAAGATGTGAACATTATAACCTATGCACTAAAATCATTGCATTGCATCCTGCTCAGCAAAGAATCTGTTTTAAACTGGAGCTCCTGGTTCCTAAAATATTGAACACTAGCATATCAGAATTATTTCCCCTCAGTCTTATCACCATTCAACAAGGTCATCCAATTGACTTTCTTTGAATATACGTAAAACAAGAACTGTTCTTGTTGAAATTGCAATCTTAGATGTTAGGCCTAATATTTTTGATATCTCTCCCTGTATCTGCTCGTTTCAGCCCAGTCGTTTGTGCTATTTCGTCTTCAGCTTTAGCCTTATCTGTTTCAAATTGTTCTCCAGCAGAAGCTTTCGCTAGCTTTATTTCAACGTACCTCAGGATGTTGGTCTGATTACCGCGAGTTTGTTGTACAATATATGTTAATGCCGTGTGTAATGAAGAATGACGCTATTGAAGTTACTAATTAATAGTAGTAGTAATGATAAAAATGTAGATGATGATTGTCTGACTGGACAGTACTAGACACGACGGGATTGATTGTTTGGCTGATTATTTGATTGTTTTGTTTAATCATTGATTCATTCGTTGATTCATTCATTCCTGACTTCTTTCAGTCAGACAGTCAATCAGTCTTGATATGCTTGATATACAAATGGTTGATTGCATGTATGAATGATTGGATGAATGATTGGATAGATGGATTGATGAATGGGTTGGCGACGGATGACTGAATCGATGGCTGGTCTGAAATGATCTATGCAGGCCTAAAGAATTCCATAAAACGTCACGGAACGATAGAAATTTGAATGCATTTAAGCAAGCTATTATTGTGAGACAGTAAACATTTTTATCCCAAATATCTCCTGATACCGTAATTTTGTAACCTTTCAGTTCTTTTTCAAATATGCAAGTTGGCGATTTCTATCTGGTGAGAACCAACCAAAACCAGGCTATGGAGGTAACAATATTTCAAACCTTTAGACAGTGATAATTCAACTGATCGCAATTTAGATTTAGTATGAAGATTATCGAAGATTTTAATGGATTTTTCAATTGAGCTTATCTATATAACATCTTTAACCTCCTAAATTCTCTCGATACGGATTTACCGGCTACATCTTAGTCGGGCTTGATCTTCCTTAAGGTCACTATATTTGCCATTGTCCACCCTAATTATGAAATGGCTATGCTTTTATGCGGGAAGCATAATGCACTCCAACCGAAAACTTTCATTATTACAAGTATTTTTCCTTCGACTTGAATCCTTTTAACTAACTGGAAAGTCATAAAGTTTTGATTTAAAATGGAGCGATGCGAACATTATATTACTTTAGGTTACTATAGATTTTAATATACTTAGATCCCGTCGATAATGTGGGGACTCCCGCAACTAAAATATTAAGCAATAAAATTTATTTGTGAAATTTGTGAACTGGAATTACCGCCCACAAACAAATTTCGATATTTTGGTACCGGAGTCATGGGCTATACAGATGTCCGACCTATTTATAGGATTTTATCAACTACAGTGAGGGAACACTTTTGTCTTCAATCGACAGGTACAAGTTCGACAAGAGGTCTGTAATGGTAATGGTGGAAGCTGTAACTGTGGAGTTATTGTCAGAGAAGGCAACAGCGCTTATAAGATAAGCATCTGCGAAGACGGACCCTGGAATGCAACAGTTCAGAGGTCACCATCTGTTATTCGTCTCCTATCTCAAGATCCGGTCGACAGTTCATCGGTCTACAGAGATGGTGCTGGCAGAATGTTCAGTGTAAGGACGTGGAAATTGTTAGAAATTCCTCTCTGACTGCTACAGCGCCATAGACAGATCCAAGGTCACTCTGCTAGCCCTCTTAGATGTTAGCGCTGCCTTCGATACGGTCGACCACGACATCATCCTCCAACGCCTCATGATCACTTTCGAGCTTCCTTGTGCTTTTCTTAATTGCTTGCTTATTTTCTGTCTGGACGCTTTTCCTATGCGGTGGTTGGATACAGTGGGTTCGCATGGGCCCGGCCCCATTTCGACTTTCACAGGGCTCCGTGCTGGCCCCTCTACTGTATATACTTTATACCTCGGATATCAGCACTCTCCTGACTTCTTGCGGAGTTCTGAATCAGCTTTATGCCCATAACACTCAGGCCTACCTGAACTCTATTCCCTATGCTGCTGCAGCCGCTGCCCAGACCGTGAAAGGGGGATGGACGCGCTTGTCTTATGGATGTCCTCAAATCGGTATCTGTCTTGATATATATCCTAAAAGGCCAGTTCATCTGGCTCGGCACAAGGCAGCAGCTGGCCAAGCTCGACTAGGATGTCCTTACTGCTGAGTTCCCGTTTATGGTAGTTGCATCTATCGTCCATGACCTGGGGGTTCTTCTGGACGAAGAGCTGTTTTTGACCCGCCACATAGATTTAGTTAGCCGTAGCTGCTTCCATAAGCACATCTCATCGGTGGTTTCGCGAAGACTAAACTCGTCTCGCACTATTTGCGGTAGGCCCTACTCTGATTTCCTTTTCCTCAAAGCATCTATTTCCGGATCTCATCACTGGTCAGGATGTGCCTCTTGGCAGAGACGCCTGTGTAGCTGGTGGACCTCTGCCGCCCTGTCTTGTCCTATGTCAGTCGCTGTCCTCTTCGTTCTGCTGCTCGCGGTGGGGGTATGAATGTCCCTTTTGCCCTCACAGCCTCATTGCAACAGCGCGTTTCTCAGTTGTTGGCCCTATGACGTACACGTAGAACGGGATTCCTCGGGAGGTGCGCTGCCTCCCACGATTCTTCCCTTGCCGTTCGACTGGCTCCTTAAGACTTCTTTTTTCCCGCTTGGCCTGGGTCGGGAGCAACTCTGAGTAGAGACCTTGGAGGAGCGCTATATAAATTATGTTTGACTGATTGATTAACATAATTTCAATTTTAGTATATGTACCGCCGAAGCAAGGTCTAGAGAAGAAGAACAACACCTAAAAGAGTGACGCCCTCGGAGTTTGAACCTGCCTGAGGGCAGGGAACTAGAAGAAGAAGATCGTTTACATGTCATAGTATGCCCCACGATCCCAATGGGTCATGCGATTGGCTACTGATAAGACGAAGAACGACTAGGTTGAATGATGAAGAAGGAAGATCAAAATTTTAAAACTGCTTCTAACCGGAAGTTATTGTTGTACTAAAGGTTCAATAAAAACTGTGTATTACAAAGTGCTTGCATAACTAGATGATTTGAAAGAATAAGATAATGCTCATGGGAAAGATATTATTCGTGTGAAATTTTCCTATCACAGAGATCTGCATACATGCTTCGCAAACGTGTATTTATAAATATACTGCCTACATATTTACCTATTATAGGATTGTCTGTATATATGCAGCAGATCGCACATGGTTCTTCAGAAGAGATTTCAGAATTTGCAATGAGCTAATTTGCCTTATGTGAGACAGTGATAAATTACATAACTCTTTCTCGCAGATTCGAATGCCATCCGGCCTTAGAGTGGAAATCAATTCAGCCAGTCCATGGTTTAACATAGACGTCTATCTGCCGCCAGTATACCACGGACAGACAAGGAGAGATTCTATGTGCGGCAACGGTAACAGAAACTCTGCTGACGATGAAAGAAACAATCTCGACTCTTTCAGGTTTGCCCATTTGCTCTTATGACTTCAGCACAAAATTTGAACTTTTGAAATAAATTTAGGAAAAATGATATCCGAACAATATAGTATATATTCGTGTGACAGTGCATATTTTAAGAAATTTACACTACTGGGACAAAGTCGGGCGTCTGGTTGATCAGTGTTTAACCTCTTATGGAACAAGGGCGACCTTTTTGGACATTTCTTCCGCGTTCGAAAAATCAAACGACTTTTGGGGGAATTCTTTGTACACGAAAAGTAGATTTCATCTTTTAAAAAAGTTAATGACCTTTTTTTCTTTTAGTCATTACTCCCAAAAAAGTTCAACTTTCCTTCCTTTCTTTCCCAAATCGTCCCCCGAAAACTTTTATGACCTTTGTTTTACGAATTCATCTCGTCCCTCCCTGACTTTTTTGTGGAATACAGGATTGATTCATAACTTTATCTTCGCAACCGACAATCCATTTATCCATTTTACTAATTTTCATTCTACTACTGGGACAAATCTTAAAACTCCTCCAACATTTGTCCCACTAGTTATAGTTTAAACATACATTACCTGGGACAAATCACCCTCACTACTGGGACAAATCCTAAGACTACTGAGACATTTGTCCCACTAGTAATACAGTTAAAATATGCCATTTCGTGTGATGAAAAACACAGGTGACACACCACAGATTCACACAATGAAAAAGACAAAGTTCAACCAATTGAGAAGACACAATTGGTTTGAATGGCATGTTTGATTTTTGGCCTTAGCAACACTGAGCTCTTCGTCCATATCATTGTATGTAAGCACAATATATCCCAGTCATATTTCATTTCCCAGTGATTTTTCATTTACTTTATTCCCGTGTATTTTTCTTTCTTATTTTGGCACGTTAGTCCATTAGAAATATAGACGCAAAAGTTCACGAAGTAATTAATAATTTCTAGAGTTACCATGCCACAGAATTATTTTCAATCATGGCACGGATGGAACAAAATATTTGCTTCCTAAATTCGGACAAGCACTGCCGCCAATTTGTGTATTTTCTTTTTAGAATTCCTGACGCGGACAACTATTTTAAAGTCCAACCCCAGTGTTCGTCAGTGTTCAATCCACCAGTTACACGATGCGAATGCGCAAATATTACCACTTTCAAGTGCTCAGATACAGATGTGTTGCTGGAAACGGTCTCAAAGCCGCAAGACCCTCTTCCTGACAGATGGCACACAGGAGTAGTTTGTCACCAGGCCGGTGTCTTCGCAGCTGCAGCAGCTCTTGATGATTCGACAGATACTGACTCAGATTTCATTCTAGATCCAGAAGTCGTATATCCTCCGTATTCATACGATCCGAATTTTGGAGTGAATGTTTCGTTCACGTGGCCCACTCCCAAAGGAAAAGCTGAACTAGACGTAGCACAGTATTGTGAAAATATGGTCAAAAGTTCTTTGGTGTATCAGGATTGCAACGCAAGCGTCGACGTGGCGGAAATAATAAGAGCATGCAAAACGGATATCCAGGTGACGAGCACAAAATGTATTGTATTGACACTAAGCATACATTCTGACATGCATTGAAGATATTCGGAAATACTGTTTAAGTAAATTACTCTCCAGCTGTTGCACATGTCGATGCTTTCTTTTTCGCTTCTTCTTCTTCTTTTTATCTTCTTCGTCGTCTTCTTCTTCTTCTTTTTCGTCTTCTTCTTCTTCTTCTTCTTCTTCTTCTTCTTCTTCGCATTCTTCTTCTTCTTCGCATTCTTCTTCTTCTTCGCATTCTTCTTCTTCTTCGCATTCTTCTTCTTCTTCGCATTCTTCTTCTTCTTCTTCTTCTTCTTCTTCTTCTTCTTCTTCTTCGCATTCTTCTTCTTCTTCCCATTCTTCCTCTTCTTCGCATTCTTCTTCTTCTTCGCATTCTTCTTCTTGTTCGCATTTTTTTTCGCATTTTCCTCTTGGTATGCTTCTATTCTTATACTTCCTCGTCTTCTTCTTCGTCCTCCAAGAATCCAACGATGCCACTCTTCTCTGTTCTGTGCCATTTCTTTAACTTCTGTAGCTCTGCTTCCTTTGTTTACGATATAGTCTAACAGTATAGTTACTGGTCTTCCTGTGACTTTGTTTTCTTCAACCCTTTCTTCAATCACTGCCTTCAGGAAATAATTTCCACGAAGTATTGACCGATTCAGTTCAATTGTCTCTTCTCTATTGTCTTCTCGAGTGTTCTCGCTTCTTGCACCAAACGCCGCTGTGCTTTTCGCAAGAGGAGAGAACACCGCCTACTTCTTTATGGATGAGCATCGACTTATTACATCTGTTTTATCTATCATTCTTGTAAAATAATCAGATACCTTAAGCTGAAAAAGGGGGTTTCATAGTTTATAATTATTAATCATACACCAGTATGGTGATATTTTTGGGTCAATAACTAGCACTGTTCGAAATAATCCTTCGGGTGGAGCTTCGTCCGCAAATATTGCCAACTACCTCGCTATGAAATCAACTTCAACAGTAGAAAGGCTTCACCCAAAAAATGACTCGTGGCGGTAATTCCTGCGTAGCTTGGAAATAAGTGCGAAATAAGAAAAATATAAATCGAAAGGTGGACATAGTTTTGCACTTTTATTCACTTTATCCCAAACTCTTTCCAATTCATAGTGAGTGAATCCGTTGAAAATATAGAACATCCATGACTACTCGTTGTTGCCAATGTTTAAAATAAGGAGCATAGAATGAAATGTTGTCACCTTAACAATGATCCATAAACGCACTCGATTTGAATGACAAGCATTTTGTGAATTTAGTCTTCTTGAAAGTAAATAGGTTGATCGAATTATAGAAACAAGAATCAATACTTTTACTCATTAGAATACTTTTTACATTTACAAAACTAAAATTTGTGATGAGTACTTTTACTTTTACATGCGTGCATAAAGCCCTATTTACTGTTACTTTTACTTAAGTACATTAGCCCTATACTTTTAACAACACTGAAACCGTATTTAAAGTTCTGCCTCAGAGGCTTACATAATTATAGCTCAAGACAATGCAAAAACCATGTGCGTGCATCTATAACGCACTATGTATTATTTTATCAAAAACACAAAAACTGAAAGAAATGCAAATAAACCTAAGTAAAATGAAAAATAAATTAAGACTACAATACAGTGTGCAATAGAAAACTTCAAGACACGTCAAGAAAATGAAAAAATAACACGTCTAAGCTTATACTATTGATTGCGAATTGCTGTATCGCATTGATCAGTGACTTGGTTTCTCACCCTAATCTGTCCAACTGTTCTTTTGAGCCAACGTTTTCCTGAGGAATTTTACTGTGTTTAGGTCTTCGACGAGTGGCTTCCAGGAGGTCCGTATGCGTCTATTTTTGAGGAAAATTGCGTCAACCATTTGGCTGCTAGCATAAACAGTTCTGATGCCAACAGCAACAGCACGCTTAGCATTCTGACATCTGTTTCTAAAAAGACATGCACTAATCAGTGCAGCGGTCATGGCACGTGTGTTGAAGCAAACTGCGTTTGTAGTCAAGGTATCTAGTGTTGTCTAATTTGAATTAATCTAGTCTTATCTAGTCTTGTCTAATTAAAACTAACATATGTAGCTCCTCAATCCTGATATCCAATACATCAGTCGATAGTCGGTCCTATGTCGAACTACATTTCATAGTCGCAATCAGATTCTTTGGACGTATCAGTAGAGAATTAAAAAAAAACACAGAACGGAAGAGACGGTGCGGAGTAGGCCTATTAGAAATCCGAAAACCATGATCCTGAGCTGAACGAAACCAGGAGCTACTGAAACAGGCATCTAGTTCCAAAGACTCGATCGGACCAGAAATTGAGATACCTCTGGTAACCTAATACAGTTGGAAATTATTGTTATTTTACAAGTAGGTCTATATGAACTTCATAAATGTACACGTAAATCACATGTATTTTACTCGCATAGTAATATGCGTGTAAACAACAGTCTCGATCTTACTAAATGAGGCACCGAATGAACAGGCATATGTATTCATATTTCATGCTTTGAACTTGTTAGCAATACTTAAACATCCACATAGAAATAAACAACGCTCGTGAATAAGCTGGTGCTTTGCGCTTAACTTTACAGTAGTGCTTTAGAAATTTTTGGTTTACGATTATGATTATGAACAGTGGGTGCATCGTGTAAGTCTAAACCTTCAATGCCAACAGAGACCCTCGATTGATTCGTTGAGCATTATTAAACAATTGCGCTATAGATTTTCTTTAATTATCACTGCTTTGGCTAAACATTGTTTGAATCATACTGGAACTGCAAAGATGAATGCAGGTTCTGTCATTTTGTGATCTCCGCTAAGTCGAAATTGTCTTCTTTCGAAGTCTTGCGAAAAATCATTCACATCTAAAGCCATTGTAGTTTGTGACTAACGGTGTAATAATTGCTTTGAACACAAGAAACATGGTTGGCACTAGCTTGATAGTATACTCTACTCTTGACAAGGTTACATTGGCACCGACTGTGGAATCCAAGAGAACCAGCCACCATTGTTAACCAGCATCGTTCGTGCTGGCGTTTGTGACGTACGCATGCGTCCTTGTGACGTCATCAGCGTCTTTGGGAGCGGCATCATATCGACAGCAGCACTCAAGTGTCGCTTTATGGTAGTTGTCGCTATTTTATAGCTTCTATTTAACATTTCAATAAGTAATTTTCATGACTAGTTCCATATTCTAGTGTTTGTTTAAGCTGCGAGCAATTCTTGAAAATGCAACTTCTGGTCAAAATTCAGTGAAGTACTTAAATAGCCTCAAATTGCCTCCGATTTCGTATTTATTTATCATTGTCATCACAATCCCCATCCTCCTGTCGTCATTTTCTTCTTCAGTCAGCAGTAGCTTCCTTGGTGTTGTTGGAAATTTTGAAAGTGTTAGAATCTTCTTCTTTTCCTTCAGGCTCGAATTAATCCCTCTTTGGAGAGGGGTCAGCCACTCGGATCCTTCTCTTCCACTTGTTTCTTTCTTGAGCATCTTCTTTCTTCAGTTTTAGGAGTTTTAGGTCTTGTTGTATCGTGTCTTCCCATCTCTTCCTCTGTCGTCCCCGACTGCGGCGTCCGTATACCTCTGCATTCATGATTCTTTTCACACAACTATCATCCTCTTTTCTCATTACATGTCCATACCACCTCAGCCTGGTCTCTCGTACTTTGTCAGTTATACATGCCACCCCGAGCTTCTTTCTGATGTCCACATTTCTTTTCCTGTCCTTCAGTGAGATCCCAAGTATCCATCGTAGCATTCTCATCTCTGTTCTCTCCAGTAACCCTTCATCCCTTTTTGTCAGCGCCCAGGCCTCTGCTCCATATAGCATCACCGGTCTTGTTGGAAATTTTGAAAGTGTTAGAATAAAACAGATAAAATTAGCCCAGGAGCCACTGTCACTCATAGAATGCATTAGAAAATATCTGTTACTGCTTCTGAAATACTGGGTTTGTTTACGTCGTATGATTACAATTTCACTCAACCCTCAGCCATCGACCCTGTAACGTAATGCTCTTGATGCAATGACTGTTTATAGCCGATAATTGCATAATGTTTGCAACTGCTTGTTTTAATTAGTTGAGCTACCTTGCATTATTGTAGGCCTATATTAACCTAATTGCCGTTCCATTAGAGGTTATGCTCTCAAAGCAATGATGAGCAAAATTTGAAAATTGCCTAAAGTTTGTGGCAATTATCAGTGTTAACAAATCACCGGTAACTGGGCCTGTTGTATTGCTTTCAGGATCAAAGCACCGGAAGCTACGTGGAGACGAACGGAACCTTTATGACCAGTGGTGAATACAGTTGTCCAGTTCCTGGAACAACAACGCACAGACGAAGGCGAGCGGCAACAGCTGATACAACGGCCATTTCCACAATGGATGTTTCCATAACGATGAACGGAGTTGTCTATAGCAACAATCTTCCATTTGTGCTATTCGATTCAATTTGCATGCAGTGCAGCGACAGCACAACATGCAAGCAGAGGGTTGGTTCAACTTACTCAATAGCTTAAAGCGCGATAACATGATTTGTTCAAGACACACAGTTACAAAAGATGAAGAAAAAGAAGGCGAAGAAGAAGAAGAAGTAGTAGAAGAAGAGTAGTCTGACAAGCTAGCCCCTAGAATCAGCCATGAGTCTGAAATGGTGGCGACTTCATTTTTCTGAGCTTCAAGATATGAAGGTCGGTGGCCAATTATCCCCCCTCTCTCTTTCTCTCTGTCTTTCTATTTACCTCTGGTGCGCGCAACACAGTAAAACACCGACTGGATTTAGCGCAACAGAAACTTCGGAGATCGGCAAGAATAGAATTGTAAAATTCCAGACTCATCATGATGAGTGAATGAACGAGGGTCAGTGCAATGCTGAATGACGGATCGTGTCATATTTAGTACCCGGAGTCAGTCGCTAAGGAGTTAAAGACTGACTTAGAGAGTTACCGTCTGACTTAACAACTTAGTCGACTAAGTCACATGCTTATCGACTGGTTTGGTCGCTTAGACCTATCGACTGACTTACTGACTTGCTACCGACTTCTCGGATAATCAGTTATGTCCATTGAACAATGGACATACCTGATTACCTAAGAATATAATGCATTTTACTACATATATGCTGCCCCTGTCGTCATTTCCGTGGGCTTTAGATGGGACCAATATATACTCTATATTGGTCCAATATGGAAATATGGGTCCTTTATGGTCTCCGCTCCATGTGGGCATGTTGAAAGGGGACAGACCGATGACTGTGAAATGTTAATGTGAATTTATGAAAAGTGACAGACACATTTGAGTATTTTTAAAAGGACTAAAACATACGACTAAGTCCAAGGCTGCATTGCAGTGCTTGTCCAGCCTACAATCCATTCTGTATTGATAAATCCAGTTAGCAATCAGCAGCAGTTGAGAAGTTTGACAAGTTTGCATGCAGGAAGAGACGCCGTTTTCGATTAAGACAAGTGCTCGATGTCATGTAACGTGACAGACATCTGAGGGGTGTAGTAAGTATAGCCATTAAAGTAGTAAGTAGGTAGGTAGACTAAGGTTGTAAGTAAATGGCGATTGATATTGAATGATTGTTAGACTGTTAGTCTGTTGCACTGTGACTCGTAACTTATAGGCAATTGTTGCACCTGTCCCGCTGCTGAAACTCTGAAACCGTGATTATAAGAACAAGTAAAATGTTAAGTTAACGAAGTCGCTAGCAGTCGATGGCTTAGCGACTGGTTTAGACTTGAGGACTTAGGGGCGGCGGATGGCGGCTGCACCTGGGACTAGTCATATGACCCTATCTAGCGCAACTGGGATAGTAGAATCTGCAAAGATGGTTGACATGGTCCGCCACTGACAGGTCTCGTCCAGAATCACACCCGGCTGCGGACGTTAATTTCAGTCAGAGACTCGTAAGACAATCGATTCCTCATCAACTTTCGACCGCGCCTGACGTAGGTATACATGCATGTGTGTGTCTATGTAGATATATATATATGTATGCATGTATCTAGACACTTAATGTAGCGCCTCAGAAAGCGTCAAAGATATCTTCGACCCACGTTTAGATAGTTATCTTCTTGCAAATGTCCTCTCATAGGCAACTCAACGTTCTTTGTTTAGAGTGATGCCTGTGCTATAAACGGACAGTGCTATGCAGATGGAGCAACGAATATCAACAACCAGTGTCTACAATGCCTTCCAGAAACAAGTCTCAGTTCATGGACTGACACAACCGGTGAGTAGTACTCTTATTTGGGTCTATCACGGCGACTAACACATAATTCTTTGTGCACAGGAAACAGAAAGGCGCTTTGATGCTGTTTAGGTTTTCAAAGATTGCGATACCGTATACGCAAATATCTAGGTACGGTTGTTCATTCATTCATTCATTCATTCATTCATATATTTATTCATTCAGCCTGCAGTTGCAAAAGAATAACTACGCATACAAAAGCACGCATGCATGTATATATATACATTCATGCATGTATGTACTTACGTCCGTAAATATGTATGTATTTATGTATGTATGACAAAAGAGAACAGCTTTGTATTGTCGGGGTTAAGAAGCGTACTATGTTTTTAATGAATATGTATTGCAGATGGAAGTTTAGTACCTATGTCCATCATGGTCCTTGTTTGCAGATTGGAAATTGTATTTGCAAATTGTGTAGCGCCACCTTAAGAGAAACGAATCAGAGGCTGTCAAATCTGTGTTTGTTACTTTTGTTTCAGCCGTGCAGGAATGGAAACCTTGCACCAGACAGTGTGACTACGGCGCTCGGAGCCGAGATTTGTTGTGTAGTGGCGCTACACAAAGTACAGAGGTTGAACTGTGCAAGGTGACAGATTGTCCAGGTAGGACATAATTATTCCTTCTGCAAGAACGGCAATTGTTTAGCTACGAGACCTCTACGAGAAACTATCTCTACAATCAGTAAATTAATTTCTAGGAGAAACAAGCTCTTAGAAGAAAAAGGATCTACTCATCCAAAGTAAAAAATAAATTTAATCAATCAGAGCAATTCGGTACCAGATAAAGGAAGATGTAATAAAGAATAAAATCGAACCGAAATCAAAATGAACATACCGAGAACCAGATACAATATTCATACTAAAACCCAAAGAAAATATTCACCAGCGACGCAATGATCTAAGTAGGACATATCTGATATACTCTTTTTCAACATGGGTATGGTCACGTGGTACCCTTGGACGTCCAAACCCCACTTGGCAGGAACCTCCAGAATGGTCACAAGCTCCATTACCTTGTCACATTATGCAATGTAACGTAAATCTTCGAAATTTCTCAGCACCACACAAAACCCACGTCAAGAAGACCAGTTTAAACACTGGCGCTATATCAGTTCAAGTCCGCAATAGCCAGGCTTTTTGTCCGATTTGGTGCTAGGTCGGAATCCGGAGGTCAAGCCGAGGAGATAGCATGGTGCTACGGTCGAAATCGTCGTTGATAATGATTGCGATCGTATGGTGGCGCAGGAGTAGAATCAGAATAAGGTAGCTAGAAGAGCTCGGTTTTCCGTCGTGAGTGGAAAGCAGCAGAGGAGAGTGCAAGCGCAGGCTGGTGTAACATAGACTAAAGGGCAGTTGCAGAATTTTAGAGAGGAGACTGGAGAAAGATATGCTGCTATGATATTAGACCTGGATGGTTGGATGGTGAATAGCTGGCGAATATACGAGAGTTGAGATGTTTGAAGGGTGTTGTGAGCGCAGATCAGACACCGAGTGCCTAAAACCCATCGAGAATATTAATCCGTCCGGCAGAAATCCTCGGTGCAACGGATTTCTAAAGCTTCAACTTACCTAATAAGCCCGGTGATCAAATACATGCATATATCAGCCGTTCATATCAAGAGAAACCTGCCCACGCTCAATACCGAAACCCATCTATGCAGCGCCGGTGTAGAATACAGTGCCCATGATACTTCTGTTATCTGCAATCAGAAAGTGTTGTACATGAGCAATTATCTTAATTGACTAAAATATTTTATATACTAATCGTATTGTACATATTAGGCCTATTTGCTTTCAAAACTCTATCTCTGTCCAATTTATAGTATCTATAGACTATATTAAACTGTAGGCCTACTAATTTATATTTTTCTCTACTTTAGCAAACAAAGACGAAGAACATGAAGGTGTTGGCTTTACATTTTCCGAAGAAGATTTGGAAAAAGTAAACCAATTTGTGAAAACATTCACTTTATCCTAACATAAGCAGTACAGTTTTGAAGGGTGTCTTGAAATGCGCTCTATAAAAGTCCACATACACATGCACACATACAGACATACAAACATACATATTATGCACATAAATAGACATACAGACATACATATATACACACATACATACATACAAACATACATGTGCATATACAATTTTTACACATTGATATTCCAGTAATGTGTATATTTCTGATCAAATGTACCGCTGGCAAGTCAGATTTTTATAGCGAATGATTTTTACGATGCTTAAGATTCTGACGGAACCAGAGGAATTTTTCATTCCGATTGCTGAGGCGCTGAATTCATACTGTTCGAAAAATGCTGTCTTATGTTGCCACAGCGTTGGGGTATCTTCAACTAGGTACGTTTATTTGAAAATTTTGTCTGACAAACTTTGCAAAACAGACCACAAGACGCTTACAGCTACTTTTATAAAGTTATCTAACCTAACCTATGAACTTCTATAACGCCATAATAATGTCCGATGAATCAGTATGTGGTTGCTGCTAAAAATGGTGTCAAGTCAAAATGTTTAGCGAAAGTTCTGGTCAAAGCCAGTAGGAATACCTGAACGGAGGAAATGAGTCGAAGAAGAGGTGAGCTCATAGCCGAGTGAACACTCCACCGCAGAAAAATTCAGATCCTTGGGCCGAGGTGAGATGAAGGCGCACCACACACCTCGATAACTGTTCTTTTCCTCATCATGGTTAGAATGAGACAACCAGATTACCTGGTCAAGTCGAGACAAGTCTTGAGAGTCAACACGGTCTAAACAAATTTAGACTGGCTTAAAATTCGAGTCTTACAGACGATTACAGTCTGGTCTTGACAATTATTAGCATTTTCACAGGCTGCCAAATTGGCTATTATCTATAATATCTTTGGCTTATAGATATACAATCGTCCAGAATTTACCGAGAATATCGCCGCCAGTTTAGGCCCCAACTTCTTAGTCAAGAAAAGGAAGGCCATATAAGATGCATACAATTTAAAATATGTAAGTGTTCAGTCACGGCTGAAGCATCAAATTATGATTCTCTGATAACATAAATTGATGCCTTATACACCATGATAATGACCTATTGAAGCCAGTGCATTACAGCATATTCTATACATATTAAATTCGCGCTTATCTATGTCCTACAAATTAACAACAGGTGTAAATAAGCTTAAGCGTATGCTAACTTCTTCACATGCTAGCCAATCCGATGAAGCTTGTTAGGTTACTTATTGTTGGCCTCGAAGGGTAGGCCCTTGATTACGCAGCTTTCAGTTGATATTTGCTTTACGTTTACAGCGTCACTTCCGTAACCTTTACGTCACCAAATCTGATGACGTATGCATCCGGGTATCCACTGCTAACAGCACCTGACACAAAGTAAGCCTACATAGACCTAAGAAATAGTTAATATTGTATATGCATCTTTGTCCTTCTTCTGAAGGTGAATTCAGCTAAGAGTAAGCTGTCAACGATGTGATACCTAGTTGTTTTATACTGCATCTGATTCTGTGCTTTATGGACGCCAAAATTGGAATTGTCAACAATTAAAATTACCAGGCCCTGTCAGCGACTCTCGTCCATTGTAGTTGCAAGTACTAAAATCCATAGCGGTGGTGTCTAATGCACAAGGCATAAACTAAGCTGCAGAGCGCTTGCGATTAGTTATCTTTCTGAGACGCTGTAATAATTGGCTATTACGGGGCTTCTGTCCTGAGAGCGCCTCTGATTAGTTATTCTGCGAGAGGCGCTTTACAACTTTCTAGATACAATACAATACAATAACATTTTGCATCTCAAATTACGCGAGCTCTACCCCTTGCCCCTTCTGACCTATGTCCTCTCTGCCTGACAATCGAACGAATTGAATGCAGGCTTGAATAATTACCATATTAATGACAGCTTTGCTTTGGAATTCATGAATAAACACGATGTCATTCCCCAACTGTGAAGCGAGATTTATGATGTGTGTATATTGAGCTGAACTACTGTTGACCCTAGTTGACGCTCTATGCTTTTTCTTTTTGTAACGATTTTGGTTGTTGGTCATGCCTCTTTTTGACCTAGTAAAGGTGTTCAGTGACATGTTAGCTTGAAATTAATTTTCTGTGCTGCGATTTTTCTTCTTGTGTTAATGTTCTTACTGCATCGGAGCATCAATGTGACGTCCTTTTAGCCCCGTATTCATAAAGATTGAGAAATTGTTTAGGTTTACATCAAGACACCGAATATGTTACGAACCTAGGCCTGTCAAAAAGAAACATTGCTACGAAATTTGGCCGTGGCATGAAACAGAATCAGATATTTCCGTGATAACCTTTACATTATGAAAACAACAGTTGAAATAATTAATATGTATCTGTATCTTAAAAGGGTGAAGATAATTGTCAAAATCGACGAAAATAGGCTTCGGGCTGACTGTGCTAAAACTGAGCCACTATCGTCAAGCATTGTCTACGCTGACACAAAGCTAATCTACGATGCCGTATCTGGTGCCGAAACCGACATAGAAAAGGTAGAATCATATATATAAACTCTCGACCTTCTTCATAGTAAGTGACTTTGAAAATTGCGAGGCAAGCGCCCACACTTTACAAACAACAGCGAATGTAAAACAGCATGAGGTAAGCACAGTGAAAGTAAGTTTGATGCAATACTATAGGGAAGATGGGGGTGATGTTAACTGTTTCTTTTAGCTCTTCAGCCTGCTGTGGATGAATTCCACGATCCTGGAAAAGGAGCCATTGCATAGCAGGTCTAACCATGAAAAGAAGCACATTACTGGAGAATTGCGTTTTGTTTTTGAATGGCACACAGACTGCGTTATCATATAACTTTACAACAGATGAGCAGATAGGCTTCCCGTGATCAAGACGAGAAATAATCTAATCCTGAAGCTTTTGTAGCTCCACTAGTATTACAATGTACAACGCATCAATCGATTGTCATTCAGGGTATTGCAGGATTTAAACTGGATTGGAAACTATATGACTGATTGAGATTTGGAAGAAAAGAACAGAGATAACCTCGAGAGACAGACTCGAATTTTGACGAAAGCATTTTCTTAGCCTCTATAAGCAGGACCGGCAGCTAGACGAGACTCAGTGTCTCATCTCCTGTTCTTTCCACAAACTGCGTGTGATCAGTTTATTCATTTCTTAGAGCTGAATTAGTATGGAGCAGAGTTTTTCAAATTGTGGTCCGCGGACAAAGAGGGGTCCGTGACGGATATGGCGGGGATCTGCGAGAGCTTTCTGAAAATATTCATTTCTTAGAGCTGAATTCGTGTAGGGTTCATATGGAGCAGAATCTCTAAACGAGTTTCTGCCTTGGAGAGGCTAACAGTCTTAAATATGGTATGATATTTGTCTTTTGCAGGAGCTCGGAGTCACTATTATATCTGTTTGGTCGCCTGAACCTGCTCAGCTTTCAATTGCTTCGGCGACGTGTTCTTCGCTGCTTTCAATAATCGGCGCATACTTACTGCTTGAAAGATTTTAAACTGCAGCATGAGAAGCAATTTTTAAAGGCATTTACAGAAATTATGAACAATATTGTTTTGCTTGGTTAGATAATTATACGAATTTAAATATGCATAAATTTAATAAACAAACACAGTGAAACTGCAGTATTATTAAGTGCTTTAATTTTTAAATAATAAGAAGACGTTCTCTGTGATAACTTTTAGTAGCAAATATTTTATTGAACTTTAAGTACAAATTATGATGATAGCTGTGATACTTTTAATTTTCTTACGGATGCAATGTTTTTAATTATTACGAATAGTAACTGTTACTTATACACTAGCGTGGGGATGACATGAACCATTAAAAGTGAAATCCTTTCGCATTCTCTTCCTATGTTGCTTTGTTATTTTATGAATGCGATTATGACATTTTGTTTGAATTGATTTCTCACAACTGAAAATGTTATGGGCTGTGGTCAAAGCACACCCGCTGATGCTGACAGAAACTACCCTATTATAAGGCTATTAAGCCTGTTGTCTGTGAATTCGTCTGGAGTTCGAATCCTGGGTTTAATAGGCATATCTGTCGTTAAAGTTAAAACTATGTCGCAATTTAGAACCGTGTGGACTAGGTAAGAAAATAACGCAAGAAATGCGAGATGGCAAATGCGCAAATCGTTAGTTTGGATGTCGAAAGACTTATTTATTCAATCTAATTACTGGACAGTAAAATTTGACCAGCATTCCTAGTGGTGTCATGATTTTAAAATGACTTCAGATTAAGATTTTAAAATTTACTTAGTGGCTGGTGTGCAGGACCGTCAAACGAGAGGTCAGGGTATCAAATCGCCTCCAGGGCATCAATGAGTTTCGAGCATTCGGTTCCAGCTTCGCCCCTAGCAAACTCAGCTATAATGAGTACAGCTACCGCACACTGTTGGTGGGAAGATGAGGCGACGAGGGAGAGGACTGACCACCCGCCCTCATATGCTGAGGCTAAAATATGAAATCGCTAACATTTCATACTCTTGACCCTGGGCGTCTACTCCATAGAAACCTTGGAGCAAATGCTCCATCCAAAAATAGGGGGAAGCTCTGTCAGTGTATGTGCCATCATTATTGGGGGAAAGAAGGGGAAGGGAAATAGGAGGAAGGGGAGGGGAAGTTGCTCCAATGACTTCGGGGGGATAGACGCCCTGCTCATGACTACTTGGGGCTAGCTCAAGGTTCTAAGTTCTTCTGCAGTGTAGTGTAAGTTTAACTCGACTTAAATGTTTGCTTTATGATAACCTGCTTTGAGCTATTGCTTACGAGACCTGAACAAAGTTGCTCAGAATAAAAGCCAAACACCTGAAAGATTTACGTACACATATAGGCCTACTCCTGTAAAATACATTCATCTCTGCGCAACGTGTAAATTTTACCTTATCGGCAAATTTATCGACACGGAACTTAACAGCAATATAGGACAATACATAATGATGCAAAGCAATTTATAATATCGAGTTATAATATATACCAATATATAGGCCTAGACAATAGATAGATGTCACTTTATATTGAAACCATCTTGCTGAATTTGAATATTTAGCATTCATTCATCCATCAGTTCAGCATGTTTAGATAAATTAGTTCGCTTGCAATTGTCCTGGGATGTATGAAGGAAGACAAAATTTATGGCGTAATTTTATTAATATCATATTAATTAATTATTAATATTAACGTGTCAGTTTGCAACTTGAATAACCTGGTCTTATTCTTAACAGAGGAATTAATTTTCGCAATTTTCAAGCAAAGCACTTGAAATAAAACGAAATAAACACTTCACAGTTAAGAGATTTCTTTACGAAATGATTCATCTATAATTAAAGTCGCGCAATGCCTTGTCATACTAAGAAAATTTTCAACGATTTTTAGATTAGGGCCTACACGCCCAGATCCACGGGTTTTGACCAGTAAGTCACTGCATGTGTGTCGTAGTAATTTTGGCTGACAATCGTGGGAAGGGGTACATTGTATGGCGGCCCTTTGCTGTTCACACTGAAACAGAAATGAGACTTCTATAGCAATATCAACGATAAAACTACATAAACTAGTTTGCGTTTCATAATTCCTTTGTGATGGCAAGCTAATTCCTTCAGATTAGCTATGAGTAAAAATATTGATAAACTTTTTAAAAATTTCTATGAAACGTTACTCAGCTTACGCATAAAATTATTGTCATTAGGCCTTTTACCACAAGGGCACATTGTTGTACAACTATTCTACAGCAATCATGTCGAAACAAAAGGTTTTGTGCTAGATGTAGGTCTCTAGAAAATGAAAAATGCACTCGACTAGGTAAATTTAACTTAGATAGTGTGTCGTGCTTCATTGCATAACACCACCCATGCATGTACGAATGAATAGAAAATTCTCGTAGTTAAGCATTTGTAGGCGAGAATAGACAATATCATAGCATTTTGCAGTAGCATCACTTGGACATGAATCAATTTAATTAATTGCAAACTTTTAAGTGCTTGATTGAAAGAAAATTACAACGCGTCATTCACCACAGTTTGAATAAAACCAACAGAGGTTCATTCGTATCTTGTCAACTCCTCGTTCAAACGAGCAATTCTGAGTTCCCATAGGTCACAAGCAATGTGATTTCGTTAAAATTTGTAAGAGCAATGAATCACATACCGTAAATCCGTTGACAAAGCATCTTCGTAATGAGGTGGTCTGGGAGAAGAAGCTTCCGGTTCGGTCTGCGGCTTCTGTCTACTCTTAGGCAAACACTGTTTTCATCGGTTTTCTATCGAAATAAGCAAAATGCATATGATCGTCAGCGGTATTGTACTGGTGACGCATTTATATTAAAATTGTCCTGGGTTACAGAGTTAGAGTTAATAACGGGATAACAGTGATGATAATGATGAACTTTTGTGCATGATCATGATGGCGATCATGACCACAATTATGATGATCATCATTTTGTTCGTGACGATGATGTCAATGGTGAGGATGATCATGATGACGACAAAGACGTTGATTGTGAAAGTGACGATAATGATGACCCTTTTGTGCATAATGGTGATAATTATGATGATGAAGATGAAGACCATGATGATCATCGTGATAGCGAATCTAGAACTGTAAGGTTAAAAGCTAATTGGAGTTATTTTTCTCTTTGATTTCGCTTGTAGATTCGTTTAAATCACAGCTGATGTTTCCTTTCGGAACGAACAAAATTAATGAACTTGCGCTCTTGGAGTCACTGCTTCTGATTCTGTGACCTCTTGTTATCACTGCTCCTGCTCTCCTCCTGCTTCTGCAAATTTGCTCTCTTGCTGTCAGTGCTCCTTCTTCTAGGTCTCCGATTCTGCTCTTGTGCTCTCTTGATGTCATTGCTACTATGCTTCTGCTCCTGCTCCGCTGCAATGAGTCAGATGTGACTGAAGTCTCAAGTGTAATTATGTTCGGCAGCGTCTTTGCATTTGATAAAGCGCTGGTTTAAAATTGCAAAAGCCAATGACGTACCAAACAGTGTTATCTCTTCTTGGTTCAAGAGACCCTTGTGCTGGACAGATGTCTTCTGATAGCATGAAATCTTGACCAAGCGCAGAAATACTGCTACACTCGATAGCGACAGTATAATATGCAGTGACATCCTGATCAATTATTGTCAATAGTCACTCTAGATTATATATATGAAGTGTGCTCTTCACTGAGGTGTAAGTGACCCATTATCATAAAATGACAACGACATAATTTCAGACAGTATAAAGTTATCCAACGTATTGTTCAATAATGAAATGGTGCTAGAACAGAATGCAATGTAATGTGGACTAAACTAAAAACATATTTTTGAGAGCCTTTCAAAGCGCAATATTTGAGAAATAATTTGCTGATAAACCAGTTGAAAAGCCAGAAAAAGAGCGATTTCTGTTTAAACTAAAATTAAATTAAACAGATTCTGATGGAACTGATATAAAATCCGTTCATCTGAAAAAAGGAGAACAACCGAAGAATAGAAGCAGTAACGGCCGAAAAAAACTTTAAAAATAGTTAGACATACTAGTAACAATCACAAAAACAGGATATAGTTAAACTTAACAACAACACTACAGAAACTGGAAATATTCAGATGTAGTAACAACTACATAATCGAGAAATAGCTAGACGTAATACTAATATGACAGAGCTATAGTTGGCCTACATAATAGTTACTAGAGCATTTGCCCGTCATATGATGGGAGGGAGGGAGGGAGACAGAGACAGCGTCAAACGCAGAGACAAATAGCGGTCAGAAAGTTCGTCTCCGCTTCCCTTCCTCCTTCCCTCCCTCGTCGGCTTGTCTGAATATCATCCGTCTGTCTGTCTATCTGACCGCCTGCGTCTGCCTTCGGGCGATGAGGGAGGGAGGGAAGCAGAGACAGGCCCACTAATGAGATTTTTGTCTCTCTATCTTTCTTTCTGTCTATCTGACCGCCGGCGTGTTTCTCTGCGTTTGACACTGTTTCTGTCTCCATCCCTCCGATGCGGGAAGGAGGAGACAGTGACATATTAGACATTCCATTAGCGTTTATCGAAGGACACACGGAACTAGAAAATTATATGAAATACTAAAACAATACTCGTGTTATTGCCATCCGCAACACGTGGATGCATTTTGCGAACATATATCGGTGATATTCTTTCGTAGGATATTATGAATCTCTGGCTGATTCAGCACAACGTTTGGGCAAAATATAACGCATTATAGTACAACAGTTTTTTTATTAATATTTAATACTTTGTCGTTGTAATATCTTACTGTAGATCACATAAATACAGTGAATCCCTCTGCGGTTATATTATTGTTAGCATAGCCTACTGAAACTTCTATGGTGCCGGTGTCTACTGAACAAGGCACCAACTGTAGCACCATAATCCATCCACATGGGGTTGTAGTCTGCAAAAGGATCTCCGCCGATGCATCCTGGAATCACAATTTACAAATGCTCTGTGATTAGCATAATGACGGAGATGTGCTGTAGGCTTAAGTGAAATTATAATCAACGTGATCATCACCATAATTGTTGGAATCATCATTTTGGTTCATTTCACGCTCCTCCACCTCCTCCTCTTCTTCCTCTTTCTCCTCCTCCTTCTCTTCTACATCATCATCATCGACATCATCATCAGCAGCGCCATCACATTTGTCATCTCCACCGTCATCATTATTTTCGCAAGGTAACTTGTACAACTCTCAATAACTACGTATAACTAACTACTTTTCTACAAGGTTGTGATGTTAGCTGGACTTAATGTAACATATTGTTGTTCCGTCTATGCAAGCACAGGTCTGCATGTGCTATGCAGTGAAGAATTAACCACATTCAGGAGAATTATCTTAACAAAAAGTCTTGTTTGGCGGACAGCGAGTTCCTGTAGGCCTATTGAGTCAATTAAAGAGGCAGACCATCCACCCCTAATAACAATAATACTATTCGTGTTTATTGAAAAGCTGCAGTAAGTTACATTGAAACGATTGAAACATGACGGTATAATTATCAAGATCTTAATAATATTAACACACGTCTTGGCAGCCTGTAAGGCTCCAGCTCATTTTATTGCAGCCCCTTGGGAATGGAAGGCTGAGTCGACTTAGAGGGGGCTTACGGGTATCGAACCCCGACTTTTCAAGATCTAATGCTCTTCAGGCCAGAGTGTTATCATTCAGATATATCCTCCTCCTAAGCTGTGACGGTATCACTATCTACGTCTTGCCTTAAAAAAAGAAATATTTTGTACTTATCTATCAAATATATATTAATTTAAACACACATATATATTAATTTAAATATATTAAATTAAAATATAAATAAATATAATATAAATTAAATTAAATATAAATTAAATATAATATAAATTAAATATATATATTAATTTAAACACATCTATTAAGATTTTACCGCTTACCTGAAACTTGAGCTAACTGGAACTAGACGCGTTTCAAACCCGCCTTGCGGCCATAGTTTTAGACACACGAATACAACCAAGTGGGGTATTTTCTAGTCTCCGTACACACACCTATTAGCAGCTGTAAATTTCTGATCTAGATAACCTATCTATGCTGCACTCAACTACTGCTCTTGGCAAACCACTTTATTTAGTAGGTTTATGTCATCTGTCATCTTCTTACGCATTGAAATTGAGTGATTAATTTGCAGTTACTCGATACGCTGGCGCTATTATTGTTTATGAGCCTGCAGTTTGAAAAGACGATAATGAAGAGGAAGTGAGATTCGGTTGATTTATTTATCTGAGTTACGAATTAATGATGCACTTAGCTACTACTCATGATAAGCCACGTTATTCATTAGAATTATCTAAGCTAACGTTTTCTTCCGCATTGAAATTGGGTGTTTCATTTGCAGTCACGCGATAGGCTGACAAGAACAATGGAAGTTCACCTGCCCCAACGGAACCACTGCCTGGAGACGAGCCCAGAAGAGATTCGGCTGGCTGCTGTCATGGCAATTGCAACGCTTTACAGAGAAGCACGCCACAGATAGGCTGCCATTATTGTTCATTGTAAGACTGTAGTTCGATAAGGCGACCATGAACATGAAGTGTTCAAGACAAGCCATACTGATGCCTTGATTTTAAAATTAGTGATAAGGAGCATAAAATTATGTTCACCTCCGCAATATGTAACGGTGATAAGGCATATCGCATAAATACCAATTTTGTATAACTTTCCAAGAACGTAAAGCGGGAAATTCCAAGACTCTAAGTGGTTGTCAAGTCTTCGTGTTGAAAAAAGATAAACTGCACGTTCTTGCATCACCTAAATCAGCTCAAGCCGTCTATATAAAATGAACCTTGCATGCTTGCTTCCGTTACTAAGAATCCGCGGATTCTAGACTTCAGATCTTCCTATTACTTTTCTGTTTGAAGCGACAGCACGGTGTGAGACACAGAATGGAACCGCCTCTTCTGATGCTGCGGACACTGATTTCACTCGGTTGGTCTAAGTTTGATTGAAACTTGCACGATTGTACGCAATCAGTGCGGCAGTAAAATCCTTTACTAGATAAAGTCTCAGCTTATTTGTGAAGAAATTAAAAAAATAGCAACGGCAATACATTATGTTACACATAAATGTTTCATGCATTGAATTCAGGATTCGGATGTGTTGATGGAAAATTTTTCTTTTTCTAAGTTTACAAAATTCTCTATTATTTAAATTTTAAATTTCTCTAGTATTACGATGCTGTTGATGAAATTATTAGTAATATTTTAAAATTCTTTTAACTTCTACACTCTCTTTTTCAAATATTATAAACTTCCTATTACTTCTCTGTTTTATATTATTTCTCAACTTGTTCATCAATGTGCGGTTCCCTGTTGGTTTTCCAATAAATAATAATGATACTAATACTAATACTAATACTAATAACAATAATAATAATAATAATTATTATTATTATTATAACAACAACAATAATAATAATAATAATAATAATAATAATAATAATAATAATAATAATAATAATAATAACCCGCTATATATTGTTAGAGCATTTTATACCGCACCACAGGTCTGGCGCTATCTGGAGAATAATATAGGACAAGCAACCATTATTGTTGCTAATTATGTTGTGTCATTGTTTTAGCCTTGTGTCGAGTTCCCAAATCCCGCCAGATTCAAACTTGAGCGGACATAAACAGTCTATGTTTAACTTTTGCTCAGGTTTATTCAGCTTTGTTGCGAATCAAATCTGTGACGAGGGAAGCTATTCAGTAATAATCAATCCACGGAGAAGTACAAAAGCTGAGTACGACAGCTCGGTTGATATCCCTCTATGCGATTACGGAATATCCGAAGGTACTAATAAACAACTTCATTATGTTCATCAACGAGCTACATCCAACACTGCACCACGCCACACGATGTCCTCCCTGTGTTCCGCAGATTCTCGGTTTCTCCATCATCATTGCAACCCGTCCTCCATCCTTTTCCTCAGGCTTCTCTATCTATCAACTCCGGGCTTTCCACTCAAAACTGAAATCTCACTTATACAAGAACTCCTATCCTCACTCATCGGATCACTCACCTTCCAATACTTCTCGCCTGAAACGACGCCCGCCTTAACAGCTGCTATACCTCGTCTGTTGATCTGGACCCTCTGGTAACCGACTCGGACCCTTTTGCAATATACTCTTTGGTAACCCCCTCTGACTTGACGCATGGCTCGTGAATAAGCTGCTGCCCTACGGTTTGCTTTTCGAGTGGCGCTTTATAAGTCCTGATAACTCATTCTGATTCAAAATCACTTCATTCTCGTACTTCTGTGGAGTCATATTTTTCAGATCATGTTGCCATTTTCTCAAAATTTGACTTCCTATTTAAAGCATCACCATAATTATTATGAAATCGTTAAATTTCGCCGCTGGCATAAAATTGATTTAAATAAGCTAAAAAAATGAGATCCTGGCATTTCCAATGCGGCTATCACCAGCACAAAGTCCACAAACATGAGTTGCCTCTGCAGTTCCAGTCTACTCTAAGAGGCAAATTCATTTTAAAACTAACAGAGTTGTAGAGCGCACACCACAGCCTTTGTTCAACGCTGCCTTTTATGAGGCAAAGCGTCGCAGAAGTCAATTGGACGTTGTGTCCCCACTCTATTCTGCCTTCTGATAACACTAGCAACAGCGCTAACGTCTGCGAAAACTACCTAAATCAAGAACTGTTCTTGGTGAACGAGTATTTTCATTTACCGAACCTTCTTTTTGGAACTCTCTCCCTGTGTGTGTGTGTGTGTGTGTGTGTGTGTGTGTGTGTGTGTGTGTGTGTGTGTGTGTGTGTGTGTGTGTGTGTGTGTGCGTTCTGCTCAGTGGCATGTGTCATTTCTGTTTTAACTTAAAACTTACCTGTTTCAAATTGCTTATCCTCCATAGGCTGTCTCTCTGTCTTACGGACTGATCATCTAGATATTGACCTGATCACGGCTTGGTTTTGGTGTGCCGTCGGTTGATGCCTTGTGCATGAGATACCGGTGCAACAGAAGTTACTAATTAAAATTTTGAAGTTTGGAAATTACGAGAACGTTTATCTGTTCATCGCATTCGTTTAATTACTCCATTTAATACTTTGCTTATTCAGGCTGTTTGCTAAAATCATGTAATCATGTAAATTTCACCAAAATGCTGTTTGCGTGTATAACTACATAGTAGGCCTATATAAAGCCCGTATGCTGAGATTGAGAGCCTATATAAAACTCACAAACGTTTTACATTTTCAATGTTAATATAATGTTAGTGTTCAATATATTATGCGTTCTATATCATTGATGGTTTGATGGTTGGTGGAGTCGAGAGGTGCTACTTAATTAACAGGTCTAAAATATAAACATAAGCTGGATTTAGGTTTGTCGATTCACTTAACGGAAGGAAGATACACTGTAAGTATGGATGCGGTATTTAATATCGATACATCCTTGTCCATACATTCTTCTGCCAATGACCTACTTATATACTGTATAAAACGATACACAGAAGATCTCGCCGGCAGCATTCCCTGTAGAAGGACTTTTTCATGTGACGGTTGTCACCGGATCTGATGATAACAAATTATGCATTTTAATTAATTGCTTGCTTATCAGAGACCTGGTTTAGGTTTGCTTCCGGTGCTGGATACACGGTTGCTGAGAGAGACGCTAGCGATCCCGTTCCGATGCTACATTGTGGAACTGAGGCCCCGATCTACATCAGAGGAATTGGTTCTCATCCATTACCTTGTGAGATTACCTCATATTTTATGTATTGTTGTACTCAACACTAAAGAACCTTATAGGAAACAAGTCAAACAGTACAATTCGGCGATAGTCTATTCATTGTAATTGTAATAGAAGATTTTTAAAAGCGCTACCATTCAGAGGCTCTCCCGTCCCAAGTCAGACCTATCACTAGCAAACAGTGGCTTCTATCCCCCCTAAACAACCGGGCTCAATTCCTCTCCTTCCCCCACTTTCACAGAACCCCCTGTAAGCTGGAAGCAATTCCCCTTACTGTAAAGACCTTCCATACCTTGCCTTCCCTACCTCCCTACCCCTCCCCACGAACTCCACCCCATCCCTCACCTCTCCATTTACAACTCCTGTACCATTCCTGCCTTCCCCTCCCCTTAAAGTGGAGGGGTCCTGGGTCCTCCCCGAAATTTTGTTGGACTTCTTCATTGCCGTAGGTGCGTTTTAGCGCATTTTTGGAGAAATAAAACTGGTTTTGGAAAACTATTCAGTTTTGTTCAACTGAACTGTTGAATTAATTTCTGTAGGGCTCCCACTGTAAAAATGTTATGGGACAGACTGCAATATATATATGGAATAAAATTTCCAAAATATGGGACACTCCTTAGCAAATAATGGGGATTTTAAAGACTGCACTATGAATGGTGTAATGCAGTGGCAACAGGCTCCATCTCTGCCTATTGCAGTGTTACCCAGCCGACAATTATTTTACTGGAATATTTCAAGACCTGCACAACACGACAATAATTGTAGCATTGACCAACTAGTTTTTCTTAATCAACAGGATTGTGAACGCTTTTTTCAATTTTTTAAGCTTTTTTGCATCCTACATCAACAGAAAAATAGCGGAACATAATGGTCAATAGCTAAAGAAAAACAAGTAATAACGATACACTATCACACTGCTTAGACACTGTAAACTAAGCATAGGCGTAATTTGTGGGAGGTATGATGGGTACCCGTACCCCAACTTTTTGGAGTGGGGAGACCGTACCCACTATTTAAATAATGCCAATCAATATTTTGTTATTACTACGTAGCAGGCCCTTCACAGAACTGTGAGCAAAGACTGTAACTTGTAGAGTGTGATCAAAATTGAAAAGAAATACTTCCCCCCCTGTTTTTCACTGGGCTCAACTTGCGCCCACCCTGAATAGGGATAGAAGCCCCTGCTAGCAAATAAAATTGTCTTCAGGCGTTTCCAGAACAGAGGAAGAGAAAGGTTGAGGAGCTCAAGCCGCAATTCCTGCGAAAGACGGTTCCATCTAGAAGGCCAACATAGGCAAACTTCTAGACTGAGCAGTAGGCCCGCGTACGCGAGGAACAACCAGAAGTCCTTTGGCGGCAGAACGGAGAGTGGAGCGACCAGGGAGTGAAGATACCGACGTTCAGAAGGTCTTGAGGTGCAAACAATTGCGCACAAACGTTAAAATTTTGAACTGTATGCGCTGGGCTAGTGTAGATAATAATAACACGGGCAATTTCTATAGCGCCGTAATGCGACCATGCCGCCACAAGGGCGCTGTACAGACACAACCTGCGGTCTAACATAACATCCGGTCCTATTCATCAGAAGGATACGCCTTGGAGAAGAGATGACTCTTGAGCCTGGACTTGAAAGCCTCGACTGATGTCGCAGAACGGACCTCAGGTGGAAGGCCGTTCCAGCAACGCGAATGAAGGCAGTTATGTGGGCAAACCTCGGGAGGCGGGCAGCAGCGTTAATTAAGGAGCGAAGCTTTGAAAGGCTAGTGACAAGACTAGTATTAATCTGTCACATGAACCAGAAATAAATATCTTGAAAGGACTTTTCAGGTAACTGACAACTGACAACTTTAATGTTCAAAGACACAATACATAAAACAATTATCCAAATCACATTGTCCATTTACACCCATTGGCTAGGGAACAAGGGTGGCCCAGAAAGGGACATTAGCCCCGCTGAATTAGGGTCGCCCTATTCATTTACTGAAATTCGATAATGGTTGGATAGTCAGCTGTAAGGAAAAGTGAGGTTAAGCAACACTATAAAGCCTATTCAGTGACTGAGAACATCAAAAGCATCGAAACAAATAGTGTGGAAGCCTATTCAATAACTAAGAACATTGAAATCATCAATCAATCAATCAGTCATTTCATTCGGCAGCCAAATTGACAGGGTGAATAAATCAAACAATAGTTGCTTAATCAAATATTGCAATGTGGCTACTCAGAGGGCCCAAAATGGGTCGTTGACCTCGCTGCTAGAGCCACCTGGGCAGTATTATAATATGTTGAGAAGCAGTTGAACTAGCACATTTGTTTAACTAATCTAGAGACGAAATTGTATAAACTTAACTAATATCGCTTAGACAATTGAATTAAAGAGTCGTACATTGCGTCTCGTGCTCTTCTGTACGAGAGGCCCACTACCAATGGGCGACATTTGTTTTCACCCTAGGTAGGGATCCAGGCATACGCAAAGAAAATGTCAGACTCCATAATATGTAGGTGCCGGCGGGTTGTGGATTATTCTATTATCTCTGGGACTGAAGATTGATTACTTCGAAGTTTTGAAGAGGAAGTCGTGGTCTTAACCAACTGATGAGGCGTCTATTGCGGGTTCGGCAATGACAATGTTGTTGAGTCACGTTAGGTTCTCGACTTCGTAATCGTAATCGTAATCAAAGTTTTAGATCGCTACTCGAAGGCCAAGCTCAGGGCACCAGCCTATTCACGAGCGCTACGTCAAATCAGATGGTGTTTCCAGAAAGTAATCCAAGAGAAGTCGGAGTCCAGATTCCAGAAAGGCCAAATCAAATCAGAGGGGTTTTCCACAGAGTAGTCCAAACGAGGTCCGAGTCCGGTTCCAAAATGCCAAATAAAATCACAGAGGATTTTCCAAAGAGTAGTCCAAAAGAGTTCCAAGTCCGATTTCCAGAGGTCCAGATCAAGACAGGAGGCAGAGCAGCTGTTAAGGCCGGTGTCGTTTTGGGCGAGAACAATTGGAAGGCCGAGAATCAGATGAGTCAGAGTAGGATTACTTGAAAAGGTGACACTTCAATTTTGAGTGGAAAGCCCGGGGGTGATAGATAGAGGAACATGAGGAGGAGGATGGAAGATGGGTTGCGATGATGATGGCGGAACGGAGAATCTGCAGAATTTAGAGGGGAGATCATTCCAGAGGCCTGGTGCTGTGTTGGATATGGCTTGGTTTGAGAACTTGAGATGAGTAGTGACTGGAGGTCGAGAAAGGCTGAGATAGGAGGAGGATCGGGTGGAGCGAGTGTCCAGGACGGTGAAGAGATAACGTAGGTATTCGGGCTGGGAATATTGTACGGAGTTGCTGTTCATTCAGTTTCGAACGCAGATGCGTATTTTACATTTGTAATGATGCCATTTTTTGGTTTTGTGCTTCCGAAGACTTTACGAATATATTCTTCGCGAACTGCTCAACCAACTCTTCCAGTTTCTGAGTAAATCCGTCAAACGTTTTTCAATTATTGGAGTTAAACTTGTTGTTAGGCGGACCATCGTCTTGTATTATGTCGATTAGGTCCTCGACCTTAACACCTTTTTTTCACATGATATATCAGACATTTACCATTCGCAATGAAGCAGCGAGGTATGTAGTCCAGTTCGCTTCAGATTTAAAACCCAGCGATTTTGTTAAGTTTCGCTAACTTGTTATTTCTTTTAAAAATTTAATCCAGACGCGCACCTTTTTGTGCTGTCAGTCGGCCGCCATCCCGTAACCCAAAACAAAATTAATGTGTAAGCTACCTATTAGAACACCACAGGGTATCCCAGATATCTCTAATCTTTCAACATTTCTTCAAGTACATACTCCATAGTGTCTTAAATCGGATACAAGTGGGTGCATTTCGAATATTCATTGGTGCAGCATTCCAGATTTTAGGTCCAATGCAACAAATTGAAATTCGACGTGAGTTAGTAGTGCATATGAGACACATAAACCAAAAGAGGCCCTTGCATAATGACCATGCACATCTACTACCTTAGTAAAAAACTTAGGAATACTTCCGGTAGCAAGTTGTTGACAAACTTGTACATGAAGTTACCCACTTGGTAGAGGTTGATGTCGTCAAATTCATAAAACAATATTCTTGGAACCTGTTTGCTCTGTGCGAACAATGTGTATCGCTTGCAACAATTCTCATAGCCGTTTTGTACAAGCACCAGACATCTTAGCCTAGTGGCATAGTTAGAAGCCCACACAGTGTTACCATATACAAAATAAGGGTTACTTAAAGTACGCCATAATATAAGTTCTCACGAACATAGACTGGGATAAGATATTTTCGTTAGGATAATTTTACCAGCAATAACATTGATCTGCTCAGTCCAAGACAGACATGTTGGGAGTAGCTCCGAGTATGCGCTATATAAATTGTCGAATGAATACTACGAGTGAACTTCATAGATCCAGCTTGAATTCCTCTAAGACCCAATGCATGTGGCTGGGCACTCCCTGGCAGCTCGCTAAGATCGATCACGCTAGTCTTACCTCTGAGTTTCCCCATATTATCTTTTGCACCTCTGTCAGATATCTTGGCGTCATCTTGGATTCAGAACTCACCCTCTATCCGCATATCTTACAGCTGAGCCGCGCTTGCTACTTTCAGCTGCGGCAGCTTCGCGTGGTTTCCCGCTCTCTTTTCATCCAATCTTCTGCTACTCTCGTCCATTCGTTCATTATCAGGTCTAGATTTTGCAAAAGCCTTATAACCAGGTATAACTTTACATTAGCTGTGTCATCATTCAACCACGTTTCGGTTAGTGCTACAATATCAACTGGAGCCTGCATTATCAAGATTTGCAATTCCGACATTTTAGAAGCAACGATTATTTCTACAGTTCACGTGCATCACCGTTGACACTTTTTTATGAACAGTAAATTTACCAGACAACAAAGATGAAACAAGATATGATGCATGCTCAGGGTTATCATTGAAGAAATTAGTGTCCGGGTCCATTTCTTAGTTTTTTAGAAGAGATCTGTAGATATGCGTTTCCGAGGCAAACTCAGTTTTGGTAGGCGATTTAATAAGTCCGCAATATAATTAGGTATCTAAAAGAGGGCCATCTATTCATTCCAACAATTCTCTCTGGTCTAAGATGTATCCAAATGGAAATATTTCCATTATATAGTTGTGAAAATTGGTAGCCTGTTTTGTATTCCCGTTGAGAACATCATTACTCAATCATATGGAAGCTATTATTTGCATGTCCACCTAACGATCTTCCTCCACGCGACTTCTATAAAAATAGCAGCATTCTAAATAAATCGGCGTCATTTTTACACTGTTACAGATTATGAAGCAACCACAAATGCAACAGTTTGTGCTAACTACGGAGGTAACACTTGCAACTGGATGGACACGATAGAAATACACCTGTGTCCAGTTCAAGACGATTCGGGCTATTTCTACTTGTACAAGTTAAAATCTCCTCCAGGATGCAGTATGTCTTATTGTGCTGGAGAGGGACTCGTGTGCGACCGAGGGGAATTCTTGAATGGAAATTCATGTGTCAGTTAGTATCCCTCAGTAATAGTATCTGTTCTTATTCTTACATTTAGATTCCAAGCATCGGTTGCCAGATTTTGGACAGCTTGCCTTCAACTGCACAAAGATATAGTGCACCATAGTTGTCAAGCAATTTAGCGATCAACGTATTACTCGCTAATTTGTAAAATATTATTATTTTTATGCTTTATAAGTTTTCAATCTGTTAGATCAGGAGTCATTTTGGTGTCCTTAAGTTTTAGTATGAAAATGTAAATTATCATTTCCCAGAAGTTATTCCTTTAAACGGGTAAATAAAGTACAGTGAGCCCTTACTATTACAGAACAACGTAGCCCCTATAATAGCTGTAACCCCTTTAATAGCTACGACTGATTCTATGAGAAGCTTATGATCATGTAAGGTCGGCTAAGCAATACTACTCTGTCTGAGAGTGTCTGTTCAAATATACTACCCTGCAGGCTGATTCAGCTATCTGAATGCAGTTGATACAAAACTGGCGCTATAGAATAACTGCATGTATTATGCCCCTTGATGTTTAAGTACTAATTATTAGGTATATTGTAGAAAAAAGAAGTGTCTTCTAGTAGCCTATAGTTTTACTTTAAAAGTCCTAACAGTTTTATGTTTTACCATTAAATATTTATTCGTTAAATGAGAATAAGACGTGAATTTATAATTTCTTTATTTGCACTGTTGCTAGTAAAACTACTGAAAGTTAGACTAAACTTATTGTGATATACTGCTGTCAAAAGCATCACTGTGTGTATCGGAAAACGAGAAAATATTTACCTCTTTTGTATAAAGACAGTAAGTTTATCAGGAGACGAAGACGAAGAAGAGAACACGAAGGAGGTGGAGATAATGTTGTTGTTTTTATTATTGTTGTTGTTGTTGTTGTTGTTGTTGTTGTTGTTGTTGGTGGTGGTGGTGGTGGTGGTGGTGGTGGTGGTGGTGGTGGTGGTGGTGGTGGGAAAGAATCGGACCGGACGATAACAATAACAATAATAATGTTGCTGTTGTTGATGACGATGATAATGATGATGATGATGGTGATGATGATGATGGTAGGTGTGGTGGTAGTGATTTTTATAAATAATTTGGACAGGAATTCAGTGTAACTAAAGTTCCTCATACAAAATTAATGCATTGGCAGAGTTCACGGCGAGTCTTTCACAGGCAGTAGTTTTGGCAGTGGGTTAACGCAGCTCAACTACAAAGAAAAGAACAATATCAGAGCAAAGGTCTACAAAAATTAAAAGAAAACGCTAACACCATATGCGCCACAAGAAAATCAGTCCATAGGCAAAATAATTTTGCATGGTCTGTAAGCCAAAGAGTATTCGATTTCCTAAATTAAACACCACGATAACCAGTTGATTAGATTAGATTATTTGTCAGTTTCAGACAAAGTCTATTTTTCAGTACAAATGTGTTCCTCTACGTATTTTCGAGTCTACTGAGCGGACCTTGCTTAACGACCTTGGACACAAATTCAGCGCCTCAAATTCAGATTTATTGACCGTTCGCACGAAATAAGTACAGTAAATGCCATTATAGCACATAAACAACAATTATTTTATCATACCAGATATGCTGTCAGCAGCACTTAGACCTGTGCAGTGTGCAGTGAACAAGGAGCAGAGCGATGATGATCGATGTTTTTAAGAACTTTGTTGATGCCATTGACTTTTATTATTTAGCCGGTCATAGAGAGAGGCAGGTAGAGACAGGCCTACAGAGAGAGAGGCAGATTAATAGAAAAATATAGAAAGACAGAGAAGAGAAAGACAATGGATAGAGTTCTCTTTCATAGATTGAATGACAAAGTCATATTAGTCTTCTCATATTGCTCAGAAGAGCAATCATCTTTTATTCTTTTCAGTATGTTAAGACTTAAAAATACGTCGTGCACTAATGGTTTAGGGGCAGCTGTAGGCCTACAACAGGATTGTCAAGTAATATAGCGAACTTTTATGCGTGAACCTACAGTTTGCAATAATATTTATTTGGCAGAATATTATCCACCAATGAAGGGGTTTCCTAAATTTTCCGGGCCTCACAAGACTGAGAGCGGACTGAGCATGGAAATTTACTTCAGTTGTGAAGTCCAATATGACCGACAACCGGATGACTATAACGCGAGATTCCGTGTAACGTTCCTGTTTGACGGACAGCCACTAGAGGACATTGGTGAAAATGAAGAACACCTTGAACCGACCATCATAGGCCCTGCCAGTAACTTTTCTGTTCTACTGAAGGAATCTCATCTGAGAGGTCGACTTGGAAGAGAGGTATAATTCACTTTCGATCGTTGTTCTACGCAACCTTTACCTGTGTTTAATGTAGGCCTACTGTAATGCTGACGTTAATTAAAATTGAAGTTTAGGCCTAATGCTTAATCCTCATCCACATGGGTTATGAAAGTTACGGAATTGCATACATGAGGTCCATTTGGACCCCGACATTTAAAATGCATGTTTCGAGTGACGTCCAACATAAAAAATAACAGAAGCTTTTCATAAACATGATTACACAAATTTTTCATTAAGTTATTTTTATTTAAAGAATCAGGGCATTTTTATTTATTGAAAGTAGCATTTTATACCCATAGAAGTGAAATTTTCAATATAAGTTTAACTCAGTTTAATTCAAGAAGACCTGCGTGAAAAGAGTGATGAAGTCCACAAACCCTGGTATTAAACATCCTACGGTGGTTAATTCGTCAGACTTTTTGATCTATCACCGAGTTCGTTCTAGGCATGTAAGGTAATTTTGGAACCCAGATAAGTGAATAGACATTGAGGCTCCTAGTGAGATTTACCGGAGATTAATAAGATTTTGTGATGACAATCTTAACATGAATAATATACTGCAGCTGGTCAGTCCAGCGCCAGTCTTCAGATATAGGCTACATCGAGTGTTTCAGATCAATCGACAGGAGTTGCATCCCCACCAGAATTTTGTTCTGCATGCCTTGTCGAAAATGGCATTTACCTCTGAACAGCACCAATTCTTCATGATGCTCGTCCCTGGATTGTTGAACTTAAGAAGTTCTGCCACAAACAGCGCCCAGATGTCTATATTATCATCCAATTTATATGTTTTCCGTCTGTGTCCTCTGGTTTTCTTATTATCAAAACGAAGAAAACGCAAATAATCTATGAAACGATGAGAACATATGTTGCAGTAAAGATTGTCCATGATCGATATTCGCTTCATCACATCATCCTTATGTCTCGCAGAAGTTCGTGTTTGGCTCTTTATTTTCCAGCCAGTAGAAGGAGACTTAGGAACGCATTTTGTCGGCTGTCTTAATCGCATTCCACTCTGATATGAGTAAAATTTCATAGGGAGATGACTCTCTGAGCGTCTGAATTTGTTTCATTGGCCAGAATATCGACATCAACAGGTGAACTGTTTACACTTGTGATGTTACTTTCTCTTTTCTAAGTAGACACTTAGTAATTCCAGATGGATGACTGATAACATCTTTTTGGGCCGAGGCTATGCGCAGACGGAGGTGTCTTCGACCATATGCAACCACTGCGTGATGTCAGATCATTTGCAGTGTCTTCAGCAATCAGGTCTGGAGGACTGGTTCTATAACGACGCTGACGTCTAGGCCTACCTCTGCTGTGCCACGAGTCATTGTTCAACCACGAACCTGCCATGAGAGTGCAGTTTCTATATAAAATAGGCTCAAAGTTATCACTTCCTAGGAAACGTCGTCGATTTCAGATTCTTCTTCAACCGTCTCCTCCCTGCTGTCTTTGATCATTGCTCTGAATGTTATCTTCTTTGTCATCGATCATTATCGTCAGAACTTCAGCAAAGATATATATCGCGCTTCTTTGAGCCATTTTTGTAGGAAGGTGTCTATTAGGGGCCTACAACAGTTGCTATAGTTAGGTGTTCCAATCTTTACTAGAAAATGGTGCTTACATAATTCTGCATAAGTCCGGACCCCATTTTAAATTTAAAATTTTTGACCTGCGTGAAATCATATGCCAACCTATACAAGTAGGCCTATGCAGCTATTGATCGACGAAGGCATGATAGTTACATGAAATCATAATGTTATGCAACCCAGCCAACAATGGTTACATCTATACCAATATGGACCCCAGGAATGTGGATGACGGTTAACGTTGTGAGCATTCGTGATTGCCGTGATTGTCGAGATCATGGAATTTATTCGTGACCACGAAGGAGGAGGGGTGATGGTTTTTCTTAAATTTTCTCTTGTATTTTCGGTCATTCTTTGTTTTATATAGAGCTTTTAGTTTCATATTTTTCGATATTTAGTTTTTGTTTATGATTATGTGTTTAGAGTAGGGCCTATTGCTTTCACTTAATTGACTTAGTCTCAATGCAACTTGTCGTTGTTCTGCATTTCATGCAATCTTACACTTTACTATTAACCAACTTCTAACCTGCCTCAGAGAGAGATAACCTTGTAAAACCAGTGCTTTTTTTCAGCCGGAAGGCGCCGGAACAGCGTTTCGTCACCTTTTTTTTCAGCTATTAAAAATAATTTATTTCTTTTAATAATAAAAACAATAATTTAGTTATTTTAATTTAATTTCAGTATCGAGAACTGTTTTCAGTGTTTAAAGAGACACCTCCCGACCCCAAATCCCGTTTTCTCGGAATTTTATCCCTTCCATAAATGTTCAGTTCCGGAACCAATTGTTCAGTTCCGGTACCTTTTTTCTAGAAAAAAGCACTGTGTAAAAGTATACAATTACTTCACATATCCTTGGCCACGACCATAACAAAAACAGCTAGTATTTCAACATATCATCATAGCACCTTTGTGAGATTTATGAGGTGCTATGTAAATAGTTATGTGTAGGTACATGCAAGCATACATGCATCGCCCCAAAGTGCAAGCATTACAATGGATTCCCACTAAACGTAGAATCCATTTAAACATGTCTCACAGTTTACAGGTAGAAAAACACTGGCCAGCCAACCTATATCCTTACTCACTCCGCAGATTCACAAATATTGCACTTACACATCGAATGGTTTGACTTTTTATGCAGGCCGACCCAGAATCGGAACGGCAGACCTACTGTATTGGGTTCTAGGGCAATTCGGAGCCGGACAATTGGGAGCGGACAGTTCGGAGCGGACAATTCGGAGACGGGCAATTCGGAGCCGGGCAATTCGGAGCGGATATATTGAGCGGACAATTCGGAGCCGGGCAATTCGGAGCGGATATATTGAGCGGACAATTCGGAGCCGGGCAATTCGGAGCCGGACAATTCGGAGCGGATAGAATAGCGTCTAATCATGATCGCCATTCAATCAAAACTACTATGCATAGCAAACAAGTCACGAATTAAGTTTAAAAAGTTCTTCAGTTTCATTAGTCTAACCATAATCGCCATTCAATCAAAACTACTATGCATTACAAACAAGTCACGAATTAAAAGTTTAAAAAGTTCTTAAAGCTGCGGAGTGAAATTGCAGTGAAATGTAGGCCTACTAATGTTTCAATTGATTACACTGCTATGCATTTTAAAAGAAAGAATCAGATGTCTGATTTATTTTTACTGATTTTATACAATTCTGACATCCTGATTTCAAATATGTTGATGAAATTTGGCCATCACGTCACAATTTCGTACAAATCAAATTATAAGTTTATTGAATTTTTACATTATTGAGAAATTATTTTCTCTTTGATACACTGCAGAAAAAAATTATAAGAAAGGTTTATAAAAGTCCTGATGTCAAAATCTTAGAAACAGATGACAGTGCCCAGATGTTTACAATAATTTTATACAAAATATATGGCAAAATCTTGTATACAATGAAACTGAGACATAAGCCGTCTTAGGGACAGAAACGTGTTTTCTTAGATTTTCTTGCGTGTTCTTCCTTTGACGAACAATCTCTGTTCATCATCCAGAAATAGTCCATCAAATCAAAGGGGGTTTCCAGAGAGTAGTCCAAAAGTGGTCCAAGTCCGATTCCAGGAAACCAGATCAGGAGAGCCAGAGTAGCTGTCAAGGCGGGTGTCGTTTACGGCGAGAAGAATTGGAAGGCGGAGGATCAGATGAGTCAGGGTAGGAGTATTTGAAAAGGTGAGACTTCAGTTCTGAGTGGAAAGTCCGGGGGTGATAGATAGAGGAACAAGAGGAGGAGGATGAAGGACGGGTAGCAATGATGATGGAGGCACTGAGAAACTGCGGAATTCAGGAGGGAGATCATTCCAGAGGCGTGGTGCTGTGATGGAAATGGCTCGGTTGGAGAACTTGAGGTGAGTAGTGACTGGGGGTCGAGAAAGACTGAGATAGGACGATGATCGGGTCTGAATGGTGAAGAGATCACGAAGTTACTTGGGCTGGGAATATTGTAGGGAGTTGTAGGATAGTGATAGAACTTTCTAGTGGATTCGCTCTGTGATTTTTAACCAATGGAGTGATTTGAGGATAGGAGTGATATGATGATGTTTGGGCGTTCTAGTGACAGCTCTGGCTAGTGAGTTTTGGATAAGCTGTAGATGCTTGATTTGAGTGGATTCGAGGTTGAGAAAAAGAGAATTGCAGTAATCAAGCTTTGAATGAACAATGGAGGTAGCAATGGTGGAGGCAGTTTTAAGGTCGAGCATGGGTCGTATGCGTCGGAGGTCACGAATGTGCATGAAGCAGGAGCGCGAGAGGTTGGAGATGTGGTTAGAGAAGGAGAGGTGTGGATAAAAAATAACACCAAGATTGCGAACAGAGGAGTCAGCGGTGAAGGTGAGAGACGATGAGTTAGTCGAAAGGTTTATGGAAGGATCAGGGATTTTCTTGATTTGATCAGGAAGGCCTAGGATGATGAATTCAGTTTTGGAAGGGTTAAGGCAGAGGAGATTGGATGACATCCACTCTTAAATAAGGTTAACCACGTTGAGTAGTTGTGTGATGGCGGTGGAAAAAGAGTCTGGGAAGAAGGATATGAAGAGTTGGGTGTCATCTGCATAGAGATGGTGGTCGACAGAGGAGGATTTTATGAGATGGCTTAAGGGTGTGGTATAAAGGATGAAAAGTAGTGGATCCAGGACGGAGCCTTGAGGGACACCACAGGAAAGAGGAAGGGGTTGTGAGCAGTGGCTGGAGGCTTTAACAGAGAAGGATCGGTAAGACAAGTAGGACTGGAACCAGAGTGGAGCAGTATCAGAGACGCTAAAAACCAAGAAGATAGTCGTTGAAGAAGAAGGCTGTGATCAATGGTGTCAAATGCGGCAGAGATGTCGAGAAAACCCTACGTGATACAGAAAAAAGGATATCATTTTTGAAATCAGCAGACTAAAATCTTTTAGAAAAACATGTTTTTGGCAGAACATCAAAAATCATGCATAGCAGTGTTATATAAGACCACACTGTTATGCATGAAAATCTATTCCATGTTACGTTGTAAGTTTCATTAGTCATTTAAGTTTATGTTGTGGCTGCATCCGCGCAGGTACTCGATGCATGTGCGGTTACCGTAATCTAATACCACACTTCGCAGTCGACGGTCCAAATCCCTATATTTTTTCTTTCTCAGAGGAGGATCTTCTCCTGCAATTAGCCGCTCGACATTCAGTTGATTGATACTTTGCTCCCTTTGCAATTTGACAACTAATCGCGGAAGAGTGGGATGGGCGATCTGAACCGTGCGAATGCGCTATGCCAACCCTCGACTGCGTTGTTGGTGCGAGGATTTTCTTCACGGACAGCTTCATAGCAATCCCAAATGTCTGAGTGGAAACGAGCAGCATTTCTGCGTCGTCGCACTCGTCGTCCAATAAAAGTATCTTTTGCAGTGGATCTACTTCTGGGAATGTGTCAAGTCTTGTTAATTCTTCATACGCCGCTACTTTGTCGCTGGTTGGTACAAATGCCAGAGCCACTAGCATGCGGATGTGCATCGCATACTCTGGCTCGTTGTTATACGTGTTTGTGTAATGTTAAAAGAGAGTCATGTGACACATGGCCATACTGTGTAGTACTAAATAAAGGCCTTTGATGTCATTCTTTCTCAGTGAGGGAAAGATCAGAGAACGATTTGTTTGTTGCCACAAAATAAATACTAAATGGCTAGAAAGCCGTAAGTGCCCCAGCTTTGCATCGCCAAAGGCCTTTGATGACATTATAAAAATTGATACGTGAGAGTCCGACGCTATTCTATCCGCTCCGAATTGCCCGGCTCCGAATTGTCCGCTCAATTTATCCGCTCCGAATTGCCCGTCTCCGAATTGTCCGCTCCGAACTGTCCGCTCCCAATTGTCCGGCTCCGAATTGTCCGGACACCACTGTATTGCCACCATTTTTCGATCGTTTGCTTAGAACTATCACACTTTGTGTTGTCTCTGTCTTCAGAATCTATCAGACTTAGGTTCTCTCTGTAGACTTGTTCATTGTCATTCGCTATGAATGTCTCTTTTCGAATACAGAGTTCAATTACACACGATCGTTCAGTTACGTTACGATACACTGACTATAATCATTGTTGAGATGGCTACGACATTGCAACAACTATAACAACTTCTATTCTAGACTTCTTAGGATGAACGCCTGATGTCTGCTTAACACTAGACATGCCAGTAATTCCCAGTCTAAGCTTCATAAACACTGCATCTGACTAACTGCACGACTGACTTCTGACCGCTGACGATCACTCTCCAGACTACTCTACAGTATATACCGGCTTACATATCCTAAGCCATCTAGACCTCTTTGGTAAAGGTATCTTGTGATTGGTTGTTCAACTGTAGGACCTTACCTAGGATCCCTATACATGTAGATTGCCATTACGTCTACTGGAAGGTGTGACTTAGTCTAACCTTACCTAATATACTGAGTTACTGACCAATTGAACACTTTTCGTGACGTGGATGGATCACTCTTCCAGAAACTTCTAAAGTGTACACCTGCTTTCCAAATATTATTTTGTAGCCATCTTCTCTCGACTGATCTGAAACTCCTGAGGCAGCCTTCTTAGGCGCTGTCTAGAAGTTGGCCAGGTGGATACAGTTAATCTTAATCTACAGATGTCATCACATGTTATCCTATTTCATCTCCCTAGGCCCTAGAAGCCTCAGTGTCTGGTAACCTATCTGGGTTCCAAAATTACTTTACATACCTGAGTGAACTCTGTGATAGAACAAACCATCGATGAAGGCATTCTGTATTGTCCTAACCGCACTATAAAAGTTCTCAGATCAGATCAGATTATATAGGTTTCTTTCATTTGGCTCCCTAGTAATATGTATTGTTTAATTAGTAATTCACACTCTTGACAGTTGCGTTTTTTTTCATTTGAAACTAGGCCTTTAGCAACTTAAGCTCGAATTTTTAGAATCTGAAATGAGTTTTTTGTGCTTATTTACCACAGATTTCCTGCCAAGCAGATTCCTACTGGGACGGTTACAACTATACTTCGAGCATGAAAAGTGTGGCAAAATATTACGCCGCTCTAGAGGTTGAAAAATACGCTATATGTATAAATACACAAATACATACACACGTCTATATATTTATACACCCATGCATACATGCATACATACTAATACGCAAATATGGTTTTACGCACACATTTACATGTGCAAATATGCATATAAAATGCCTACGCTAGCGATCTAAATACAATTTTTTTGCAAATCATCTTTAAAGCCTTTTATACTGCTTCCCTGTTTTATTGCCATGCTTAAATTGTCTTTTTCTATTGTATTGCACATAAGCACATATATATGTAGTACATTGCGTAACCTCTCATGGCAACATCAGGTTCTGTTACGGAATCGGAAGATACGATGTATATTGTCACAATAATTTCTGATTGCCGAAAATTCAGAAAATGTCACAGTGATCGTTATGGCACGAACCTGTTCAAAGAAATATAGGATGAGTATTGGAGATTATGTTGGTCATTAGGCTATCAGTTACAGCGTGACCTGGACCCAAGTGGAAACTTTATGTAAACGGGGATAATTCCTTCTCATTGATTCAGGATGCATTTCCTCCATTAAGAAGAATTTTTCCGATACATGTCGTTCTAGTTCATATTCATACATGTCGTTCTAGTTCACTGCTTGCAACTACAATCGTACCCTGCTTAGGCTCTTTCGTGTCCTAGCAACGAACTGTGATTTTTCAATGAATTCACTAAGAAATAAAAATTGGAGCCTCTCTGTAGTTCTTAAGGCACACTAAGCAATTCAGAGATATGTGATAGATATGTTATGAATAGAAAGGTGTGGAACTGTGGATTCTAGGTGGATTATAGCTGTCAACAGCGTGAAGGAGAGTGAATAAACTGAGACAGCGAATTTCACTTATAGTTAGATATATATACCACATATAAACGGTTTAAGCAAATGTGACTAAATTTCCAACTAAACATCGTTAATCTGAATGTTGTCTATCTCAGAGCACCGTCGAGAGCTACAACATCAGTCTGACTAATGGACCCACGTACGACGTTACATTTAAATCAACTCTTCCGTTGACCTGTAGTCACTGCAATAATTCAGAGTGTTGCCAATACAATTTCCACATGGCGAAGGGTGACAGTACTGTAGCCAATAGCTATTGCGTTCTGTCTTGGACAGATGGCGACACAGCAAAAATGACCGTTTATTTTGTACCGGGAGCCACGCAAGAGAAAGAGTCCTTCGCGATAGTCTTCGTACCATACGTTGATGATCTAGCGACGTATGAGGGGCGTACGCTGTGGCACAACTATGTGATCCCAACAGTCAAAGTAAGCAAACGTTTAGTTTACTCGGGCGCAATTTTCTGATATCTAAGTATTTCATTTTTGGGCGGCTGCTTGTTGTTGTAATTGTAATTGTAGACGGATTTTCGTATCGCGCTGCTTCAAGAGACACGATTCAGAGACGCTTTCCATGGTGGTCGACCAGATGACATGGAATGGAATTCCCTGGAGTTGCGTCACTTCCTCTGGGTCTCTTCCTCTGAATTCTACCCGTTACTTAAGACTACTATCTTCCGCTTGGCCAGGGTCAGGAGAGCCTCTGAGTAGAGACCTCGAAATAGGGACCTGCGATCACAAATTTTCAGTCGAATCAAATCTCGATTCGAATCGGGGGTAAAGATTCGACTTCGAATCGAATCTCGAATCGAATCAGCGGGTACCAGTTGATATTCATAAGGCTTGATTGCACAGGCGTACCACTGTATCAATATATCAATAACTCTTCTGCAGTTTAAAATCAATTAAACTAAAAATTGAGCTAATTAACAGAATTAAAAATAACACCAATAATTTATGAGTTAAGTAAGTACATTCTTTATTGTACCAATTGCATAAGCGTACTTTGGTGTATGTATACATCTAAGCGGAATATAACCAGAGCTTCTCGTTTGAGGCGAGCGATCGATCGCTCTCCTTGGTCTCGTCTTGCAAAGGCATAGGCGTAATTTATGGTTGGTACGAGGAGTACCCGCACCCCACTTTTTGAACAATGCCAATTAATATTTTATTATTGTGCCTTCCTAGAGGTCGCAGTCTCCGCCTTGCTTCTTGTAAGAAATTGGTACCCCCACCTTTTAGACCAAAGTTACGCCCCTGTGCAAAGGTACGGGCGAGCGGTCAATTGCTCACCTAGCCGAAGGCGTCTCACCGTCGGTCGTCGCTCGATTATGATGATGATGATGATGATGATGATGATGATGATGATGATGATGATGATAATGATGATGATGATATTCGTTTATTGTTTACAAAGTAAACACACGCTGACAAACCGCAGCGTTACCGAATTTACATTAGGCCTAGTTTATTTTCTTGCCGCAGCGGTGAATGCGTGCCGTGACCTAATGACTACTGAGTGATCACTCTATTTTCGTGCAATATGATTGGACATAACAAGACGGTCGACACCTCACGCCGCGTGACATCATTCGTACAGTCACTAATTATATGCAGCTATACGAATACGATACACAAAATACGCTGTACGTGTACAACAGCTCTAGAGGTCGACCGCGCATCGCTTGCCTACTCAATCCAGTGCGATCGATTTTCAAACCGCCTACTATTGACAATGATGGATAATGCAGTGAAATTAATCAAATTTAAGTTCAATTTTTTTACTTTATCTCTATAGCTACAAACAATAAAGAAGTGCTTTGTGTCTATGGTAGGGTTGCCCTATCCGAAAACTAAAAGAAGCTATTTCTAGCATTGTACAATCGGATGATCTTCATTTTCAAGATCATTTGACATCTGTTGCCAATATTAATATCTCAGGGTCCTGTGAGGGCCAAAGAGAAATTTCCATTCCAAGACAGCTTCCTCTTGGTTGTGTAAATCCAACAAAGTCATGATCAACATCGTATGATCATCGTAAGACCATAGCATGACCTTGACGTTCAAGGTCACTGGCCTGTTATGGTTTATCTTTGGTTACGCAGGAACTCAAAGTGTCACAATGGCGCTCTGGGTATCTATTTAATGGGTTTTGAGGCAGTGCATATTTTAAGGAATTTAGACTACTGGGACAAAATTTTGGAACTCGTCTCTGAAAAACTTTCATCACCTTTTTTCTCGGAATTCATCTCCCAAAAAAGTTGGTGACCTATTTTTTAGGAAGTCATCTCCCGAAAAAGTCAGCTCCCGAAAACAATTGATGACTTTTTTTTACCAATTCGCCTCCCAAGAAAGTTGATGACCTTTTTTAGGAAGTCATCTCCCGAAAAAGTCACCTCCCGAAAACAATTCATGACCTTTTTTGGGAATTTCCTCATTTACTACTGGGGCAAATCTTGAATCTGTTGCAACATTTTGTCCCACTACTTATACTTTAACCATACATTGCATGGGACAAATCACCCTAACTACTGGGACAAATCCTAACACTACTGGGACATTTGTCCCACTAGTTATACAGTTAGAATATGCCCTGTTTTTAGTGATGGGCAATAGTTAACTAAAAAGTTGCTAACTTTTAGTTTAACTAAAAAATTTTAGTTAAGGAAGAAGTTTAACTAAAATAAAATAGTTTAGTTAAAACCATAGTTTAACTAAAAAATTTTAGTTGCTAACTAAAAAGTTTAACTAAAAAAATCAGCAATATGGAACTATTTTTCCACAGTGAACATTGAACACTGTCGGCAAAAAAACTTTTAACACTGCATGGTTTTAGCATTAACAGCCTGTGTTTTCAAATTCATACACTACTTACAGTACACATGTAACTGTATGCCAGAACACTACACATTGCATAGTTTGAAGGTGAAATTGTCATTGACGCTTTGCATTATTACAGTTCACTTAGCGTCTTTTATTGTGAAAATGTTTGTCGTAAAAAGTTGGAAAAAAGTTAGAAAAAGTTTAACTACTTTTTTTAGTTTAGTTAACTAATTTCCAAAATCAGTTGCCAACTTTAGTTAAACTATTTTCTGTTAGTTGGAAAATAGTTTTAGTTTAACTAAAAAAAATAGTTTAGTGCCCATCACTGCCTGTTTTGAGGGTCGTGGAATTCAAAGAAGGTATACCTAATATTGTACAATCACACGATGACCTTGTAGTAACTGTTGTAGGTCACTTTACCTGATTTGGTTGACTATATAATTGGTTTCTCTGAAACCACAAACGACAGAATTGTGACTGTGGCTTTTGTTTTGTGTAAGAATTAAAGCCCTTTCATAAAAAAGATTAGTCATGAAACGTTGTAATTCACAGAGGAAAATATAATTTGTGGCATGAAGGTTTAGCTGGATCCACTCAACCATCCATCCTTTACATAAAGCAAAAACATGGTGGAGGTTACTAATGTTGTCATGTCTTAGGATTGATGCGGTAACGTTCGCGCCTCAACTTCTAAAGCAACCACCATTCTGGGGAGTTTTTATGGAGGAGTGTACACTCTAAACCCGAACCTTGTCTTATAGTAACCTTAAGGTTACTAGAGCTTGTCCACCAGGCGGTTGGTTTAAACTATGCCATATGGTAACCTGGACAGGTTACTATTGAAGTAAGCTTTCTACGGTTACTATTTGGTAAGCAGAGGTTACTTCAAAAGTAAGCTGTTTATGGTTACTATTTGGTTACTAATGATACTTTGAGAGTAAGCTGTCTTATGTTACTATTTGGTTGCTAATGATACTTCGAGAGTAAGCTGTCTTATGTTACTATTTGGTTGCTAATGATACTTTGAGAGTAAGCTGTCTTATGTTACTACTTAGCAAGCTCATGAAACTTTGAAAGTAAGATGCTTAGGTTACTATCTAACAAGCTGAAGCTGACTTTGGGTTGTCCACTAGGCGGATGGTTTAAGCTATACCATATAGTAACCTGGACTGGGATACTACTTGGCCAGCCGGGGATACTTTGAAAGTAAGCTATGTTACTACTGCAGGCTCATAATACTTTGAAAGTCCGCTGTCCAGGTTACTATATGGAACCTTCAGTGTTACTTCCATGGACACTTGTAGGATTCTATAGCTGGAACCCTGAGATTTTTCAGTGATAAATTTACAAATGCAATCTTCAGCTTGATACTCTATGTCATAAATTTATCCATAATAACTATTCTCTGAGAACTATTTCTTATCAATTATTGATAATGCATTGTATTTGAAATGGTTTTTATTAGTGCAATATATTACCAGATATACAGAGACAAGAGTAACAGTTCATAACAAGTTTGGATTTTAAGTACGAGTTGTCCATGTTCCCTATTCACATTTTTCACAACAGTTCATTTTGTGCTTAGAAAATTTGGTGAGGCACTGGCTAAATCCATCCCTTCTCCACGTCCCCTGGATGTCAATGGTCTTCTTTTCTTTCGGGTTCTTCTTCGCTATCCTCGGTTATTTCTGGCATCCTTCCTCCGTCTTTATGGTTTCTGGTGCAATTTCGTCTACCTTTGTTCTCCGGCCAGTTCGTTGTCCGTCTTTGCTTTTGCTTTCACCTACAACAAACTCTCTCGCTTAGTTTTTGGTCTAGATAGGTGCGTCTCTTACGTTTTGGTTAGACATAGATACAGTATCTATACTTTATTTAGCTCAAAGCAGAAACATTATAAAACACAAAACGAAAAAAAAATATAAAAACAGAAAATATATACAAAAACACCAACTCAAGCTAACGCTCCCCGGAGGTGTAAGTGTTAAAACCTGCGATTGACATAAGACATGTTGTCCTTTACGGACACACCAAGACCACTAACCAGATAATTAAACTTGTGTCCATAACTGAATGTCAACGACAGCACGTTGAGTGTACCATCACCAGCAGTTAGCAGTTGTTAAGTAGTTTAAACAAGGCAATAACTCTCATAGATTTAAAGTCCAAACTGCCCAGCCCTACAATAAATTCTAGTACTGATTCCATGTATGAAAACCAAACAGTTTATGATACACATTATACCAGCAAGCGTTTAATTTAGTGAGCTGAAACTGGGAAACCTCACTAATACTGAGCCATCTATCTTAAAACTATTAAATGTTAGGCCTAACTGACTACTAAAAACACCACATTTATCTAGTAAGCCTGAAGGCCAACTACCGATGCAGATAGCAAAATAATATCATCTGCATACACGATGCATCCCAACCAGAATTTGTTAATACAACAACCCAGACCAGCTGCTCTCAACTCCACAATAATTTTATTAACAAGCATGTTAAACAATTAAGGTGATAGAGAACTCCCCTGCCTTACACCACTCCTAAATGCAATGACTTAGACATACTGCCATTCCAACATACTGCAGCGCTAGTTTAGTCTACCAGAATATCGACCACCCATACTGGGCAACCAGACATAATCGATGTAGCCTACCTTGAGATTCATCCATTGCCAGCTCAATACACCAGCTTATTCACGAGCGCTGCATCGCATCAGAGGAGTTGTCCAGAGATGCCAAGTAGAGGTTCAAGTGCGGTAGCTAGAAGACCAAAGAGAATTATAATTGTAATTACACATAGAGAAACAGCAAATAACGTTTGAAAGGAAGAACCAACCAGTTGCAGTGGCTCTATAATGGGGGCACGCCATCTGCAGGACATTGCCACCGCTGTCTGAGTTCTGCTGACATGGCGCTTTAGACAACAATAACAAAGATAGCGTTCTGCATAATAATAACAACAAAAATAATAATAATAATTGCTCTGTAACAGCCATCTCTCTGGTCATCTGCCAGTGGCCACTTGGTTGTTCCTCGGATGTGCACTGCTGCGGCTCAGTCTCATAGCTTTTCGGTTGTTAGCCCTTCCAGCTGGAACCGATTGCCTCAGGCCATTAGACTTGTCCTCCCCTCTCTCTCTCTCACTCTCTCTCTCCTGTCCAGTTCCGCAAGCGCTTGAAAACATTTCTTTGTCAGTGAAGACACTGACCCGGGTCGGAAAAGTACCTGGGTCATTCCGTGTGAAATCAACCAATTTTTTAACATTTTCCAACCTTCAACTTTAGATTTGGCTGAAAATTTTTCCATCTGTTTGGCCACCATTTTGAGGCACAAATACCAAATTTTATTCAAATATTCAAAAAATTTTACCGAGATATACCATCTTAAAGTGAGGTGGGGTAGGCGAAAATTTGTATCCGATTTCGCGAAATGTTCTCTGAGGCCATATTCAACATGAAATAACTCAAGAAGTAGAGCAGATAGAGGAATGAGGTTTTCACTGCTGTATTCAGAAAGTTGTTGGCAACCTAATGAGCCTATTAAATTGACTGTGTCTTGATTAGAGACTTTACAGAACAGCTGCCAATATGACATCTCAGAAAGCGCAAACTGTATTTTCTTGAATTTGCCAGACCAATATGAGGAAAAGCAGCAGCAACAACATTTTAATCTGTTCATATTTTGAACTAGCAAGTAATGGGCTCCTACTGGATGTACTTTACTGTGGTGTTTATTTGTAAATGAATTCATACTGACATGCTAAACTTGGTCAAACTGATGAACAGGGGTCAACTTCACCAGCTGATATTGGGAAAATGGACAACTGGAATTTATCTGAATTTCAAATTTCTGAAAAGTGCATGCCATAAGCTTTCTGGTAATATAAATTTCGTGTTGGTGCTCAGAAGCAATCAGGAGTTATGTTTTGTTGAATATTCGCTTTTTTTAGATGTCGCAGAAGGGTCAGTCCATGTGAAATCACTGAGGGCCTGTATATGACCTATCTCAGATTTGGCTGTAATTTTGCTATTTTGTAGCTTGATACGTTTGTACATCATATTGAAATTTTCAGAAGCCTATCACCATGTATCTGCATTGCATCGCTGACGGTAATGGTGGGGGGTTTGAAGCACTCGGGACACGTTTTTGAAATTGGTGACATGTTCAAAGGCCAGTATCTCGGGAACAGATCCACTTAGGCCTGCAACATTTTGTAATTTTGTACAACTTTTTGTGTACTTTCAGAAGTTGACCCCTGTTCATCAGTTTGACCAAGTTTAGCATGTCAGTATGAATTCATTTGCAAATAAACACCACAGTAAAGTACATCCAGTAGGAGCCCATTACTTGCTAGTTCAAAATATGAACAGATTAAAATGTTGTTGCTGCTGCTTTTCCTCATATTGGTCTGGCAAATTCAAGAAAATACAGTTTGCGCTTTCTGAGATGGCATATTGGCAGCTGTTCTGTAAAGTCTCTAATCAAGACACAGTCAATTTAATAGGCTCATTAGGTTGCCAACAACTTTCTGAATACAGTAGTGAAAACCTCATGCCTCTATCTGCTCTACTTCTTGAGTTATTTCATGTTCAATATGGCCTCAGAGAACATTTCGCAAAATCGGATACAAATTTTCGCCTACCCCACCTCACTTTAAGATGGTATATCTCGGTCAAATTTTGAAATATCCAAATAAAATTTTGAATTTGTGCCTCAAAATGGTGGCCAAACACATGTAAAAATTTTCAGCCAAATCTAAGGTTGAAGGTGGGAGGGTCTGGTTGATCTCACATGGAATGACCCACCTCTGATTATGAGTGGCGCTATATAAATTCTCGATTACAATTACAAAAATGGTTTACTTGTACATGTCGCTAAATAATAGCTGGTAAAAGCTTTTAACCTTCCCAATAAATCAATCAATGAATCAAAAATCTTTACTGCAGCCGACAACAGAAATAATAACAAATTAGTTTAGAGTACAGATTACATTCAAGGATACGCTAGTTAATGGCTCCAAAGGGTGGCCTCACAGGGATACAATCCCGCTAAGGGGGTGACACCATGAGCAAATTACACAGTTATAGTAATATGACTTGTTACATAATTTTCTCCCTAAATCCATAGCGTATAATCAGTAATGCTACTAATCTTCTGGGAGGTTACTTAGTTCTTTTTAAGCAACTTTCTTAACTAATATTCTTAACTAATATTCTTAACTAAGGGACTCTGTCCCCGAGCCCTGATGTGCACACCCCGCCCGGCCAACCAGGCGCCTGAAGGGAGGCCTGTTTTTTGCAGCGAAAAGGTCAACCATTCATCAAGTACGCTTTTAGCCTTATTTTGAATTCATGGCAATTCGACGAGGAGCGAATTTCTAAAGGTATAGTATTCCAAATTAGTGATCCCGATGCTTTAATACTGAACTCCCATGTATTTGTACGAGCTCTAGCAGGGCGATATGTTAGGGTGTGTCAATTTTTGAAAGGTCAATATTTAAAAAGGCACTAAGGATAAACTTGTGCAATTTCATGTGCAAAATCAACGTATGGGTGTAAATTTTGTTTTAAATGGGATTTACCTACTTCAATTAACCCTCAAATTTATCGTGGAAAACGCGTAAATAAACTGCTTTCATACGGGGCTTGCTGAAATATTTTAAAATGCTCTGAGAAGTCCGATATGTTTTTGTGTGTGTTAGACATCGTGTAATGTATTGTATGATATTGTATATACTATATTAATGTCGTTTACTCCCTGAATTATCAATTTATCTTGCACTGTGTGCAACATAGTTATAATAATGCATGTTATAATGTAGCCACTTTTTAGCATAATATGTGTATTAGGGTTATAACTTTTTTACAACCTCATGTTCCTGTAGCTTAGTTGGATGAACTTTTGCCTAAAAACAAAGGAATGAACTGTCATTTTCAAATCTTTTGAAAAAAGGTCACCCCGAAATAAAAAAAATCGATTCGTGTATACAGTATATGTCACTGTGTAATGTATTATGTAATATGCATGCATAGCGCATACTAACATGTATTATAATACAGGAAAGAATGAGCTAGAAAATTTGTATATTTGTACAATATTTTGTAGGTACATATAATACTTGTACAATATTTTGTGCATTGTACAATGTACAGCTGCACAATGTACATCACTGCTTATTGCTAAGAATAAATCGATGTTGCAGTTTGTCTTTCATGAAGTTCCCACATCACTTTGATTGCGCGTTCTGCGCACTGATTACTTCTTGCAATGGTATCTGGAGTACGGATGGATCCTGCTTCCAGTGATACTCCAATACCCACAATGCTTTTTTGTAAGGTTTCAATATTTCTGACAAGTTCTTGAAGTCATTTTTTTGTGTACATATGTTTAGTAAACCAACAGTCTGCCCAGTCATATGAAACGAATCTGCATATCTTCTCTAACGTTTTCCCTATTGTAAGGATAAGAATGAATGAAAGTATAGCAAGAATGGCTCTTGAATTCCACCTGGCATTGCTGATGTTTGGAATTTTCTTAAACTTAACCAGTGGAAAAAACCTTTTTCCTCAAAGATTCTGAACACCCGTGTAAGATGGTATAACAGTTTCATGTCATCTCTCCAGCCTGCTTTATCGAGGATTTCTTCTGTTCCATTAACAAACTGTACTTTCAGTTCCTCATACTTGTTCATCAGTTGAGAGATAAGCGGATATTCTATGTTTGGAGACCTGGTGTTACCACCAAGTTCCTCGTCCATGACCACCCTGAGAATCCTGTCCAGAACGTGATGATGGCAACTGATAAATTGTGGTTTGCTGACACCCATGCCAGAGAACAAAAGTTGAAATCTGATAACAACTGCATTCTTTTTCCCAATGTTAACACTGGTTGTATCAGCATTGGTCATCTTTGTTGCATTCCATAAGTTAATACAACTTATGGAATGCAGTCAAAAATTTTTGCAATTATGAAGCAATAGTTTCGGCATCACCATCTTTCAGACGCAGGCTTTTACTTCAGTTCTCTCATTCTTCAGTACCACACCCTGATATTCATTTTCCTCAATATGCTTGCCATCAAACTGTAAGGATCACTGTTCCATCTGTAACTTTTCAATAATTTCCTCCTTCAGTTTAGCAGCGTCTTTGGTAGCCTATTTGTAATTTTCTTGTGTGACACTGTAGGCCTATACTGCCACTGAATTTTTTTTTAATTAACAAGTTCAGTTTGCCCACAAACCATTCTATATAGATTATAGACCAATATTTGGATTCTTCTAGAAAGTGCTGAAAAGTTTTAGGAAGTTCCAGATAGCTGTAAAAGTTCTAAACAGTTCCATAAAGTTTTTATAAGAGCGACTACTTATGAGTAGTAAAGTTACATATATGGTGAATCAAACTTTTCATTTGGGGGTGACCTTTTTTCATAACTGAGAAGAATTAATCACTTTTTCAGTGTTTTTAAGCAAAAGTTCATCCATTTATGATACAGGAAATCGCTTTTTTGAAAAAAAGTCAAAAAGTTATAACCCTAATGTGTATATTCACTGTTAGATAGTCAGAATGTCCCATGTAAAAACAAGACTGCTAGCCTGGACTCATTTACATCACTTAGTGGGGTCAGGTAAACAACTTCCTACAGCTGAATTACCAACTGTCGGGGTTTTCTCATCAGATCTGGATTGTACCTGACTACCCTGAGAGAGATCAGTGACCAAGACAGACGGAATTACAGCTACGACCAACTTGTCACTGACCTGATGACTGGCATACTGCTAAATGGTGCAGAGCAAATTCAAAATTTACTCCGCCTGTTATAAATAGCCATGTTAGAATCAAATCAAATTTCGAAAAAGCCATGTGGGAGCGAGCAAACAAGGTGTTTTCAGGCAGAGCAAAGCCGGAGGAGAAAGATAGGTTTATGGAAAAGCTCGACAGACTGATGGACATACTTATCTGCAAGTTTGAGATCAAGACTTGTACTGAGAACTGCCACTGAGGCACCTAGTGACTGCTTTAGATGGCAAGACAGTAAGCAAGAAGTGGTCAGGTTCCTTAGGAAAAATGTTGGATTCTGTAACTGAGCTAGACATCAATCCTGATTTTGCAAAAGACTGTGTTGGTCCTGCTCTCCCTCAGCTCAGCGATGAAGTACTTAAGCACAGATCAAAGCTATGGCTACAGGATTCTAACTGCAGTTAGGATAGGAGTTTTGCCAAAGGATCTGATTCTGTTGGAGATAGGACCTGTGTCCCACAGCAGTGGTTCACAACAACTCTCAGGTTCATGAGAATTTGGATCTCAAAGCATAATCTAAAAGGAAATAATCTGAACAATTTGAGGATGATTGTGGAGTTCTGTGTTGGGGTGTATAATTATAGTGAACTGGTTCAATATAAAGATAAATAGCAACTGGACACAAGGACCCAGGCAACTCCTTTTCCAGCTACAAGTGCTCAAAGAACAAAGTGAAGTGGTGAAGACGATTTTCATGCCTACAGTGAAGAGGTCTGCTTGGTATGGTTTTAGTGAGTCTGTGCTGCAAGCAATGTTGTGCAGTGATGAGGAACAGCAAAGAAGAGATGCAGTGGAGAAGCTACTGAAGATCAGAGGTGAAGGCGATGAGATGACACAGCTTGGAGACAGCAGTGTGAGACCCAGGAAAACACCAACCATCAACCCTGATGCGACAACACTCTCGCAATTGATTGACCTGAGCTCTGGAGCCTCCGAGCCTCCTGCTCCCTAACAACAGCAGAGATCAAGGCTTTTGTTGACAACCCAATTATTATTATTCATTCATTCATTCATTCATTTTGATAATTTATATAGCGCCTCTTCAAGAAACCTACTCAGAGGTGCTCCTAGTCCAGCCACGGCCAAAAAGGGAAGTCTTAAGGAGGCGGTAGAAAACAGGCGAACTTCCTCGTGGAAATAAGCGCAAAAAAGGTGGGAGCCCATTCCACAAAGAGGGGCCAGCCACTGAGAAGGCACGACGCTGTTTAACTGAGGAGCGGGACCGAGGAACTAACAGCTCACCCCCAGTTGTAGAACGTAGAACTCGACGGGACATTAGGCTAGAGAGCGGACAACAGAGATCAGATAGGTAAGACAGAGCTTCACCAGAGAGAGACCGCCAAACAAGAGAAGCAATCCTGTAGGAGATGCGCTGTGAGGCAGGAAGCCAATGCAGGACATCACGCATATAAGCTGAAACTGGTGCATATTTTGGGATATGGGCAATGAGCCGAGCGGCAGAGCGAAGAACCCGGTCAAGCCGCCCAATTAGTGTCAATGGATGTCCAGTGAGAACAGAGCAGCAATAGTCAACTCTACTGGAGATAAAAGCGTGAACAAGGATCACTGCCGCGTCATAAGAAAGGGACCGCATTACAACACGCAACTGCCGGAGCTGGTAGTAGCAACTCCGGGTAACCAAATTAACATGCTGAGAAAAAGTAAGCTCTTGGTCAATTGTTACACCCAGATCCCGGATAGTGAGCGAAAAGGAAACATGGGGGAAGGCCTCTGCTAACAAAAGCAGGTCAACCTTTGTCAACTGTCTGCGACCACCAAGCCAAATAAACTGAGTTTTAGATGGGTTCAGCAGTAACCGATTAGAAGCCATCCATCCAGAAAGGGTGTCAATGGCATGGCACATCAGGCCAACAGAAGCAGCTGCCTCTGTGGGACGGCAATGGATGTATGCTTGTATGTCATCAGCATAGAGGTGATGCAGTAGCCCACAAGACTGCAACAAGGAACTGATATCAGAAGTGAACAGAATGTAGAGTAATGGGCCAAGGACAGACCCTTGTGGAACACCAAACAGAGCAGGAACCCAGGAGCTTTTATATAGCGCCCCTTCAAGCTGCTCTACTCAGGAGCGCTCCTAGTCCAACCACGGCTAAAGAGAGTAGTTTTCAAGTTTCTAAGAAACAAGGTACAGTGAGTCATAAGTGGTTCCTGACTGGCCATCATACACCCAGTCTGTGGAAAGGTGTGTGAAAATGACAACTGAGGCTGCTGCTCATGTGTACAGTCATGAGAGGAGGAACCACTACATCAAAGGCCAAATGGTCAGTCGAGAGCTCATGGGCGGAAAAAGAAGCAAGCAGGACATGATGTTTTTGGTTGATTTTCTACAATTCCATTAATTTGACCTCACATATGTCATCTGCTATGACACTATGTGGTTACAGATTTTGTCGAGTTCTATTGCACGTTCAAATCAATAGTATGTAATTATAGCTAATTTGAACTGTAAATTGAAGTAGCTATGGCTCCTTTTAAGCTGCTTCTGAAGCTAGATTTGGATTCAGTATGCAAAACGACACAATTTTATCACTAGTAGTTTGTGAATTCAAAAAAAAATAATTTAACCCCTCAAATTGACACACCCTAGCGATACATTGTACCACTCCTCGTATTATGTATGTGAATCTGCGACCCCATGGTGAAATATCCCATAAATGAAGCTGGAAGCAATCCGTATTTATAGCGATAGAGGAAATCCCCTATTTGTAGGGCTCTTATCTGCTTAATTTTCAGCAGCCCGAGGTTTTTGAATATTGGGCCAGAGTGTGCATGTCGGTGGGCCCCGTCTACTATCCTTGAATTCAAATGAATTGACAACTCACTGACATCTCTAGCACACCATAGCCTTATTGCAAGAAAAAATTATGACTATCCACCGCTTGAAAATTTACAAAACAAAACAATTATTGTTACCAAAGGCATATGGATGAAATGTGTCCTGCAACTTCTTTGTTTTTCTAAGCAGTGCAGTCAGGATATAGGGCAACAAGTGAACTGCACACTCCATTTCAATAGCTATAAAAAAGAAATACATCAATTATTTAATAATATGATTTGTTTACTTATAATATGATTACATAATGAACATAAAATCGGATGGCTTGTCACTGTGTAAATAAGAGATTAAAGTCACTTTTCACGAGAACGACTTGAGCGCCCTTAAGCACCAGGAGCATAAAACTACTTTCGCAACCATGCCCTGCCGATGCAGCCTAGATACATGTTTATAATCCTTTAACAAAACAAAGCATGTCTGGAACTGTGAAAATTGGTCTCTGTACAATATTTACAAATTTAAAGATTACATACTACAAGGCAGCACCACCCAGATTCTTGCATACTTGGAAGGAGCACAACAAACTGATTATATTAAAAAATTTCAGCCTGTAGCTCATTTTCCAGCCAAGGTATGACAGTCCAAACTTGGTGGAACACGCCGTTTTCTTGCGATCCGTTTTTTGCTTATCAACTTCAAAAATTAATATCTTGGCCAAATGTTGAGATAATCTGCTAAATGTTTCACTGTAATTCTTTATTTTGCATGTAGTTTATGTACAAAAATTAAGAAAAATCCAAAGGAGTGGTGGCAAATTTTTATTTGTACTTCTTGATTTGATGTGAAATGACCCTGGTATGGACTAAAGTTAGGAGAATGTTTTGGAGAATGAAATGTTTTTAAACCACATAAGGAAAAGGCGTTTAACAACCTTAAAACTTTTTTATTGAGATAGGAGATGGATCTAAATAAAGTTAGACAGGCTGTTGATGTCCAGGTCAAGTTTCTTAAGTGAAGGTGTGATTAAAGCAGATTTAAAGCATGATGTAAAGCAGCTATGAGCAAAACGTGTGTGATAGGGCAGGAGAAAACATCAGAGCAAGAGACAATGAGTGATGTGGCCTACCTTGAGATTCCTCCATTGTCTGCTCAAGGGCACCAGCTTATTCACGAGCACTGCATCGCATCAGAGGAGTTGTCTAGCTATACCAAATGGAAGTTCAAGTGTGGTTGCTACAAGATCAAGATCAAAAATTACAATTATAATTATGCAGAGAAACAGCAAATAACGTTTGAAAGGAAGAACCAACCAGTTGAGTCCTGTCTGAGATGGCGTTTCAGATAATAATAATGATAGTGTTCATAATAATAATAATAATATTATTATTATTAATTGCTTAATATGAGCTATGCTCTATAACAGCCATGTGTTTGCAGTTTAACCACCTCGTGTCCTAACAAGGATAATAAGCCTCACCTTCATCCTTGGTCCAGAAATGGGACTGGTAACAAGTGAAAAAATGAAAGTGCTCAGTTACCCATAACCAATATGGGCCCATAGAAGGTCAGTTGAGCACACAACTGACTTCTGTGTTGTCTTCAGATATACTAACCTTCTCGTCCCAAAAACTCTCCTTTTAGCCTGGAAACTCAATTTGCTAATATTAAGGATTGGACCTCCTTGAACAGAATGACACCTAATCTTTCTTCTAAGACCAAAGAGATTATATTTCACAGAGTCCAAGACTCTTTTCTCTTCCGGATCCTATCAACAATGTTTAAAGAGTCAAACTTATTAAAATACTTGGTGTTCTATTCAGAGAAGAGTTAAAAGTTGATCACCATGTGACATTTGCAGCCAACATCTATACCCACTAAAACTCCTCTGAACTCAAGGAATGCCTACCACTGAACCAACATTTCCAAGCCCTTTTTGTCTCCCCAACTATACTTATGCTCTTCCATCCTGAGGCTTCCTGTCAACGGAACTGGGTGGAAGAATTTATTCGTTTTTGCACAGGGCTGGGTGCAGCACCTCTTGAGCGGTGACAGTTTAACGCTGGTGAAGATTTTGTAGAAAACTGAACTGAAGTTCTTTAAGAGCATCCAGTCACCTCATTACTGTCTTCCCATTACTAGCTGCAAAGCACCTTCATGATCGCCCACAAATGCATAGGCTACACTGACAATAACCCTACGCCCTAACCGACCCTCACGATGCAAAGACACCCACCCAGCTAGTACATATGCACCCCGATTGTACATGTTCGCCCTAGTGTCAAGGTGCGACCTCTTGTCACACCGTAATACATAGTCCCTTGAATTTGGGTCAAACAATAACATTAGAGGGACCTCATAGCGCAAGTTTACCGACACCAACCCAGATAGTACATAGGCACCCCGATTGTACATGTTCGCCGTCTTCTTTACATAAAATACAGCAATAAATTATATAAATTTGCGATTAAGGTTACTTACTTCATTCTTCAGAAGTTCTCGATATTGGTTTTGCTTCTCGATATTTTCCACGGTTACCGATAGACCAAATAATCTCCGCCATTATATTTGATAACGACCACGAGGTAACCGCACCGCTCACGTATTTATGCGCATGTGTCACACTGTCACTGCGCTTAAACCCAATATAGTCCGTTGCACTTGGCAAATGTGTACGTGAAAAAATTAAATATTGCAACAACTAGCCTTCATTTAATTACATTGATGATATTGCGCAAAATCTTTACTTAGTTACCTATGACTAATTTCCACTATTAACAATTTTTAGGCGCTCAGAACTATTCTCGGTTAAATAAGTAAGCAAGCAAAGACCATTCACCAGCCTATTCACAAGCACTACATCACATCAGAGGGGGTTTCCAAAGTAGATAATTAATCGTAATCGTAATCGTAATCTCCAAACTTCTAAAGCGCCACTCGAAGGCGAAGCGCAGGACACCAGCCTATTCACGAGCGCTACGTCAGATCAGAGGGGGTTTCCAGGGAGTAGTCCAAAAGAGGTCCGAGTCCGGTTTCCAGAAGGCCAAACCAAATCAGAGGAGGTTTCCAGAGAGTAGTCCAAAAGAGGTCCAAGTCCGATTTCCAGGTGCCAAACGAATTTTCTGCACCCACAATTAAATCGTTGACAATGGAAAACGTCGTCTTGGCAAGTGCTCGACAACCCTTTTCTATACCTGATAGTAAAATTAATAGGCCTATAACTTTTGAATACTAATTTTGTGACTTTAACGTATTTTTATGCCCAAGGCATTTTAAAAATGCCTTGGGCATGGGTGCTTCAAGAAATGCCCTGATAAAGCTTAGGCCTATCTGTTACAGAAGTGACAAGTCAGGTCAAAATCCCATCGGTAAGAAAAACCAGAAACGTTTCTAAAGTTATATTTTGTCAAGCTTGCCAGGCGAATGCATTTGTTCCTGTCGTGATGTTAAATATTTATGCCATCGTTCTATATAATGCAGTGCACGTCCACGTGTTAGCCTAGATGCCACGAAGGCTACTTACTTATTAACTTTGTTTGCATTCACCACGCAACGGCAGGCCTATGTTAAATGTAAATGTAAATCTCCGAAATTTCTCAGCGCCACACAAAAGCCACGTCAGGACGGTCAGGGAGACCGGATTAAACTCCGGCGCTATATCAAATCAAGTCCGCAATAGCCATGTCCGCCTTGTCCGTTCCGGTGCCAGGCCAAAGTCCGGGGAGGTCAAGCCGAGGAGACAACAGGGTGCTACGGTGGTAATGTTAGTGTTTATGTTAAAAACCACGAAAGTTCAGCTATATTGGAAAACTAGTTTAATAAGATAAAAACCGCCGAGAAAGAAACACATTAAAAATCTATCGTTTTGCTAGTGTTTATTTCACAACATAAATTAATAAGTTTTTGCTAGTTTTTTTTTCAAATAATAAAAAGATTCCATCGGGATTCGAACCTGCGAAACTTTTCTGACTCCGATGTTTACCCTTCGTCTCTACTTGATGAGCTACAGAGCGCACGCTATTAGGGTAACTTTTAACCCATACTCAACGCTAACTTTGTCTGCCTGGCATGTATTTAACTGTATACTATCTGCCTAAATATCCGACTGTGTAACTCTGATTGGATATTATCATGTTAGTTATTTCTCTGTCTGACTGCGTGCGTATCAACTTAGGAGTTTGAACTGGAATTTCAGCTGAATTGTTTGATGCCCGGCGCCGTGTTCGATGTATTAGTGCGCATTCGTATTTATAATTTAAGTAGGCCACTACCACGGTTTTTCAGAATGTTGCAAACTTGTTTTATTTTCCACGCCTATAGCCTATTTTCACTTATTTACAATATTAAATTAATTTACATGTGTTTAGTTGCTCTTTATAATTATTTTGAATTGTTTGATCCCCTTCGTCAGGGTACTCGATAGTGTAGTGGTTAGCGCGCTGGACTGTCAATCGAGAGGTCGATGGTTCAAATCCCCGCCAGGGCAAAAATTTTGCTTCGAGATTTCTGTTCCACCCGCACCTTCTAGCCAACTCAGATATGATGAGTACGCTGACCGTACACTGTCAGTGGGAAGATGAGACGGCGATGGAGGGAACTGGCCACCCGCCCTCATATGCCGAGGCCAAGAAAATTAAGTAGCTAACCCTTCATACCCATGGCTGCCTCAGGACTAGCTTAAGGGACTGCACTTCGTCTTCTTCTTTTTCTTCTATAATTATTTTTGAAATATTATAGTCGCTGTTTACCAGAGTTGTGCCTGAACTACATGTTTGATACATGATGCAATAGGCTAATATTCCCTGAGCAATTGTTCCGAAAGCGACAATTCCATCTCAATTTTTAAAATTTAACGTTCCAGAAAAGTTTAATTGGTATGCATATGTGACATGTTTTAGTCCACAAAAATAGTTTTCAAGAATATTTCGCTCATTGTCGTATCAATTAAAATACATACACTTTTACTTGGGAAATGTAGCGTTTTATTATCTATAGGGCCTATTGCCTATAATATCCGGCAATTGGTTCTATTTTTTGTGCTATTTCACAAAGCCAAAAATATATTTGTTTATTAAATTTTACTATTCTAAATTAATTGTATTGAATTTTCAATATTGTAAATTCTCAAGCATTATTACTCTACCTACTTTGAAGTAACCAACTCGCCAGATCCTCCAATCGCAGTCTATAAGTAACCTCAGGTTACTACAGGGCGGACTAATAACCTTGCTTACCAAATGGTAAGACACGTTTTTATTTGGCAGGGTCTGGTAAGCTTATTTCTAAGTGTGTAGGCCTACATAAGCGTGTTGTTTTTACCTTTTGTGCCCTTATCTGGTGTTCGAGGCGACGCCTCGAAAGTTTCTAAAAACTGCTGTCACAAGTTATCAGATTCAAAGTCTAAAGTGTCTGGAGTTTCATCTAAGCCTATTTTATATGTACGCTGCATATTCTAGTTTATACAGTCTTTACTGTTACCTCTGCTGGAAGATTTAGTAATGATATAGCTTGCAAATTTGTAATGGCAGTTGACGTTTTTTGTTAACAGATGGCAATTCTTCCACAGTCAGTACCGTATAAAACATGCCATTCAGTCACCGATCCTCATCTTCTTACCTTTGATGGCGTGTGAGAATAAATTCGTGTTCTTACTGCCTTAATTTTGCCTTAATTTACAAATGACACGATATGTTCTTTGCATTCTTAGAGTTATCTTGTCTTATTATTTGTTTTGACTTTCGACATCGATATGCATGTATCTGGACCTTTCTTTATAAAGCGTACTTTATAATACTATCGCTAGTCCTGGCTCATTAATGAGTCATTATCCACTCACGCGATCTCTATTATTTTACCAAATCCGAATCCAATTTAGTCGATTGCAATCTTGACGTAATGTAATTCTGATGCAGCTCATGTAAATTAACTTTTATCTGGTTTTTTCCACAACTCATTTCTCGAATTTTCTTTCAAATCGTGCATGTCCAATTAAGAAACCTCAGTCAGTCTAGTACTAGCTTATTGCTATTTCGAACAACTTTCAGTTAATTGATTTTCCTGTTTTTATTGATATTTTCTGTAGTCTGGCTACTAGTTTTTCACATAGAGCTGATTGCAAAGAGTTATATTATATCAACGCATGATCCTAACCTAGTATCATTACGCAGATGCCTTCAGTACAACACAACCGTAATTTGATAATGCTCTTCTTACAAACTTCAGAAGTGCACATTGAAGACGGGCAAAGTTAAGAACCGTAAACAGACCAGAAGAGATAAGTTTTCAGTTTAGAGCGAAAGAGAGTTCGGTCGGAGAGTTGCAAACATGGGGAGGCCGAGAGCTCCAAACGGAGAGAACAGCAAATGAATGTAATGTCGGCCACAGACAAGCAGGGGCGGCGCCAGACACTTTTTGTAACCAGGGCATAGCCAGGGCAGTCATGCAAGTAACCAGGGCAGAGGGCGGCGATTCATGGCGAGCGTGGTAGCTGTTTTTCCTGAGACATTCATTGTTTTGTAGGTTGTATATTTTTCAGCACTGGAGCGATGTTCTTCGGAGAACATGCGTTGGAGAAATGCGTTTGACTTGTTATCCGACCCAGTGCACCTGTTCCAGGCACGAAACCACTGTGAATAAACACTTGATCCTTGCGTCGTTCTTGTGGTTCTTGCCTGGTAGTCATGACAAAATGACGACAATAGAAGCAATAAGCAGAATCATTCACTTTTGAGTATTCCAACCAGCTGTACAGCTTGAACCATGTGTAATCAAATCGCCGCTGTGTCGTCCCAATTACGTGACTCGGATAGGTTCTTATATACAGTTGCTTTGGGCCATCATCCTCTGACTGCGATAGATCACTTGGACCGGGTGCGACCGGGTGACAGGACTGAACTTGCACAGGTGGTCCTAGTACGTCATCAGCATGTTCACCGCCAAGCTCGCTATCTTTAACACTTTTACTTAAATTAAAATCAATGTGAGAGTCCAAGGTTTGAAAGGATGCGTTGGCAACAGGACTAGCTTCATCTGTGGCTCCTTCGCATGTCAACTCCACGTATATTGTGTGTCTACAACCGCCCAACGCAAAAGTATATCGATTTGTCATAGATAGGCCTATTGTATGGATAATTAATGCAGTAATAAGTTTATATGCGTGGAATGTATGGATGGGATGAACCATATGTATTCATATTTATATGTGCTGCCGTGACTGCAGTGACTGCAACTAAATGGCTACTTTTCAGTATGGATCCTCGTGTGCATTTGCAAGCTGCCATCCTGTGTGAACTATTTATGGCAGTGATTACAGATTAATGGTTTCTCTCCAGTTAGAATCCTCATGTGTGTTTGCAACTTTGCAATTTGCAGTCATATCATTAGCCTAATTGATTATTGCATTTGCATTCAATTCAATTTCTTCAGTTCAATTCAACTTTATTGATCCGAATTCAATGCAAAAGTACAGTAGGCACCAATCGGAATGTAACACTTTCCGGATACAATATTGATTATAAGTAAACTAAATGGTATTTCTTCTCCACTCCAGTAATTGCAGTTAGATATATATGAGTACGCCAAAGTCCTGACAGCCACGTTGTGGTGGGGAATCTATATTATAGGTTGATACTGGTAGCTCTTTTAAGTTTCAAATGATATTTTTATTAATGAAATTCATTCATTCATTTTATGAATAGAATTGAAAATGCAGATTTGCGTTACTTTAGCAATTTTACGACTATTTTCACGCAATATGATGCCATAATCACGTACGGTACATTCAGATTAAACGAATAAAGAATCGGGCGGCGACGTTGTTTGTTAGGCTGGCATTTCTATGCTTTGCGTTAAATTACTTACCGTCGTCGGAAGGTAAACGCGAAAGAAGAAAGAAGTCGTTGCTTCGGACGGAGGGAACAGTAAGTAAGTAATGCTGTTGAGGCAAAGCAGGTCGTTACATTTACATTTAACTCACTCATTATAACGAATTATAGCGCCCATATTTTAATATTTTTCTAAGAATATAAAAAATACGTTCCGAGCAAATTCTGGACAGGGTAAAAATACTGGCAGGGCAACGACCAGGGCAAGGACCAGGGCAACGACTTTTTTACCAGGGCATATGCCCTGGCTCGCCCTGGTGTAGCGCCGCCTCTGCAGACAAGACGTGTAACAGAAACAAAATACTTTTCAGCAGATTCTGACCAACCGGTTAATAAGTAAGTAAGTAAGTAAGTAAGTATATTCTTATACAATGATACCTTTTATTTCAGCTATTTCGACAACTATTTGGTTGGAGATTTCTATCTTGTGACAGCAAAGAACGATAATCAGTCCATGGAGGTATAGTGCCATGACTCGCTCATCTTAGCCACATTTTCTATTTACCTGTTTACTCGCACCTCTTGAGATCAGGCAGATAGCTACTGTATTTATGCAGTATTTTGGGAGGTTTTAAAAGGCGCTACGTAAGTGCCTTTTTGCAACCATGCATACTGCGACAAGGAATGACGCGACCGTACAGACTGTTCGTGCTGTACTGCACAATAGTTTCCTTCCCAGCTGATAATTTTCGAATTTCAGCCATTCAAACATACTTTATATTGATTTTAATTCGTCCTTAGGTTATTTACACCTTTGGTAAATATAAAATAATAATAATGTAAGATGTAAATGTGATTGTATTTTATAACTTCTTCCGCGCAGGTATCTAATGGCTCATAAAAACCTAGCCGTAATCCAGAATATCAGTCCGTGAGAGTACGGCAGATAGGCAGTCTTTGGTGGTTAAGCAATTTCATAAAGGCAAGTCTTAAATTGAGAACGAAATAACATAAGCGACACATACAGGATGAGAGCACTAAAGTCTAATAGAAACAATTCTAGTTTTACATAGGACCAGAAAAGACAATCAAATGGACTTTGTTGAATAATAGTTAGTCTGGGAATAAGGACTGATTTTAAGAAATGTGTTTGGCCAGAGTTCAATGCTGTATAAACTGCAAGCCCCAAGTTCGGTGCAGCTAGGTGCTGAACATCAAGATGGAAGTCTCTTCAGTTGTGAGACCTGGACAATAACTGGTACCTTGAATAGGAAGCTCGATGTCTTCGACATGAGGTGTCTCAGAAGGATCCTGCGCATTTCCTATAGGGATCACATCAGCAACCTGACAATCAGGAGAGGAACAGCAACGACACCCGCGGATGCGCAGAATGCATTTTTTTCAGACAAGCTACACGGTTCGCAGAGGACGTCACATGACATATTGTCAAACGAAATGTTTATTATGATTATAATCAGCATAGCAACAAATGATTGCAGAGTGAATAATTATATGATCAGCACAGTGGATGACTGTCGAGCAGTGTTCTTAGTGGTGTTGTGTATAATGTAAAAACAATAGACGACGAAGTACGAAACCCTGCGAACACCAGAGTCGACAAAGCCTAAAATGATTAATTACCATTTACACATATTCATTGAGTGCGTCGATTAAGATAAGTACTAAAGCAATTCAGTGCAGGACCAGAGATCCCAAGAAGAAGAAGAGTGTACACCACAGTATCAAGAGCCCCAGACAAGCCAAGAAGAACAAGTGCTCTCACCGTACCTTTATCGAATGGATCACATGATGTCATCATGAACAGCAAGAAGCGCGGATTCTTTTGAATGAAACTAACGATATGCCGACTGAAATGGGGAGATTAGAGGATTTTAGACATAATTTGTTCGTCAAGTTCGACAGAATGTTTCCTAAGCAGCGGATTAACTATGGCATGAGCAGATACAGATGAAAAGTATCCCGCATACAATGAGAAATTGATGACTAACACATTGGTTTGACCCAGGACATGAAAGCGGACCAGCAAAAGCGATAGCCAAGCGTTGATGACGCCCTCTCGTCTTTCTTCCAATCGCACTAGGTCATGTGCAACAGCGCAGACCTGTGCAAAAGCTTGTTTCATCTGCATATCTAACTAATTAAATCGTTGAAAGTTGTGAATCACCAAAACCTTGTGGTTGGCCTTAAATTAATACATTGGGATTAGTTACTTTTATTCCCACATGACAATTCAGTATTCTGGCCACTCTCATTCATGGCATTTAAAATGAAGATTAACATGTGTCCTTTAATCCTCATCGCATATTTGGCTATTTTCCAGAGTTGAGATTTAATCGATGCGTGGTGTTTCTTAACAGATTCAGACCCGTCTCGAAACATGTAATGGCGGCAAGGTTACCTGTAACTGCGGCGTCATCGTTCGTGAAGGCAACAGCGCATACATGATAAGTATTTGTGAAGCAGGACCATGGAATGAAACTGTTCAGAGAAGTCCAACAGTTGTTCGACTTCTCTCCCAAGATCCAGAAGATTCGTCTACAGTTTATATTGATGAAACTGGCCTAATATTTAGCGTAAGTGAAAACTTATATGCTAAATGTTTTGTCTAAATTTCGCTTGCGCCGTGTAAACTTCTTAGCAGAAGTAGGCCTACTCCTTTCTACCTTGAGTCACTCCGTGTATGTAGCCTACTACTATCCATAGCCTACGCTCTTTAGGTACGGGTCTTCTGGCACAGCTATGCGTTCTCTTGCATTCCACAAACGCTCAAGGAAGGAAACGACTACACCCTCACAACACTGTTTCTTACTGGTTCTAAAAGAATGCTGATGCAGTGCGCGGCAAGCCGTCTTCTCCATAGCCTAATTTAATAATTTTACTACTATCATGCCTTATAATGCTGGTCTATACATAGATGATGGAAATTTAATAATTATAACCATCACATATACATTTTAATCTATACAATTAAATTGACATAAAACAAAGATTGTTGCGAAATAAAAGAAGATTGTTACATCTTCATTAATAGCAATGGACTTCATTTTATTAGTATTATCATTAATATTATAATTATATTTACTATTATATCTACAACTGCTGTACTATTTTTGTCATTAGTATTGTTGTTGTTGCTGCTGCAGCTGCTGCTGCTGTTGTTGTTGTTGTTATTATTATTATTTTTTTTTACCCGAGGTATCAGTGATCCCTCAGGATTTGGAAAAAATTATTTAGGAGCAGGTAATAAAAATATTATTACTATTATTATATTTATTAATTCTTGTTCATGTATCGGCAAATTTCATATATGAATAGAGATTCTTTGCCTGTAATGGTTACCTTACACATGAAATATGGCTTAGTCAGCAGAATGTAAAGTATAAAAAAAATAATAAATGTGATTTGCAGTGCAATTATTTTGCGTACATAGGTTCGAATGCCTTCAGGACTTCGAGTGGAAGTTGATCTAAGAAAGCCGTGGTTCAGTGTGTATGTTTATATTCCGCCTGAGTATCATGGGAAGACGGATTCTGCTTCTATGTGTGGGAATAGCAACAACAACCCATCTGACGATTCCGCCACAAATCTCGAGCAATTCAGGTCAGACATTAATGAGCATAAGAATATTCTTCACTTGAGTCATGTGTTTACTGTTTAACTTTTCCAAAGTACAGAACAGCTTACGCAGAGGAACCACCTATAGGCACACAGATCTGGTTCCGAAGCGAAGGGTAGAGACGTGTATAGAGGATTTGAAGTAATAATTGAAGCTATTACAGGCTTGTATCCTATGTCAAGTTGTAAGGAGATTCTGTTGGATGTTAATGTCGGATGTATCATAGTGCAAATGAAGACTTCAAAAGGCATCTTCACTAATCTGTTGGTATTAACTCAGAGTAAAAACCAATTACTTGACAAATCATGAAATCACGTCAAAGAACAACACACTGATGATTATTCTGATATCCTATATGTGTGCCTGGTATCAAAACACTTAATTTAGCGCGTTGTATATCTCTTAAATATCTCTTAAAGGTGCTGCCCACAGATGTTATCCATCCGATCTAACCAAGTGCATCTTAAGATGTTCAGAAAAGTATGTGAAGCAGAGTCAAGTAAAAAGTACATAGTTGCAACAAAGGACTTATTCAAAGAGGACATTCGAGCACATTAGAGGCAAGAAGATCTCGAGTTGATGAGTGCAAGTGCAGTACCTAAATATACCATGACGGACAGGAGAGCGTAACGAATGTGAACCCGGCTGACCGGACACCGCAGCACATAGCTCGTTGAGGCATGCAGAGGGATGTCAACAAATGAAACACGTCCCAGAAAGGGAAGACTGAATCTTACTTGTTTCTCAGCAAGAAGCCAACATGTTACTTTCCTCGAGTATGTTCCGCATGAAATTGCAGTAATAAGGGCGCGGACCTGCTGAGGGAGTTCGTGTGATAAGCCACTGATATAATTATGTTTATCCAAAAGCACGCTTTGCTCGCAGACGACGAGTTGTTGAGTCAAATAAGAGAATCGAAACTCTTTATTAATATTTGACAGTGCATGGGTTGATTAGTACCCAAACATACATTTACTGCGTCTTCGTCGGATTCAACCATTGAGGTATATAATATTAATAAGTTATATATACCTCAATGGATTCAACCGCAGCTGACTGGAAGAAGTCCATTTCTCTAGGTTCGCCACAATAGCCCATATGTAAGACCCACAAGCGAGTTTGTAAAACTGGTAGTAAACTGTGAACATTTGAGGGGTGTCTTTGGTGTACTTGTGAACCAAGCCCCCATCATTTATTGTGTTGACCATTGATTCACTCTGCAACACATTCCAAAACGTTAGATTTCTATAATACGACCATGCACCTTTTCTACTAAACAATGTTTGTATTAATTTTGTGTTTTCAGAATTCCGGACAACTTAAGTTACTTTAGAGAGCAACCTCCTTGCTCTCGCATTTCCAATCCACCTGCGACCAAGTGTAGCTGCTACGGTACTACCCCAGTATGTTCCAACACAGATCCAACGCTTGAAGAGATATCAACTCCTAATAACCCATATTCTGGAAACTGGACTTCGGGAGTAGTTTGTTATCAGACGCAAGTTGCCGCAGTAGCATCGTCGCCGTATGATAACAGTAATAGTGACAATGACTTCATTCTGGATAACGATATCTTGTATCCTCCTTACACCTACGATCCGAATTTTGGTGTGAATGTTTCGTTTACTTGGCCAACCCCGAAGAATAAAACTGAACAAGAAGTCCAAGAGTACTGTGCCAACATGTTGCAGTCGTCCCCGGCTTACGAGGATTGCAGCGCAACCGTAGACATAACAACACTAATTGCTATGTGTAAAAGTGATATCCAGGTAGGTAAAAAAACTGATTTGACATTAAAACTCTGCGTGTTGTGTGTAATCATTATTACCGGACATAACAACACTCATTACTAGTGTGCCCGTAATATACAGGTAGGCCAAATGAAATTATGGATAAAAGGATTTGTCTTTTCCAGGCGCTAAAACTCAATGATGATGATAATGATGATAATGATGACGACGACGACGACGGCGGTGATGATGATGATGATGAAGAATGCGACAATTTTTACAGCGCCGTAGCACAGCACATGCCGTTACAAGGGCGCTTAACAATCTAACGACTCGTCAGGATAAGCAACTTTAATGTTTGGATCTTGAGTCTCGTCTTGAAGGCGTCAACAGTTGTCGATGAACATATTGAGGCTGGAATGCTGTTCTAGCACCGAGGTGCGGAGACTGAGAAGGCTCGGTCACCGAAGCAAGTTTTTGACTTTCGCACGCGTTCCGACCTCAATAAAGGGCCTTTTCGAGATGACAACACACCAACACAGTATGCACTAAGGTACTCTGGACCGCACCAGGCAAAGACCTGTACACCAGCACATACAGTTTTGTCAATACTTTCCCTCTGTCGACAATAGTTCTATCAACTTCACTTGTCTCCTTTGTACTTACGCCTATTTACTGTTCACTGTTTCACTTAAGTCTACGGTTCAGGGGGCTTTCACCTCCGGACGATTCACCTCTAGGGGTATTCACCTCCGGACGTTTCACCTCCGGACGTTTCACCTCCGGACGATTCACTTCTAGGGGCTTTCACCTCTAGGGGCTTTCACCTCTAGGGGTTTTCACCTCTAGGGGCTTTCACCTCTAGGGGCTTTCACCTCCAAATGTAAAATGAGACCTTTTGAAGAGATTTATTTACGCCGAAAACATAACAGACAACATACAAACTATGAAACTAATTATCACTGAGCAATGAAGTAGATTTCTTATCTAAATTCATATCTTATGCGCGGTTCTGCTTCTTCTTATGTTCTCTGCCCTTGGGCAGGTTCGTATGACCAGTGACGCCATCTTTCTCGATTCTGTGCCTCCCTTTTCAGTCCACTGTATCCCTCTTCTGTCATCATCCAGTCCAGTAGCATTGTTCTCTTTCTTCCTCGCGCCTTCTTCCCCTCCATTCTTCCCTCAATTATGTCTTTTAATAGGTTATGAGACCTATGGTTAATTATGGTTAATTATGGCATACAGTCACTGGCGCGCGAATTGGTCTGTCCTTATCATCTGCCGTTATCAGGTTATTAGGTGTCTACTTATCTAGGTTCTAGAAGCTTTCATTGTCTTCTTATCTCAATTCATTTCTTGTGTTCGAAATCTGCTTCATTAATTGCCTAGTTTGCATGTTGACACTAAGAAATCTACTTCATTGCTTTGTGATAATTAGTTTCATAGTTTGTATGTTGTCTGTTATGTTTTCGGCGTAAATAAATCTCTTCAAAAGGTCTCATTTTACATTTGGAGGTGAAAGCCCCTAGAGGTGAAAGCCCCTAGAGGTGAAAACCCCTAGAGGTGAAAGCCCCTAGAGGTGAAAGCCCCTAGAGGTGAATCGTCCGGAGGTGAAACGTCCGGAGGTGAAACGTCCGGAGGTGAATACCCCTAGAGGTGAATCGTCCGGAGGTGAAAGCCCCTGATACCAAGTCTACGTATATGTAGCTTTATTATACTGTGTAGCATAGCCTTGACTGAACACAAGCTCAGTTGTAATGTTTCAGTATTTTTGTTTTAAAACAGAACTATAATTGACAGTTCTAAATAGTCAGCAACACTTCTACAGAGAACATACAAATTTAAATATCGACTGTCAGCAGAAATCTTCGCGCCCTTCTTAGACACGTGTGTGCTACGCCTGAGCGAAATCTAATTATAACTTATACATAGAGCGGCCAGCCACGTGCTTCGTTAAGACAATTAAACCAAACGTTATATAATATAATATCTGTCATATATATATACATATGCGAAACTAAGGTAAAGCGCACTAAATATATTAGCACACTAAATATATAATTCAATATCTCGCACCGAAAGAGCCTGTGCACAAAACTGAGCTGACAAGTTTATTCTTAATATGGTACTTACTGGGAGCCAATGTAGCACGTCACGAAGCAATGGTGTTACATGATCGAACTTTCTACGGTTGCACACCAACCTCGCCGTCGCATTCAGGACCGATTGCAGACTAGCCAGCAGGTGCCTGGGTGCACCTGCCAACAGTCTATTGCACCTGCTATATGTATGCACGCATGCATATATGTGTGCGCGCACATAGATACTGGGTGTCAAGACAAATGGTTCACGGACAAATGGTTCACCGACAAATGGTTCACGACAAATGGTTCACGACCAAATGGTTCATGATCTTCCAGCTTCTAGTTTGAGCTATATCTTCATCGCCCATCCAGCTTCTAGTTTCAGAAAATGGAGCTAAAATGCTTTTCGTAGTCCAATGTAAAAACACAAACAAGAGGCTGCAAGAACAATGAAAAATAGCTCAAACTAGAACCTGGATGAGCTATGGTGAAAATATTGCTCAAACTACAAGCTGGAAGATCGTGAGCCATTTGTCCGTGAACCATTTGTCCGTGAACCATTTGTCCGTGAACCATTTATCGTAAACCATTTGTCGTGGAACCAGATACTCTAGGCCAGTAATTCCATTGACCTAACAAAATATATCTGACTTATGGTTTGGCCAATCAGAAGATGTTTTATTTCCTAACTAAATCGTGTCATTTTATTAAATTTCCGAAGATCGCGGATGAGTGGATCTCGAGAAGCGCTTACACCTACTTTTTCGAGCAAAGCTGCCTCAACAATCTAGCGGCTAGCATAGACGGTTCCGATTCAGCACACGACATATTAACATCGGTGTCTGGAAAACTTTGTCCGAACGAATGCAGTGGCAAAGGAACATGTTCAGAAGGAACTTGCATTTGTAACACAGGTTCAGTAAATGATTTGAAATTTATCAGTGTAAGGAGTTAGCGAGAGTCTAGTAGTTAGCATGCTGAAGTGCTAAAATGTCACGCGAGAGGTTGGTGGTCCAAATACCTTCCAGGATAGAAAATGTTTTGAGCTTTCGGTTCCACTTTCACCCCGTAGACATTTCAGCTATGATGACTACACCAAACGTACACTGTCGATGGGAAGATTAGACGGCAAGGGAGGGGACTGGCTACCCGCTCTTTATCCCAAGGCAAGCATAAATGAAGTCGCTAACACTTCACACCCTGGCAAAAGGAAAGGCTCTTCTTCCATCAGTGAAATGAGTTATCCTGACTATCGTACATGTCCGCCATGAAATAGAACCACTGAAACCACATGCTTTGGCGAATTTATATTTTCAATAACTTATTCAGTCGTTAATTGTTGGTGGCTGTGATATGTTGACTATAGCCTATATAAAACATCTCCTACTTACGATCTCACTTACTTGGCTTCTCACCTACTATATTAAATCTCACTTGTTAATGGTAGGTTACATCGGAGCCGACTGTAGCATCGACCAGACTCTGCCGCCATCTTTAACTGGCATTATTAGAGGAGGACTATGTGACGTACGCACGCGTCCCTGTGACGTCATAAGCGTCTTTGGAAGTGGCGTTGCATTTTCAGCTCCGCTGAAGTGCCGCTTCACGGTAATCTACCATACAGCTTTTAATGTAATATATAATTATACAGAACGCCTTTCTAAATACGAATACTATAACTACGGCGGTAGATCAGTGGCAAAACAATGGCCTCACAGAGCCGCCAAAGTTTGGATCTGAAAAGAGAAGTCTGCTAAGATCGTAATAAATTACAAAGAGGTCCTATTTAAGTAATCTGCAGGAGGCCCGACGTTTGAAGTTCTGCCACTGAAATAGATAACGTAATAAACTCAGCTAGATAAGTTAACATAATGGTTTCATCACAAATTACCATTTATCGCAATTTAGAACTGCAAAGGTTTGGCTAAGGCCTGGAGAAAATTAAAAGTCAGGAGTGGCCACTCAACAGAACTTCAATCATTACGTCAGCTTCCTCAAAAATAACAGGCCCTGCCTTTGCGCGGAATTAGGGTAGATGAAATTGAAAGAAAAATTGATTTTTTGGGGTTGCTAAAGGATAATTCATTCATTCAGAGGACTTGTGTAAAGCCCCTCCGTGATACCTACTCAGAGGCTCTCCCAGCCCAACTCCGGCGATAAAGAACAGTTTTCAGATACTTGTAAAAGGTATTTGCAGATTCTGTGGTTAAAAGTAGGCTAATCACAGATCTGAAAGAAGTTGTTCCGTGTTGTGGGCCCAACAACTGAAGAGGCACGATGTTTCATATTGGAAATGCGCGCAAAGGAAAAAACAACAATTGCTGTGTTATATGAATTTGGGTTACATTGGCTATTTATTTGAAAGTTGCAAATGGTCCCGTGGTCTAGTATAGCGTGACTTAGGAGAAGCGCTCATTTCTTTGATTGGGCCCTAGGGCGGGGAATGGACGAACCCCAAGGTCCTGTGCATCGCAGGACTTGCCGTTGACTGGCCAGAAGGTATCAAACTTTACTTCTTAGGTAAGCAGAGGCATTGTACACAACAACTTACCCACGGTCGTTGCACTTATGCAGGTTTGAACCGACAACTGTTTAGTCACAGACCCAACGTGCTCCCTGATTAGAAAACTGAATAGAATAGACAACCATTTTGCACATCAAACATGTTACACAGTCTAGGTCTACACACAGTATGCCTTTAAAACAGTGATTTTTTATTTGAATGTCATTTCTCACTTAATCTTTGTTCAGGATCAAAACACCGGAGGTCACGTAGAAACAGGTGGAACGTTTGTTACTGCTCGTCGCCTGAGAATTATAGTGTTCTATCTGCATTTTTGTTTACTTTTGACTTAAGCACACATTCCGACCCAGGGTAATTTGTTCTATCTTCGTACAAAATCGCGTTTGTTGAAATGGTGCCTTTGATGGGAAAAGAACAGAATTATTTTATTCTATTTGCATATTCTTACTAATCGATTGGGATTATAATATTCTATGTGAACCACCCAATTATATTTCAAAGATTTAATCACGTGAATATTATAGAACAAATTGTGTTCATGATTATAGCCCAGGATTATTTTGTTCTATAATGGTCACGTGGACTGAACGGCAAATTGTGATTGGCTTATGATTGCATATAGAACATTATTATAGTAAGCCCATTCCGTTACAGAAGGATATTATTAGGCTACATATATAGAGACAAAATGGAAAGGCCAAGTCGACAAATAAAAATTAACTCAAGATAGGAAGCAGATTTTCAATAAAGTTTATAACAGGAAGTAAATTAGAGCACTTTTCTGCCGGTGAATGAAATTAAAAGTGATAGCGATATACATAGAATTTTTAAATAACAATTATTCCTGTCGTCGGACTAACGGGCCTCGTGGTGTTATGATTAGGCCTTATAATTAGACATTTAGACATCGATATAGTGTATATAGCAGTTGATTTTTCCAGAATTTCTTCAGATGTGCCGTGCCACTTCAAACCATAATACTTTCCGTGCTATTGATTAAATTAAGACATTATTAAAGATCGGAGTTTACTGAAAATGTGGACACTCTAACAGTTATAATGTTCCATATGATGATGAATCATAATAACAATTAATATTACATAGCTGTTTCAGTAATATTTTGTTCTATTTGAACAGATTCCACAAATCACCTTCAAATTATGCTTTCTTATGCTAGAATCTTCAATCGTTGTGATTATTAAAAGTTGCAGATGGCCACATAAATATTTTCTAAACATTCGTTCTCTATTTTGTCCCACCAAAGAGTTTTTAATACTAAATTCTAAGGCACTAAACTTTCTTTTTTTCGATTTTCTCTATTACGCCAAAATTGCACATAGAACAGTCTAATTCTCAGGCGAAAAACAGTGATTTTTTTTAATGTCATTTCTCACTTAATCTTTGTTCAGGATCAAAACACCGGAGGTCACGTAGAAACAGGTGGAACGTTTGTTACTGCTGTCGAATACAGTTGCCCGGTGCCAGAAACAACAACACATAGACGCAGAAGATCTGCAACAACCAGAACAACAGCCTTGTCTGCGAAAAAACTGTCTATAACGGTTGATGGTGTTCTCTACAGCAACATGCTCGATTTTGTGCTGTTTGACTCCGTTTGTATGGAGTGCAGCAGTAGTGATACCTGCCGGCAAACGGTAGGCCCCTATCATTTGTCCGTTCCATAAGCCGTGTACATTAATCGCTGTACCTTACCAATAGTGATACTTCTTGTGTTGCCAATAAAACGAGTTATCGCCAATAAAACGAGTTATCGCTATATACGAACAACCCCAGAAGTTATTAACCAAATATATGCAGTCCTGCAAAAAATAAATAATTGGCAAGCACCGTTGCTTCTTTTGACTTTATATTGTTACATGTATTAGGCCTATTGTTATCGTTTCTATAAAATCTTTTAACGCGCAACAAGGTCAAACAGAAATGTGAAGCGAAGGCGCGGTTAGTCAATGGCCGAAAGAAGAGTAGTTATGTATCCAAGTTGTTCAAAGCTACACAGCGATAGTAAGGTTTAAAGCATTTTTCGAGGAAAGAAAGAAGTCTTGCTTCGGACTAACATTGGTGGTCGGTTCGATTGCTTATGGGTAGCAAAGTTAGCAACATGAAATGTACGATAGTCTATGACACTTCCGTATCGTGCCAGAAGATCGCAGAGTGCGTGGCAGGATGTAAGGAGAATGGTTGAAGGTAGGCAAGACTGCTAGGTTTTAGGATTATATGGGCCAGACAGACAAGTTTAAATGTTATTAAGAATTCTACAGAAGCGAATGCAGCTGACCAAGCAGGGTTAAGGAGTTTAAGCGAGAAGATACACACAACACCATGGACACGAGCCAAAGAAATTCTGATGCGTTGAAGCCTGTTGACTTCAACACCTAAAATACCTATATACCTACAAATACAGAGTCCAGTAGACTGTTGTTGGTTTGACCGGTGCCATCGTTTTCAGTTTCGTTTGTTGGACGTAATATATAATTTATTTTCCACGTCTTTAAATAATTACAGGACTATACATGTATTATATATAATTATATATGTTATTATTATTATTAAAGCAGTTTTATATAGCGCCTCTTCATGATTGCCTACTCAAGAGCACTCCCAGCCCAACCACGGTCGAACAACGCAGTTTTGAGGACAGTAAGAAATATAGTGAAACGACCAATCGGCAATAGCATCGCAAACATTATACTTGATTGTCTACGTCTTTAAAATAACTCTGCGATGGCTATAAACTAAACAGTCAGTAAAGTTAGTTCAGCTTTTCGAAAATCTGCCACAGTGGCTACAAAACGCTATAAATTTCGATTATAACCAAACGAATATGATAATAATTGTCGGAACACTGTAATTTTTCAGCAAGACAGCTGTTTAATCAGTGACGAATGCTTTGCTGACACAGCTGTCAACCCCGACGATTCCTGTTTGCAATGCGTTCCCGGTGTAAGCAGAAATTCATGGACAGACATAGCAGGTTGGCTCTTTTTCCTTTAAGCGACTGTGACCATCCAAGGTTTCTTCGCGTCAAGTCTGTTACATTCAGTTTATTATGATGAACTTAAGTAAATAACTCTTGCTAAGACCGTCAATGCTTTTAAAGAAGGTCCTATAATATTATATTGCCTTGTAACATACGACTGTTATTCTTGTTGCGTATACCATCTGGTGGATGCAGAAAGGCGTTAGGGGCCATCCATATATTACGTACACAAAAATCCGGGAAAATTTAACATCTCCAGCTCGCACGCGTACTTTTTTCCGACCCCCCCCCCCCACATGCGTATTACAGTTGACGCACCCCCCCCCCCTAAGACCAACTGCAGAATGTGTCAGTTACGCAGGTTGAGGCAGCGACTGTCTGCACTTTAGGCTAGATTGAAGGATGAGTAATCCATGGACTGACTGTTGAGTTGTGTGATAGTTTAACAGCGTTCAGAGGTAAGGTGGCATACAAGTGACACCTCTCCCACAGTCCTACTTCCTCTGGTAGTACCACTACCAGGTAGCTGGAAGGACTGAACTCTAGCTCACTTGAAGGCCAATCAATTTGCGTACGTACATTATCAGTAGACCCCCCCCTCGTTCGCAAGCGTACGCAAAACATGCATTTCGGTTACCCCTCCCCTTCCATGCGTACGTAATATATGGATGGCCCCATAGTAAAATTACTAAGGATCGGCCTTTAACAGAGCCAAAGATGTTACCATGGACGATTAGTAGAATGACATTGCACGTGCGTTGTAGGCCTACATGATTTATGCCAGCTAGAAGTGGATTCGCTCACATAGAGGAAGCCAGTGTAGAGAATGAAGAGCAGGCATTATATGGTCTAAGTAGGAGAGTCGAAGACCGAGTTCTGAAGCATCGTGCCTTATTCTAGTTAGAGGAAGCAGTGTGCATTCATAGAAACTATACTATATAGAGTTACAGAAGCCAAGTCTCGTCAGAATAACGCTGGGTATCAATGTTTTCAAGGATGCTGAATCCAGAGTAGAGCGAAGCTTTTGAATATTTCTGAGTTGAAATAAGCACGGACGAGAAACTGCAGCTATTTTAGGTTTTAGGGAGAGTGTCGAGTCATCGTTGACTTGAAGATTTATTTTGATCAGTGGATGAAGTTGAGAATGAGAGTTCAGCGTACTCCTGGAGCTTAGATCTATAAGAGAGTTCATTTACGTATGTAGAGTGATTATAATAATAATAATCCTCTTCATTAGTTCAAACTGACAAGTACGGATAAGTGTCTATACATTGAAGCGCCTAGGTAGATAGACATAGGATAAGTTGTTTTGACAATCTGCATGAATAATATACTGCAGATGGTCAGAGAATTCCAGTCCAACTTCTAGTCAGCACCGTCTTCAAAGACAAGCTGCGTCTTACACTCGAAGGGAAGATTATACATAGAAAACAGATGCACGTTCTCTAGAAGTTTCTGGGAAGATGAACCACCTACGCAGGATGAGTCTTCCATTGGCCAAGAATAATTAGATGGGCCAACCTACTGGTGAACTCGTGATGCCAATCTAAGAATCTAAGGTAGAGGCCTCATGGGCTGATGGACCAATCAGAAATATACCTTTACCATGGACCTCAGAATAACTGAGAAATGTAAGTCAGTACAGTTAGAGTCAGTCAAGAAGTCGCTCAGTGATCATTGGCTAGACAGGAACACCAGCAGGTTAGACTGAGCGTTCGGTATTAGACTGGCATGTCTGGGTTAAGCAGACACTATAGGCGTTCATCTGAATAGAAGTTCTGGTAGCCGTTGCAGAATCGTAACTATCTGTTCATCGTCTGTGTAACTGAACAATCGTCTGCTAGTGAGCGCTGTATCCATAAAGAGACATTCGTGCGAGAGAATGACACAAAAAAGACTTATACAGAGAAAATCATCTCCATGGTAGATCTACCGTCACACCACAATTATGAGCTCGGATTAATCAGGGTTTGAGCCGCATAGACAGACTCTATGGTATGTCATCACTTAATACAGGGGCACACCCTCTTTGTAACACGTGCCACTTTATTGAGATGTGCATAGAGTTTGGTATCATATGCATAAAGGTGGTTTCATATGTATGACGAGAGGCAATGGCTGAGAGTGTAGAGGTATAGATGAACAGCAGTGACTGTAGGCCGGAACCTTCTGCAACACCAAGACTTGCCAGCACAAAATTCAAATATATAGAATTGGATCGTCTGTAATCATTGCATTGAAGCTGAAATTAGAAGTCGATTTACGACCTGAATGGCCAGTGTATGCGCAGAAGTTTCATACCTACATTCCTACATACATATACACATTCATATACATACATACATAACACCATGCATACATACGTACGTGCGTATATATGTCTGTACGTGCGTATATATGTCTGTAAATTGTAATTGTAATTGTAACTGAACATTTATATAGCGCCACTCAAATCAGCGGCGCCCTCGACCCGCATCAGTACCAGCACCGGCAAAAAGGTTTTCAAGCGTCTACAGAACTGAAGAGGAGAGAGGACAAGAAGCTCTTGGCGGAGGGACTGGAGAAGACTGTTCCAGGCTGAAGGACCCACATAGGCAAAGCTACTGGATTGGGCCGTGGAAGAGTGCATACGGGGAATAACCATAAGGTCACGGGCCGAGGATCGCAAGGAGGCCCTCTCAGGCAAGGAAGAAACCGGAGTGCAGAAATTCTGTAGGTAAGGCCCAGTGAGGCAGTTGCGCATGATGATGAGGGTATGAGCTGAATTCCCTTTTGCCAGTGAAGATAATCACGAATAAAGGCAGAGATGTGGGCAAGCTTAGGATTATCATCTATAGCCTAAGCCGAGCAGCAGCATTATGACATGCATACATACACATTCATATATTTATACATATATGTGTACTTACATGCATACATGTAAATATACACACATTCACGCAATCGTTTACAAGTGTGATGGTTAAGCGTTGTATGCTTATAATAATGGTTTGCATCTTTCAGTTGTCGAAGACTGGAGCCCATGTACGAGAGACTGTGACACCGGGGTGTCAATCAGAAATACGGTTTGTGGCACCACAGTCGCAGACGAAGAACTCGAGTTCTGCAAAGAATTGGATTGTCCAGGTTTCATTTTAAAATTTTACTCGCTGGGTGTTGTATGGATTCTTCTATTAGGCCCTATTTATTTTCATCTCCAAAAGCAACGTCAAATGTAGAACATATGAAGCCCACATGACAAAGTATCCATACGTACTTCATAAGGCCTATCACATGGAAATCTGTCGCGAGGTTTCATAGATCCTAAATTTGACGTTTTTCAGTTGGGATATATTTCTCCTTATTTCCTATATATTACAACGCTAATAAACAGGGCGCTTAAAGACCGATTTACTCAGAGCTTGGAATGAATCCTTCTCAACGAATAGTCGAACCAGCACTGTGGGTGTTTTAAGTGTTGCATTTGACCTGATTTATAAGTGATGCATTCGACCAATCAGACGTCTAGTAATGAACCTTCTCAACCCAATTACCATTGGTTGCGTGACTTTAAAATCTCTCATGCATGTTTTGTTTCAGGAGCGTCATGAGTGTTGATGTTTCAAGTGCATTTCATTCTTTTAGATAATGATGAAGAAAAAAAGCAGGGTTTTGGAATCACACTTTCTGCAGACGACTTAAAACTAGTAAATACTTATATTGTTTTCACTACCTGTAAAACGGATTAATGGGTGCCAAATGAAATTATTCTAACAATGATCACATTTATTATGCTGTTGCCTGCAGACCACTACTTCTCATGTGTATCTTCTTGCAGTGGAAATTTTGTTCCTTTAGATAAGTTCTTTGGAATTGCTGAATACATTGCCATTCTTTAATAATCTCCTGTAGCTGTCGTAAGACAATTAGAAAGCTAAGCGTCTCTGTACATTATAGTCAACAGTGAGTAATTAGCCAGCTTATTTTCCAACAATGATTTCTAAATGTCCATCTTGTCTTTTCGAAAAATTTCTTTACATGTTGTAAAGTTTGTTTACAAATTGTACATGTAATGTTCTGCATTTAGCATCCTAAGGAAAGATACGGACAGACTAAAAAAATACAGCACAGTTCATTTTAGCATTTGTAATACATTATTATTATTATTATTATTATTATTATTATTATTATTATTATTATTATTATTATTATTATTATTATTGTTATTATTATTGTTGTTGTTGTTGTTGTTGTTGTTATTATTATTATCATTATTATTATTATTATTATTATTATTATTATTATTATTATTATTATTATTATTATTATTATTATTATTAGGTTACTACCATTATTATTGTTATTATCATCTCTTATGTCATGCTTCGCAATAACTAGTAAGGTCTAGTGTGATTGAGGTGGTCGCTCCTTGGCACCGGGCAGCATCGACATGGTGCCCCGGAAGGCGACCTCGTTAAAGCGTTGGATCGCCACCGACAGCTGCTTATTATTATTATTATTATTATTATTATTATTATTATTATTATTATTATTATTATTATTATTATTATTATTATTATTATTATTAGTAGTAGTAGTAGTAGTATTATTATTAATGGTAGTTTTATATAGCGCCCCTTCGAGATTGCCTACTCAGGAGCACTCCTGCCCAACCACGGTCGAGCAACGCAGTTTTGAGGACAGTAAGAAACAGGGTGAAATAACCAATCGGTAGTTGACGGAGCTTGGTAGGGAGCCCATTCCAGGTCATTGAGCAGCCACAGAGAAGGCACGGCGCTGTCGTGTGACTGTAAGTTCAGCTGGCGCAGCTGAGCGGAGAGAGCAACGGCGCTGCGAGCATGAGGTGGGACAGCAGAGCTCCCGCAGGTATGGAGGGGCCAAGCCTTCAAAGCACCGCCGGACCAAGGCAAAGATTCGGTAAGTGATGCGCTGTAATAAATTTGTAATCGAGCTCGCTGCTACTTTATACTCGCCTGTTCTGCCATTCTATACTTTTGAATAAATTGTTACCCTATTGATTGTTATAGATTTTGAAAGATCCTGTCGGGTCTCTTGTACCTTTTTCCGATGCTTTAAATCAGTATTGTTCGAAAAATGCCGCAGCCTGTTGCAGTAGCATTGGAATGGAAACCCAGTACGTTAGTAAATTAATATCCGCAAAGTAATTTGTACATCACCTAAATATATATATTATTTCGCATATATTTATATAAATAATGATGTATGAAAGAGCAATGCAATGACTATAATAAATAACGAAAGAAGGCATGATATTTTCTTTGTTAGTCCAATCTATGTACAGTGGTGTAGCCAGACTTAAATTCAAGAGGAGGCAACTCCGGGAGACATCCAGGTGTAGTGGGGTTTGGGGAGGGGTACTTAGGGTGCGGGGGTATAACCCACGGAAAATCTTTGAAATCTCAATCGCTCGTACGTACATTTAGTATAGTTTGAAGCCCTATAATTGCTGTCTAAATCCATGTGTTTCATCATTCACGTCTGTGCCACTATTTTTCTGCCTCCTCTTGCCTCGTACTGGCCATGCCTATGTCTACGTATAACATTGTATATAGCTTGTAGTCACTATGTAATCTCGCAAGGGCAGCCGTTAATCATTGTTAGGCAATGTTAGAACAATACTCTTTAACCTCTTCAAATTGTGCTTATCAGATAAACTGTCACGTTATCAAAACCGTTGCAAGATAATACTGGATGTTAATAGACTCTGCTATCGAAATATCTCTGTTCTCCACGTTTTGTTACGAAATTTAATTTACTCAATGTGATTTTTGCAGGCGTTTAAAGCCGGGAAAGGTGACCTTAAGGTGACCTTGCTAATTTATAAACCATTTGATTTTCCTAATGCATAAATGCGGCTCACATGTAAATCAAAATGCGGCTTGCACTTGGTGATATAAAGGAAATATTTACTTACTTACTTGAAACAAATATCCAATGTCTCTTCATTGTTCATAGCGCCTCTGCCGTTACGTATACATCACCAGATCTTCTGACCTATGCATCGGGTTATCCGGTAATCAACACTAATGATGCAAGGTATAAGCTAATAAAATTATAACTCAATAAAGAAGTATAGCATTTCATTGTGTTGTATAATGTTCTCGACGAACTCTATTTTAAAATAAGAAATCGTTCAGAAAGACGGCAAAGATTGGTTAAATATCTAATATCACGATAATACACTTGGCCCATATGCTGCTCATTGGTAACTCATTTGGTAAGAAAGTTCAACAAATTTTATTAAAATTATGTTATTGATCAAGTCCTTACCTAAGCAGTGAACTCGTAGCCTATATATTATGAGGTATAAAAGCAATTTTAAATTATTTAATTCATCAATGTCGTACTTAATGAGTGAACTTGCATTATCTTATATTATCATGATGCGTAAATAATTGGCTAGAAACACGTTTATCACCAGGATACTCTGTGAAGCAGCTTAGCATGGGGCATATTTGAGATAAATATTAGTAGTTAATAATACTTTATTAGTAGTCTTATATACATAGAATCTATATGGGCACATTTAAGTTTCTGTACACCAAAATAAGGTTGCAATTGGTTCTATTAAAGAATATTCTATTCTATTCTAATAATAACGCGTTTTCTGCACAGTTTGTTTCAAGCAAAAACGCAATATATATTTATAGTTTTAAATGTAATCAATAATAAAATTATATTATCATACATAAGCTAAACTATTCAATCTTCCACACTTCTCTTTGGTGTGTATTACAGCCTTAAGATAATTGTGAAAATCGACCGGGCAAAGCTAGTAGCAGAGTGTTCTCAAACTCCGACAGAAGGGTCAAACATCGTCTATGGTGCTCCAAACTTGCTCTACGACGCGGTCGCTAGCGAGAAAAGTGAAATAGAGAAGGTATGCTAAATATTCAAACGTTTATCCTTTCTTAGCTGCTCTTCAAACTGTTCCCAATATTCGATATTTAACAGAGTATATTATTATTATTATTATTATTATTATTATTATTATTATTATTATTATTATTATTATTATTATTATTATTATTATTAATGAGCTTTTATATAGCGCCCCTTCAAGGTTATCTACTCAGGAGCGCTCCTAGTCCAACCACGGCTAAAGAAAGTAGTTTTCAAGTTTGTAAGAAACAAGGTAGAGTGAGTCATAGGAACCAGGCGGAATGCAACAGGAAGGCCATTCCAGGTTGCGGGACCAGCGACCGAAAAAGAACGGCGCTGCATAATGGCTGTCCGTGTGCGGGGGACCAATAGCTCGGCCCGGTCAGCCGAGCGAAGAGCAGATCGCCGCAAGACCCCCGAGGTAGAGCGACACAACTCCCGCAGGTATGGGGGGCGGGCAAGTCCCTCTAGACAACGCCTAGCCATGCATCATGAAGTTCCATCATTAATACACAGGCAGAGTAGGTAAGTAAGCAGACAGACAAATGTATGAACAGTTTCTTGTTTAGGGAATTGTATATATATGTGACACTGTGTGTATATTGGCCTATGTACTATGAGTTGTGGAGTACCATCATTAATAAGCAATCAGAAGTAGGTAAATAAGCAGAAAGACAACTAATAGCAAAACTGGTTAATAACCACAATTAGAGGCCTAACGCTTAGTTAATTAATCTCAACATCTGGAAATCAGGTTTATACAATTTATCGCAATCACCTCGATAGCCTGTCGTAATTTTCTCTTAAGTCCAAACTAGTGCTAAGCTCTCGGGTGTTTTTGGTAGAGGCCTAACGATTGATGAATCATGCATTTAAGAATGGCACCACGAAAGTCATTAGATAATATTTGAATCATTTTGAGTCGTTTTAGGCACTTACTTCTACAGAGTCCAACCATCTCCACACAGGTGCTTATTACGGTTTAGCACAATTAGCGTACAAGTGTCTAGCGTCATTCATAGGTTGTTGGCTTATGATGATAGTATATAATAACAAAGCAATGATTAAATGTGGAGCATCAATATAAACTAATTTCAAATTACGACGCTTGCTTCTGTAGGCTCTAGAGATAACGATAACATCTGTATGGTCTGCAACGTCGTCGCCTTCATCTGCTCTACGAAAAAACACTTCAGTTACCATAATCTACAATCTGATTGGCTTCTGGGTGTTCGTTATCCTGGTATGGAAAAACCTCGCCTGAAGCTGTTATCGATAAACAGCGCAACTCGCTTACTGAATGATGTAGAAGTTTAAACTGCAGATTGTTCAATAATTCTACGATCGATTTTGATAACCACAGATTTAAAATATTTAAGAACTATTTATCAGATTTTGAACGAATTGCATTTCTGTTTTGATTTCTACATGTATGGTTGTAATGTCTATTTTTTCGTTTAACTTTAATGACTGACTTTATACTATAGACAGCTAAATAATAACATGATCGTTTGGTTGAACAACAAATGTTGCTATCATATGACCTATTTACCCGGGTTTGAACGAATTATGCTTCTTTGTGGTTTCTGCGGTTGTATTTTCTGTTTTCGCTGCATAAAACTTTAATGTTTTAAAATTTATACTGCAAATTGTTAAATAACAGTATGATTGTTTGTTAGAACCACAAGTGTTATTTTATTCAAATTCTTTATTTAAGTTTTCCTATTCTTCATTTAAGTTCTTCTTAACTATGCCGTTTTTAGATTATATGCACTACACAAATGTTGTTGAATATTCACAAAAATTGAGGTTGAATCTAACCAGTCTGTTTCATATCTTATAAAATGTAATATAATACAAATTGATCTTATCTAATCATCTGTCATCAAAAGGTGTGAGGCATCAATCGATGATCGCTTGTAGTGGAACCGTAGTAACATTCTTTCAATTCCCTGGGACAAGAGACCAGAAAGTCTGGCAAAGATTCAATTTTACAACAGATTGTTCAATGATTCTACGATTGATTTTGAGAATCACAAATATAAAATCCTTAGGCCCTATTTATTGATTTTGAATTAATTACATTTCTGTTTTGGTGTATGCGGTTGTAATGTCTATTTCTGTTCCACTTATCTGTAATGACTTTGACTTTATAGGCCTACTGTCAAACACCGACGTCGCTGCGCGACGGTTGGCCTACTACAGACTGCTAAATGATAATAGGCCCTGTGATTGTTTGCTGAAAAATAAATTTTGCTGTCATAATTTGTGACCTATTCATCGTGTTTTGGACGAATAAGGACTCTGTTTTAGTTTCTGCGGATGTATTTTCTATTTTCCTTGCATATAACTTTCGTGCTGTTAAATTGTATGCTGCAGATTGTTAAATAACAATATGACTGTTTGCTAGAACAGCAAATTTTGCTTTCATATGAATGACCTCTTTATCGGTTTTTGAATGAATTAACTTTCGGTTTTGGTTTCTGCGGTGGTATTTTCTATTTTCACGCATATAGGCTACCTTTAGTGTTTTAAAATTTATACTGTAGATTGCTAAGTAGCAACATGATGGTTTATTAGAACTACATATTTTTTTATTCAAGACTGTCTGTCCTCTTAACAATGTCGTATTGAGATTACACACGCTATCAATATTTTAAGAATATTCACAAAACTTGAGGTCGAATCTAACCCTTCTCTTTGATATCTACAAAATGTAATATAATGCTCATTGATCAAATCTAGTCATCTGTCATCAAAAGGTGCCCGGTATCGCTTGTTAGTCGTAGTTACATTCTCTCCTTTCACCAGAACAAGAGAACAGAAAAAATCAATAGGCATACAATTTGCAAAAAGTGATGAAAGCAGAAACACTTCAGAGAGGGGTACTCCATTACATTGTTGTTGATGTTGATGGATTTCTGGATGGACGGACGAATAAATGGTCGGATGGATGGACTGACACACGGACGGATGGCTGACTGGTTAAGATTACTACTAACTTAATATTGCCTGAGCCTAGTACTTGAAGAAGAACTTGTTTATCATTTAAATTTATGTAATAATAATTATACGATTTATATAGCCCGGTAGCTAGTCCGAGGTCGAAGAAAAGAGTTCTGCACGTAATTTTAAAACTCAATGACAGTCACATGATAGTTTAAAAAGATAGGTCTTTAGCTGTGATTTAAATTTAGCACACGTGATGTTGTATTGAAAAAATCATAATACGTTGAAGGTATCAGGTTGAAATTAGAAATATCAATCTTTTATGGAGCCGTGATTGACAGGTGACTGTAAAGATACAATGAATATTATAACAAGGAGATACAAATTCATTTGTCTAATACTAAATGAGTTCTTAGTTATAAAACCCATTAAGTTCCAGAAATGCATCACAAATTGGTACAGCAGACAATTTTTTGAGTCGAAATCGCTGCTTCTTAGACCGTCGCCTTTGTACACGAACTGGTGATCAATGCGTTGATTCAGAACGTTGCACACTGAAATCAATAGGTTTTAACATTCCACTATTATGACTTTAGAGTAAACAATGAATAACATAGGTTATATCGAATAGGTTTATCGATAATTAATAGCATTCTACAACAGTTGCAAAGTCAGAGTTTTGTGCAGAACTTTGACTTTTGTGAATGATAAAAGCGATTCGTTTACATTCACTCATAGTCTTACCAATAGAAATTGAGATCAACTTCCTCCAGTGAAGGGTTTGTCCCGACTTACGATAAGATAGTCGTGGTTTCCGTGCCTTATTACACTGACTTCCGTCAGTGTTTGATATCTCCTCTTTCTCCTAGACCTATCTCATTTCGCACATAATGGAAGACATAATTACCTTGATGCTGAGATTAACTCAATTATATCACGCGATAAAAGTAAATGATTAAAATCAGTAATAACAACAACAAAAACAAGAACAACAGCAATAAAATAATAACACTAATAATGATAATAATAATAACAACAATAAGAACAACAACAACAATAATGATAATGCTGGTAATTATGATTATTATAATGATGATGGTGATGCTGTGGTGGTGGTGGTGGTGATGATGATGATGGTGATGACTATGATGATGATAATGATGAGATGATGATGATGATGATAATGATGATGATGATGATGATGACGATGATGATGATGATGATGATAAAGAAGAAGAAAAAGAAGAAGAAGAAGAAGAGGATGATGATGATGATGATGATGACGACGACGACGACGATGATGATGATGATGATGATAACGATGATGATGATGATGATGATGATGATGATGATGATGATGATGATGATGACGACGACGATGATGATGATGATGATGATGATGATGATGATGATGATGATGATGATGATGATGATGATGACGATGATGATGATACGCACCATAATATTTGTATAGTTACCTGTCTGATGTGTTCCGTTTAGCCAGATTGGAGCTTGAGTCCCACAGCACCAAGGTTCAACGGGTTTTTCGATCAGCCCTGCGTCGTGTTCAAATCGATTCCAGGTATCTGGAAAATAGCACACACAGCATAAATGTTATTTCGACAGCATAGTCTCCACACTTAGCATTGCATCTGAATGGCCTTTTACGACACGTTCACTGTCAGTGGGTAATTAATTGTTAACATACCATATAGCATTACGTAATTGTAATTGAAAATTTTCTATTGCGCCTCTTCTAGAGCTAACTACTCAGGGAAGTTCTCTTTGACAGCCCACAATGTCATGATGTTAAATATCACTAAGAACTGGAATGTCGTCAGTTTCCAAAGCAATGCACAAAGAACTAGAAGATGCTGAAAGCAAAGAACAAAATATTGTTAATTCACACTAAAATAAATAAATAAACCTATCATACGCAACGACTTGACACGATATATTAAAAAAATAGTTGTGTTGATGTGGCTGTGTATTTGGAATCAAAGTCGCTGCTTCGTCGAACATTTTCCATTCACACGAGGTCGTATTCTATGGCAATATGTGAGAAGATCCATACTGCAGAAGAGCTGATTGCTCAAGCAAACAGGAAGCTCTTCCAGAAATCGCAGGTCTTTGGCCACTGCATTCATCAGCTCTTGCCACCTCCTCGTGAGGACAAGTACTCACTTCGCAAGAGAGGACATCCTTGCATGCTGCCTCTTGTTAAATCTAAATTGTTGTTTAAAAGCAGCTTTGTTAATCGATGTATCTTTAATCATATCTAGTTGAACATGTGTGACTTTATAAGCTGCTGCTGTTATAGTTTATTTTCAAAACGTATGTAACATTGTATACATGTAATGCGTGTTCGCGCTTGTCACATGCAAATAAAGGCTACTTACATACTTACTTACTTTCATGACAAACCACGTTATTTATTAGAGTTCTCTCAGCTGTCATGTTCTACCGCATAGAAATTGAGTAATTGGTTTGCACTCACTTGATAGGTTGGCGTGATTATTGTTAATTGAAGCCTGTAGCTTGAAAAGGCGATTATGAAGAGGAGCGAGATTCGGATGATTTATTTAGCTGAGTTACGAATTTATCATGCACTTAAGTAGCCTACTATTCAGAACAAACCAATTTTTTTTATTAAGCGTTCTCTCTGCTGTCGTCTCCCTACGCATTGGAATTGATTGATTTATTTATGTAATCTAAATGGCACTTTTAAAACAAAGTAGTGATAAGGAACTTAAAATAATGGTCACTTCAGCAGCATGCACCGTGTTAAGGGTTGAGAGGTTGACTTGATTATTTATTATAAACGCAGTTTGTATAGGAGATCACGAACATGAGTGAGTTTCGGTGATTTATTTAGTTGAGTAGGCCCCTAACCAGGTCATGATGCGCTTAACTAGTACTCAAAGATGTAATGGATTGTGTGATATGGAGCAGAAGGTTGTGTTCACTTCCGCAATATGAAATGTGCTAAGAGTCCAGGGCTATCGCCTAGATACCAGTTTTGTATAACTTTCCAAGAAGTAACACTGGGAATTTCGAGACATTAAGTTATTGCTAAGACTTTGTGTTTAAAAAGATTAACTTCCTGAAATGTAGCATGAGCTTAAGAGGTCTGTATATATGCATCGTGCAGTCACGCTTCTGCTATTAAGGAGCAGCAGATTCTAGACTCCAAATCATTGCGGTAGTGACTTTGAAGCAACGACTCGGTGTGAGACAAAGAATGGAACCTCCTCTTCTTGTGCTGCGGACACTGATCTCACTCGGTTGGTCTAAATTTGATTGAAACTTGCTCCATTATACAAAACCATTGTGGCAGTAGAATCATTTATTAGATACAGTCTCAGAATATTAACGAAGAAATTTCAAATAATGGCAATGGCAATATATTCTGTTACACACAATTTTTATTCGAAATTCGGATGTGTTGATTGAAAAAAATGTTTTCTTCATTTAGGACCTACGTCTAATTGAGAGACCCTGCAATATAATATATTGCGGGTCTCTCAATTAAACGTAGGTTCTGCTCCTTGTCTCGTCAAATCTATATACCAGACGCCAACTCTTGTCTATAGACAGCGTAGCGAAAGAGTTTGAATTCACAACTGTACAATTTGCCAGTATGCAATATATGCTGAACGTTACTGAGCTTACCTATACAAACGAACACCTTAAAAGATTTTATGGTGGAGTCCAAATCCACAGACTAGGATAAGTGCAGAAGGTTTTGACAAAATATTTAATTGCAGAGAAAAGTTCGCGTCAAGGGGAGGTAAACCGACCCATGCCGATGTTTCGTAAGGGTCATGAGTTGTTTTTTTAGCTTATGGGTCGAACTACAAAATCCCGCCAGATCCATACTTGAGCGGACGTAAATAGTTTATGTTTGACTTGTGCTCAGGTTTATTCAGCTTTGTTGCGAATCAAGTCTGTAACGAGGGAAGTTACACGTTGCTAAACAATCCACAGAGAAGTGTACAGGCTGTGTATGACAGTGCGGTTGATATCCCTCTATGCGACTTCGGAATATCTGAAGGTACCAGTGAACTATCATTACGTTTACCTGTTCATCACATTCATTTAATTACTTCATTCGATACTTTGCCTGTTCAAGTTTTATGCTAAAATCAAGTAATCATGTAAAATTCACCACAATGCTGCGCGCATGTATAAATACGTATATATACACGGTGGTTCAATAAAAAGTAAGCCAAACTTTTTATTTCATATAAGTACTTCTAAGATGAAAACAGTATTTAATATTTTTGTGAAAAACTCTCAGTAGTATGGTTTGATTATTTAATTAAAGAAGATGTTCACAATGTCCTCCTTCTGCTTGCACCCAAGCCTGGAGGCTCTGGCGCCATTGGGCAACAGCATCGTCGATTATCCTCTGATCCAGACCATCTCACACTTCCAACAAGCGTTGCTTTAGATCGCTGACACCATGGATTGCCTTCTGCATGGGGCTAGATTTCTGATAACAGGTAGAAGATGTTGTGACAGCAGAACGTCGCGATAATAGGCTCCGTCAATTTTTACTCCAGGATCAATGAAGACCAAATACCAAGCCTCGAAACCGCAACGGACACCATAACAGACTTGTTGAAATGGGTACGCGTAGGCAACAGTCTGTTTGCAGTAACCTGCCTTTTTTAGCAGGAAGTAAAAACCGGAAGTCATTAAAATAAAAAAGTAAGTATGTGCATATTTTTATTTTTAAAATATTATTAATAAAATATAGTTCAAGTAACAATAAATGTGTCTATAAAGTTTGGCTTACTTTTCATTGAACCACCGTGTATATAGAGCTTATTCGGTAACTCGCAAAATTGCTCAATTTTAAATGTTTATATGCTATTAGTGTTCAATATATGGTTTAAATGTGGAGTCTAGAGATGCCACTTATTAACAGGCATGAAATATAAAACAAAGGCTGAATTTGTGTTCATCGATTGACTTAACCGAAGAAACATACACTGTAAGCATGGATGTGGTATTTAATATAGATACACCCGGGTTCATGTATTCTTCTGCCGATAACCTACTTAAATAGGCCTACTGTGTTTAAAAGATACACAGAAGATCTCACCGGCAGAATCCTCGCAGAAGAACTTTTTCATGTGACGGCTGTCATTGAATCTCTACAGAGCGCTTTGATTAGAATGTTAAACATGACTAAAGATTCTCAACGAATTCACGTAAAATACAGGAAATTGATTGTTAAAACTTGAAATACGTCGTGCATCGCTTGCCTTATGGATTTTTCTGACAGTTTATTGACTTTCAGCATTCAGATTTCTATGCGATCAACTTCGTATAATCTGTGTGATTTTGTGCATGTTGTAACAAATCAAAAGATAGAATAATAATAACAATAACAAAACAATAATAGGTCTAATATCATAGAAAATGAAAAAATAACAGTAATGAAATTATAATATGAATGTATATATTTTTTTTTACCTCATTCTGTATCTAACATAACAACATATGCATTTTAATTGATTGTTTGCGTATCAGAGACCTGGTTTAGGTTTTCTTCCTATTCTGGAGATGCGGTTGTTGAGAGAGCGGCCAATGATCCTGTTCCGTTGCTGCATTGTGGAACTGAGGCCCCAATCTACATCAGAGGACTTGATTCTCATCCAGTAACTGGTGAGATTACCTCATATTTTATATATCGTTGTGCTTAACACTAAAGAAACTTATAGCAAACGACTCCAATAGGCCTACTATATTTTTGGCGAAAGCCTATTGACTGTACTTGTACTCGTAATAGAACATCTATAAAAGCGCCAATCAACAATTCAGAGGCGCTTCCGACCCAAGTCAGAGATATCACAAACAAATAAATTCGTCTTCAGGTGTTTCCCAAAAAGGAGAAGAGAAAGACTGAGGAGCTCAAGCCGTAATTCCTGCGGAAGACAGCTCCAACCAGAGGGACCAACATAGGCAAAACCTGTACACTGAGAAATAGCCCCACGCTTTCGGGGAACTATCAGGCGGTCTCTGGAGAGATCAGGAATTAAGATACCGAGGTATACAGAAGGTCTTGAGGTATAAAGGTGCTTTCCCGACCAAACAGCTGCGCCCTAGGAGTTACAGTTTTAAGCTCGATGCGCTGGAGCACAGGAAGCCAGTGGATATTGTCCCGAATTATGGCATTATGTGGGAACCTTGGGAGTAAACCGAAAAGGCTGCCCCAGCAGCGCTATGCATTACTGAAGCTTGCACAGTTTTAGTGAAGGGACCAGCATTAACCTGTCCCATGAAACAGAACTAAATTCCGGACCGGTAGCCTACTTGCGTGATTATTAGTTTTACTGATTAGAACTCCCGTTAAGAACATCTTTATTGTTACGATGCAAGTGAATTTCATTACTTAATCATGTGGAAGTCATTAATTGCAAGTCCATCTAACTATACCGGTAATCTTTCCTCGTCTTGTATAACAATAACAGTATTCTAACTAAATCGTCTCAATTTTAATGCTGTTTCAGACTATGTAACCACAACTGCAACCGTTTGCGCTAACTACGGAGGTAACACTTGCAACTGGAATGACACAATACAAATTTACAGATGCCCAGTTCAAGAAGACCCGAGCTACTACTACTTGTACAAGTTAAAATCTCCTCCAGGGTGCAATCTAGCATACTGCGTTGGAGAGGAACCCGTGTGCGACCAAGGAGACTACTGGAATGGATTTTCATGTGTTAGTAAGTATCCCTCAGTAGTATTGTGTTCTGGTTGTTACTTTTAAATTTCAAACATCGGTTGCCAGATTTAGGACATCTTGCTTTAAACCATTTTTACGTCATGCTTTAAACCGCACAAAGATATAGTTTCCCATATCTGTAAAGCACACTTAACGATCAACGTATTATCCGTTAATTTATCAAATATTACTTGTGCTTTACAAATCGTCAGTCTGTTAAAACAAGAGTCACTGCTGACCTAGGTTTTAACAGGAAAGTTATTGAAAATGATCATTTCCCAAAGTGCTTCGCTTAAACGGGTAAATATTAAGTTGCAGTGAGGGTTTACTAATACAATAAAATAAACTAACCACCTACATAGCTGGTTGCGAAAGCACCACCTTAACAGCCACGACGGATTCTGTGAGAAGTTTTCATCATTTAGGGCCGGTCATTAAACACTTGCTTGGCTCTACTATCCTGGCTGTTCAAAATATACGAACCTGGCTGTTCAAATATACTACCCTGACTGCTTGAGGTGTCTAAATGCTGTTGGTACAAAAAGCTCCTCATATAATAATAATAATAATAATAATAATAATAATAATAATAATAATAATAATAATAATAATAATAATAATAATAATAATAATAATAATAATAATAATAATAATAATAATAATTAGACTTATCTTTAGCGAATCTACCCACGACTTACAATCCATATTACCGACTCATAATAACTTTTTTTACTAAAACGCGATTCTTTCCAAATATACGCATTAAATTGTTTTGAATTTTTTTCTCCATTCCTTGTTCTGAACTAATCTATGAATATCCAGATTTTCTCTTTAAAATATCACTTAACAGCAAATATAGGGTAAAATAGGGTAATTTCGGCACCTTAAGCAATTTCTTCAATATTTAAAATGCTATCACACCTGTAGGACACATTGAAGTTTCCACAGTCTACTGCAACCCTCTGCTATGAAATGGCGCCTTCAAACTGTGAATCGTCTCTCACAAATTCCTGTTATAACATGCGAAGTGAAGGCATTCAAAAGCCGAAATTACCAACAGGGTAGGGTAATTTCGGCTTCAGGGTAGGGTAATTTCGGCAGGGGTGACGAAATTAACCGATATGAAAATTACCATACATTTATGACTAGCTAAATTGAGCAGATAGGCATAAACTATGAATGTATACCTATGGGGGCATATATACCTGCATTTGTTTACACTCTACAATCAGAGACTGTAACACGCAATGCTATGTTTGGCTTATATTTATTAAAAATTCCCAAACTGTTCAAACATACCCGAGTCATAGTAGCCTAGTGCAAATGGACGACGAGTGGAGGCCGCTGCCATCACTGCTGTCGAATATAATTAACTGCAATTCATCGATGTACCTGTCGACTTTAGATCTGTTAACTCCGATACTTTAAGTCTGCATTGAAGTCGGCTCTCCTACCCATACGGATAACTCTCGATGGCTTTAATGAATCCAGCAAGCCAGTTACCGTCGTTAACTTGGTGCTCAATTCCATTAATTTGCAATAACTGAACACTAGTTCTCTGACGACCTTCGGTGAGAGACCAAACAGTTTGTCGGGCATGAAAATCAAAACTTCCGACAGCTCTTTCTCCTGATCGTCAGTTAAATGGTTGGTCGACAGCACTGTCCACGCAAGCTCTTTTCAGATAGTCCTGAAGAGTTTGGCGTGGAATTCCAAGCTGTTTAGCGACCATTTTCTTTGGTCGCTCTTCAACAAGCACAGCCTTTAGGCTACTGCTAACCTAATGCATTCGACCACTGAGCATATCGTCCACATTTAGGCTTGGCTCAGTTATTTCACCAAATCATCCATTTTATCTGTGCAAATACTCATGCGTTTTAACTATGCAACGGATGCTGACAGAATTAAAAAGTCTATTCAAACGTTGCCAACTGAAGTAAGACAGAATGGTAATTTCGGCACTACCCTAGAGCAAATTTCGGCAGTGCCGGAATTAGAAAAGAGTTCAGTGCCGAAATTACCTCATCGATAGGCATTATTCTGACCGTACATAGAAAAAATAATCGGCTACTATACACTTTGTATTCGCTCAGGGTTCTGAAGAGAAATATTTAAATGTGGAGAAAAACCATTGCATTTATTTATAGGAGCGATACTAAATTTTTAGCAACGATGTGTCTGAAGTGATATGCAGTTAACAAAACGCCTCAAAACGAAAATGACTCACCAATCGTGCTAAAAATGCGATTCTAACAAGGTTTTATAACTGTTTCTATATTATAGCGTCCAGACCTATGACGTCTCACCATACAGCTTTATTGCTGCACGATATTTTTTCGGCTAGGCGGGGGTGCCGAAATTACCTCCATGCCGAAATTACCCCACTTTACCCTAACTATTTTAGGTGAGCACTTTAAAATTTAAGGTCCTCACGAGTAACGCGATTAATAACGACTTTTACTTTTATAACGAATATCTCCTCTTCCTAGACTTTCACCCACATTAAGGCGACATATCCGCCAGTTTACACGGACACCACGTTTAGATCCTCACGACTGTCGCCCTATTGGGGATTATAATACACCTATTATCCTGCTGAGTAGCCAATCGCGATGCAGAGGGCGTATTAAGCCGTGTCGACCAATTCATGAAATCCCTCCCTTATTATACTATTGAATATTAAGTAGGCTGGTCTCGTAATTCCTTTGGCGCTTTATTTGCGGAACGTCTCAACGACCGTCTCGATACTCCTAATTATAATACAACGGACAAAATTAGTCTCCTGTGGGTTTGAACATTGAGATAAAAACATTAAATCATCGCGTAGTATAAATACCAGAATTACATGCTTTCATTTTTTTCAAGATTTCTAATGCAATATTTAGCGGAAACAAGATATTAAACACTGAATAAGAAGCACTAGTGAATGGCCTGTTTAACTTAACGTGTGCGCCATTGAGAAATAGTTAATAACAGGAAAAACTATGTGGACTATGAGAAATAGTGATTTTGCTTAAAGTGGCTTTAACATGAACGAATCGCGATTTTCTGTGTATAGATAACCTCTAGTATTACGCGCATAAATTGTCACTGTCGAATTTAAAAAAATTCTTACCCATAGGTCCTATATGGTTTATTTCCATATGACGACTTTCCAATGAGCCGTGTACCGATTAAAGCACACGTCGACCTTATATTGCTTTCAAAGAAAATAAGTTTGTTGCTTCTTATCTTTATTTTCACGGTTTCAAAAATACGATGAATGAAAATAAGTTTGTTGCTTCTTATCTTTATTTTCACGGTTTCAAAAATACATGTAAATTAGAGAGCGCTGACAAAATATTCCATCAAACTGATACAGACTTAAGATTCTGAGTTATGATTAAATGCAATACAAATATTCCAATATTTCGAACCTAGAAGGTTTAATATAGCCTACTGCCTGGAAGATCAGTAAGGACCTTAAGTATGTTTACCTTATTCATCAAACTGCGCAGGAGTATTTAAATAGGCCTACAGCCGGCGCTGAAGACCGACAAATCACATGGAAATTAAGCGCGGCCATAATTCAATGCAATTCACGTTGTTTGTTCGGCGCGGCCTTCATTAGCATAGGAATCGCAAGATATCACGACTAGGCCTTCATAGAAGTGTCGCCTTTATCGCGGTTTGAAGACTCTTATTATTCTATAGCTGAGTTAATAACTTTAAGCTCACTATATCACGATTAGGGCTACACAATTTATGTAGACTAATAAGCATGCTGCGAAACCCACGTTGTTTCTATAGCGGGGACTTAATTAACATTGGAATGGTGAGAATGATTGATTGATAACGAACGATAACGATTAATACTAACTATACGGCCTATTTGTAGCGATATGAGACCCTTATAAATTCCAAAGCTGAGTAAATAATTTTAAACTCGTTGTTTGTCCAGCGCGGACTCTAGTAACATAGTTATGGCAGGCTATCGCGATTAAGTCTACATCAGTGTGTCACCTCAATCGCGATGTCACGACGTTTATTATTCAATAGCTGAGCTAATAATTTTAAAATCACGAAATCACGACTACGGTTACACAATCTGTCGACCTAATCGTGGTTTAAAGTAAGCATAATGTGATTGGAATCCGTGTTGTCTGTAAAACTCGGACTTCAGCAACATCGGAATGTGTCACGATTTCAGAGACACTATTATTTTTCCCAAGCTGAATAAATAATTTTAAGATCTCCAATTCCCGATTAGGGTTACAGCAGTGTAGGACATTATTCCCTGCACATAATGCCCGGACATTATCCTTCCGGACATTATCCCTTCCGGATAGAATCTCCCCCATGAGGACATAATCCCAGGCTAGGTAAATCGGACATTTACCCCCTGGACATATATCCCGGACAGTTACCTCCTGGACACTTTCCTCCCTCTACTAGGACATTTCCCCTCAATGCATCATACAAAAAGCTCTCTGTTTAAATGATCAAAACATGCATACATACATACATACGTACGTACATACATGCATACATACATATATACATACATACCAACACACATGCATACATAGATACATATATACACACATACTTCATATATTCAATTCAATTCAATTCAATAAATCTTTATTGGTACTCATGACAATCTTTAACCAAGTTATTAACATCAGCCAAATGTATTATGTCTAGTGTAGCATTGTTTTACTGTCCGACAAAATCAAGAGTAAGAACATTTGTTAAAATTAAGAGTGTGTGGCTTGTGGTATATTATGCATATCCTGTTGTCTTAAATACCAAAGGGTAACCCTAAAGGGATGGAAGTCCCGCTAAACCAGGGATGCCCTATTATTTAATTTACTTTTTTAGAATGATGGCAGCTAAGATGACCCATTGACGGATTCAACATCTGTTAAGAAGTGCATTTGATTAAGTACTCAGTTTGGTCTTAACTAAACTTAATTATGAATTATGAAAGAACAACAAGAAATGGAAAAATGAAGAAACAAAAAACAAAAATGAACCCAAAAAGAAAGAACTAAGTAAAAGAAGCCTACCAAAGCAGGCTACAGTAAGTCCCTACTGGGACTCTAGTCAATCGCTTAAAGTAACAACAAATAACTTGAACCAAGTTACCAAGGAGTATACGATGAGCGATACGAGACTCTTATACTTGACCCCATTGTGACCTATATAGACCAAGTTTACTCAAGTCGATTCAGGGAGTATATGCTGCAGGTTAATTATTCATTGATTAAATATTTTTTTAGGCTCTTTTTAAAGATAAACTTACTTTTAGCATTTCTAACCTCTAATGGCATCGAGTTCCAAATTTGTGGACCATTTGATTTAATGCTGAATTTTCTCAAGTTTGTTCTTGTTTTAATGGGTCGGTAGAGTGCAGCACCTCTAGTGTAGTGTTCATGTACTGCTGAGTTTAAAGTGAAATAGCCCTCAAAAGAGTCTGGTAGGAGATTATGACTATATGAATAAAGCAGTTCGGCAATTTGGAAGGTGTTAATCTGTTTAAGGTTCAGAAGCTTCAGATTTTTAAATATAGGTTTAGAGTGATCATTTCGACCTGCCCCCTCTATCATTCGAATTGCTCTTTTCTGCAGCAGAACTAACTTCGTAAGATGAGATTCATAAGTTGAGGCCCATAGTAAGTTACAATAGCTAAGATAAGGAAGGATCAGGGTATTGTAAAGACTCAGTCTGATAGTTTTAGGAAGGATTTTTGCTACTCTCGAAATTATTCCAATGTTTTTTGCTATTTTTAAGGAGACGTAATTAATATGGGTTTTCCAAGTAAGATGTTGGTCTATGAAGACGCCCAGAAACTTGGCTGAGTCAACTTTGGCGATAGGATCGCTATTAATGGATAGGTTACCAATTATTGGCCTAATTTTCCTATAAGATTTAAAAATTATGTAATTTGTTTTTCCTATGTTGAGTGTCAATTTGTTTGCAGTAAACCAGTCATTGACTATGGTAAGCTCCCTGTTAACAGATTCCATGAGTGTTGCCCAAGAGGTGCCAGACTGGAAAATATTCGTGTCATCCGCAAAGAGTACAAAGTGAAGAGACGTAGAGATCTTTGCAAGGTCATTTATATACAATAGGAAGAGAAGAGGCCCCAAGTTAGATCCTTGAGGTACCCCCGAGGTTATAATTCCCGGCAAAGAGAGTGTCCCATTACAACTTACTATTTGAGTACGTGATTCTAAGTAGCTTTTAAACCAAGTGAGCTGGATCCCCCTAATTCCGAAGTTGGCTAGCTTATCTATTAGTATAGCATGATCTACACAATCAAAAGCCTTGGCTACATCGATGAACACCCCTACTGCATATTCATTGTTATCCAGTGCCTTAGAGATTTTATCCTCCATGTCGAGGAGCGCCATAAATGTAGAATGCCCGGTCTGGAACCCATGTTGGGAGGGGTGAAGAGCTTTAGTCTTAGTGATAAATGAGCTTAGCCTATGATGCATTATTTTTTCTAAAAACTTAGCAAAAAATGGTAAAACAGATATTGGTCGATAATTTTCACAATTTTGTTTATTGCCCTTTTTAAAAATAGGTATTACCTTAGCCGTTTTTAATTGATCCGGCACGATACCATTTGATAGTGAAGAATTAATGATTACCATCAGGGGGTATGTAATTAAGTGTAAGTTGGGCAACGCTATATACGGATCAATGCCATCGAGCCCCTTCGTATGAGTTTTTTTTATGCTATGTCCAATGTTCAATATTTCTTCCTGCGAAGTCAGTAACAAACCCATGGATGATGGATTAGTAGCAGGCATGTAGTCCTCGTAATTTGTGGAAGGAAGAGGTAGTTTGCTAACTAGGTCATTCGAGATATTAATAAAATATTCATTAAATCTATTCGCTATTATTTTAGGATCTTCTGTATTGATGTTCTGTATTACCAAGGAGTCTATTTTCATGCGTCTGCTATCAAGCTGCAAGGCAGAACGAATTAGTTTCCAAGTTGACTTGAGGTCATTTTGATGTTTTAGAAATTCTTCTGCGTAATAACTACGCTCAGCAGCTAATCTTAAAGTTTTGAATTTGTTTCGATATAGGGTGAATTTGCTTTTATTATCAGAGGTTGGGTTTTTTAAGTATTTTACATATAATCGGTTCTTTTTCCTAGTGGATTTTAATAGTCCCGAGGTCATCCATGGTTTTCTTAACTTATTGTTTTTTCCTTTGCCTTCAGACTGAAGAGGGAACGCATCGTTATATGCCTGTTTATATATATGGAAGAAGGAATCATAAGCATCATTAACCCTTCCTTGTGTGGAGTACTCAGCTACCAGCTCCCATCCCTCCCCCATTAGAGTATCAGCAAATTTTTTTTAGTCCATAGGGAGTTACAGATCTACGCTCTTTATTCATGGATTGGATGGTGGAGCTGCTATCAAATGAGAACTGGGCTAGGATGGGCAAATGATCCGATAAATCAGAGACAATAATTGAAGCCATAATCAGCCTGGACCAGGCAGTGGAAAATATATTGTCTATTAAGGTCTTTGTATCAGAAGTAATTCGAGTCGGCTTGGTAATGGCAGGGAGGTAATGGTGTGCAAGTAAAGTGTTGTAGTACAGACCTGTTTCTTTGTGATCATTGACTCTCAACAGATCAACGTTGAAGTCTCCAAGAAGAATTATGTCTTTGGATTTAGGTTTCAAATTTGACATGAGTTGATCAAGGCCAGTAATGAAGCCTTCAAGTCGTTGTCCCGGAGCTCTATAAATGACACCAATCACAGGAGTAGTATTCTTTAAGTTGAGCTTTATAAATAGGCTTTCAAAATTTTCTTCTTGCCCTCTCTCTTCTCTTAGATCTAAAATTTGATAGTTCAGGGAATCCTTGATAAGGAAACCAACCCCTCCGCCCCTGCCTCTTTCTCTAGCTTTACCAATGAAGACATATTCTGGTATATGAATCGTATCCAGTAAATTTTCTTCCAGCCAGGTCTCTGTAAGTGCAATTATATCAGCATTTGTTTTATTCGCTATTTCACTAATTTGATCAATTTTATGCGTGATACTCCTGCCGTTTATGTGTACTATCGTTAAGAATGAATTTTTCTTTTCAAGAAGTATCAAATTTTTTTCTAGAACATCTAAGGCAGTGTAATCACTAGTCCATGATGTGGATCTATAAAAATTTTGGTCCGGGTCAATATTATCGTTAGTATCAGAGCCATTAGTTTCAGTTACGGGTGAGAAGACCTGAAGTTCAAGATCCTGCACAATTTGCAAGTTTAGTATCGAGTCTTCATCCCCGCCAGAGTCAGATGAGTCAGTATAAATAAAGCCATCATTATCATCAATCATTCTAAAATGTTTGTTATCCATACTAGAGTCCTCGCCTATGGGGTGCGGAGCCTTAGTAGGGCTAGTGCATCTTGCAGCCGAAGTCTCTTCCCGTATTCTTGGTAATTGGTCACAACTGGAGTCCCGGAGAGGAGTTAGCGCCGACAGGTTGGTATATACGCAATACTCCTAGATATTGGGGTGCTAGTTCTAGATCCGCTTAAAAAGCAACCAAAGATTCATGCTACAGCATATGCAACTTTCAATAGGGTATTCTTCATAAGAATTATACTTAACTAATCATGGTGAAATCAAGCTGTAATGCCACAAGGCTATAACAGAGCCGTGTGTATAACAACAAGATCATAATAGCAAACAAGGTCAATGAACACTCATCCGTAGTGAATCAACTTAAATAACACAAGTTAAGGTAAATAACACAAGTTAAATAACACAAATCAAGGAAAGACAAGGCACAAGGCTATAACAGTGCCGTGTGTGTAACAACAAGATCATAATAGCAAACAAGGTCAATGAACACTCATCCGTAGTGAATCAACTTAAATAACACAAGTTAAAGTAAATAACACAAGTTAAATAACACAAATCAAGGAAAGACAAGGCACAAGGCTATAACAGTGCCGTGTGTATAACAACAAGATCATAATAGCAAACAAGGTCAGTGAACACTCCTCCGTAGTAAATCAACTTAAATGACACAAGTTAAGGTAAATAACACAAGTGAGATAACACAAATCAAGGAAAGACAAGGTGACTAAACGGTGACTATCTCCTCCGTAGGATATTATATTCAAGTTATCCACCATTGTGCATCCATCCACGAGTCAATTAGACAGAACCAAACCAACGCAATAAATCAGCAGATATTCATGATTTTTGTCTGAGTTACATGATATCTAATTAATGATTTAAAGTGATACAATGGTGACCGTAATTCTTGCACACAGCAGATTTAGCCAAGACAGCCAAGATAGGCAATGTAGTCCTCATCCAAGTAACAGAATTCAGGTGAATCTTTTTCTCAAACATGAGGGGTAACAACTAGCTAATAAGTTAATTACAATCTATGCATGCGTAAGACTTATTAACTTTGCGATAGTACTCACTGGAATAGGAAAATTATCACTAGCCAGACAGAGATTAGTGGGTAACAAGGAATTGTTACTCAAGTTTTGACATCACATTTTGTATTTCATTTTCAATCTTAGTCATCTTCATAGAATTGTACCGTTATCTGTCAGACTGTATAGTAGTATACCGATAATATAAATTTTTCAAATAAGGAGATGTAACTCACAGCTGCTCTCTTAAGCAATGTAGGTTCACAAGAGGATAACATTGTTGTGAGTCAGTCGCCATTCTAGAAGCGATACTGGTTGCTGAAATGAGGAGGACTTTTGTGACTCGCGAGGAGTGATGAGTAACCAAGGGACAATAGTCCTCAGGAGGAAGAGGGAGTTCAATGTCCTACGTAAACAAGTGCATCATGGTGTTCGTAGAGGTGCAGATAACTTTTTGTAGTAAAAATGGAGCGATTTGGAGAGGCCCACAGTCTGAGTGGCCGAGAGGTGTAGTCCGCAGGAGGACAACAGAGTTCTGAGCTAGCTGTTGGGCTAGAAACCCTCCTGTTCGCAAAATTGTTGATTACTTTTTATGACCCAGAGTATGCGACGTGTTGAGGCCTACAGGCTGGGTAGTCGTCGCAGTAACAGGTTCCTTGAGGAATTGACCCGTACTGATCTTCTGGAGATCCTGTATTGAGTTTATCTTTAGTGGTTTATGATTCGCAGTCATCTGGATGAAGACCACTCCACCAGCAGTCCACGATGAGAATGCAGTCCCTTCTTTAACTATGGCTCTAGCCTTAGCGTACAGCAAGGCATTTCCTTGAGTAAGATGCTCATTGATGTAGAGCTTAGATTTGCGCAGCTTCGTGCGCGACTTGAAAACAAGATTCCGGACTTTCAAGGTGGTAAACTTAGCCACAATAGGTCTTTGGTTTTCGTTACCCCTTTTAGGGATGCGGTAAGCTGTGGAGATATCCTCTTGAGAGACATTCAAGCCGAGAATATCCGTACATAAGCCAAGGGTGGCCCGGATCGCCTCCTTTTCGTCTTCTTGTCTGTTCTTTGGCGTTGTATCCAAGTCCTCTACGCCATGAAACACCAGGTTGTTAATTCTGGCCTCGACCTCCAACTGGGATAGTCGACTGCGTAGTTGGCTGTTCTCCTCCTCGAGATAAGTCTGTTTGGTATGGACAGCTTCAAGCTTCTCTTTCATTAAGTCATTAATTTTTTTATCAATGACTGGTTCGATCTTGAGCATAACCATTGCAATGATGGAGTCAATTTTCTTCTCAATCATAATTTCCAAGGCCGGTGCTAGCGATCTTTCTAGTTTTTCCACTAACACTTCAGTTACTTTTTCATCTTTAAGTAATTCAACTAACTCTTCCACCTTTGCGGCCTTCTTCGACATTTTGTTACGAAGTGGATTTTAGTGTGAAATTAATCGGTCAGTAAAGTTGTTAATAACAATTCAGTTTTCAGGGTTCAGACTTTAATCTGTGAGTTGATAGACTGTCTACGTGCAAGAGTCAACTCTTATTAGGATGCACATGTAGTACGGCTCAATGATGAATCAATACAGCCAGTGCCCTGTACGTTGAAATTCCCGAGTATAGATTGTTGACAACAAGCTCTTGTGAACTGTGTAGAGTGCCCATCCCCTATTCACAACGAACATTCTTTCGATGAAAAGTCTTTAATTTCTGCAACATTTAGTTAATCTTACCCATAACCGATAACTTTCCTGAATGCTGTAATGTTAATCTCATTTGTTTCTATAATAAAATTCCATAGCTGCCTAGGCAGAATCCAAAATTTCAAGTTTCCTTCGGAGCGAGCGTATTTTGCGACCGTCTTAGCCTAACGCCATGACATGTCTGTATATATGTATGTATGCATGTATGCATATGCATATACATACATACATATGCATACATACATACATACATACATACATACATACATACATACATACATACATACATACATACATACATACATACATGCATGCATGCACACATGCATGAATGCATACATACATACATACATACATACATACATACATACATACATACATACATAGTTCCACAAAGGGGGAATTTGGCCGGGTGGAGGGTAACTGTCCGGCATTCCCCAGGCTAGGATATAATCACCTATATTTCCACATATAATATCAGGTAAACGGACACTTACCCCCTGGACATTTTCCCTCCCGGACAATTTCCCCCGGACAATTTCTTCCCCGGACAATTTTCCCCCCATACTAGGACATTTTCCCCCCAGTGCAACATACACAAAACTTTCTGTTTTAATGATCAAAACATACATACATACATACGTACATGCATAAATGTATACATGTATACATACATGCATACATACATACATGCATGCATACATAGTTACATGCATACGTACATACATACATACATACATGTATACATACATGCATACATACATACATGCATACATACATACATGTATGTATGCATGTATGCATACATGCATACATACATGCATACATACATACTTACATACATACATACATGCATGCATACATACATATATACAGACATACTTACATACATACTTACATGCAGGCATACATACATACATACATACATATATACATACATACTTACATGCATGCATACATACATGCATACATACATGCATACATAGATGCATATATACACATATACATACATACATACATACATACATACATACATACATACATACATACATACATACATACATACATAAATCCACAGAGGGGGGAATTTGTCCGGGGGGGAAAATGACCTACCTAGATTCGGGGGGAAAGTGTCCGGGGGAAACTGTCCGGCGGGGAAAGTGTCCGGGGGGAAAGTGTCCAGGGGGAAACTGTCCGGCATAAACGGACACTTACCCCCTGGACATTTTCCTCCCCGGACAATTTCCCCCGGACAATTTCGCCCCCGGACAATTTCCCCCCCATACTAGGACATTTTCCCCGACAACTCTCACTCTGTTTTGTTGTAGTCGTACTTCTCAACTTGTGACATTGTATTGTATTGTATTGTATTTAAACATTTATAAAGCGCCTCTAGTAGGGTGAACCGTTCAGAGGCGCTCCCAGTGCGCAAGGCCGAGAGAAAAGAAATAAGTCTTGAGGAAAGTAAAAGAAGATGAGGGGTTACTTATTAAAATTAAAGAGCGAGTAGAAGGAGACAGTGTATTCCAGAGAGAGGGACCAATTGAGGCAAAAGATCGGGACTGAGCCATAGCTGTTCTAGTACGAGGAACTGAGAGATCAAATCTGTTTGAGGAGCGAAGTGGACGATGCGAAGAGACAGAAAGAGGCCGGTGAATTACATCAATTAAATATTTGGGGGCGAGACCCCGCTGTGTCTTTGACACCAGAATAAGGATTTTAAACTTAATACGTGCAGAGAGAGGAAGCCAGTGCAGTTTCTCAAACATGAAGGATGAAATGCGTGAGTAGCGTGGCAGACGGGCAATTAATCTCGCAGCTGCATTTAGGACTGACTGCAGAGGCATGAGACGGACCTTAGGAAGACCGATTAGAAGCGAATTGCAGTAGTCAATTCTGGAGCAAATGAAAGCATGGACCAGCGTTGTGAAAACAGAGGAAGAGACAGATCGTCGAACAGCCCTGAGACGCCTTAAGTGGAAGTAGGAAACACGTGTGCGGTTAGAGATGTGATCTTTGAAGGAGAGAGAGCTATCAAGCGTAACACCTAGGTCACGTACACTTGATGAAAAGGAGTAGTGAGGGAAGATTTCCAAGAGGAGGGCGAAATCAATCTTAAGCAACTGTTGAGGGGAGCCAAACCAAATGAACTGGGTTTTGGAGGCATTAAGACAGAGACGATTTGAGGACATCCAGGAATGGAGAGACTTAGATAGAGACTCGATACGCTCAACTAAGTGCAATTGAGATAAAGGAGACCCATGGACAAAAGCTTGCACATCATCAGCAAAGATATGACCAGTAGCTCCCGAGAGTGGGAAAAGAGAAGAAATGTCAGCCGTGTAGAGAATAAAGAGTAAAGGACCAAGTACAGAGCCTTGAGGAACGCCCAGCTTAATGTGAATCCATTTTGTTCTAGAGTCGCCCGATATAATCATTTGGGTTCGTTCAGACAGATATGATCGAAACCAGCAAAGAGGAAGGCCCTGTAACCCATATGAAGTCTCAAGACGCTGAAGGAGAATACTATGATCTACAATATCAAAGGCTGCAGAAACATCGAAAAGAGCCAAGAGGCTAAGTTCAGCCCTGTTAACATTAGGGGCCGTCCACATATTACGTACGCAATGAGGGGGAGGGGGGTCGGATTTTGGCGATTTTGCGTACGGGTGCGAACGGGGGGGAGGGGGGGACAAAAGTGTACGTACGCAAAATAAATTTCTAATTATGACGTCCACATTAGCCTATTTATAACTCTGTATTGTCCTATAGTCGTTCGATGGCATTTTATTACATTATATAAAAGCCATGTGCAGTTATTCTGTGCTGTGAACGAGATACCTATAATTTGTCTACATTGGCCCTCACTCATCCTTCAATCTGGACTAAAGTGCAGACAGTAGAGGCACTTTCTGCAGCTGGTCTTCGGGGGGGGGGGGTGAGCGTCAAGTGTACGTACACAGGGGGGTGTGGAAGAAAGTACGCTTGCGAACAGGGGGGGAGGGGGGTCAAATTTTCCCGGATTTTTGCGTACGTAATATATGGATGGCCCCTTACTGTTTTGGTGTAAAAAAATTGAAGTTAAGATCCGAATTATTCTGGGTGCGATGCACCCACTGAACTTTCTCTCTGGGTTCCCAAAGAGCTGGCGCCTATGCTTCAAGGCCTAATGTACAAGTCATCATCGGATGGATTTAATCCGTTAAGAATAAATTAAGAATTGTAACCTTATATAGCCTATATTAAGAAATAGTGGCGTATATAGGCCTACATATATTAGGCTACTTAAGCCTATTCCACAGACTTCGGCTTGGTTTTGGTATGAATTATTATAAGTTATAGATTTATATACTTCACATTTACTATAAACCTACCTATTCTCAGGGTTGCAAAATTTTTATATCACGACGTCGCCATTGGCATTTAGGTATGTATACAGTCTACAAAGCATGTCGACCTACTTACTAGTGACTCAAACAAACAAGCATGGTTTGCTTGTGCATTTTGAACTTCTACAAGTGGTTTTTGCTGAACGGCATACTATTCAACTATTCATCATTGATAAAAATTTTCCAGAACATATACAGGGTGGGCCATAAAAAAAGTAAACCCTACAGGTTTGCTAATATTTCGGCCAAAAGTAAGAACTGTCAAATCAAGTTTTACTGGCTTAAACGTAATTCATATATACGTAAAACAGCCAAATTTCACCAAAATATTTCAAACAGAACCAAAGTTATATCACTTTTACTGAGTCCACCCACTGTTTGTTGATGGTCCAAAGACATGTAGCGCAAGAAAAGTAAAAAAGCGATTTTATTAAGTCACATCTGAAATAATTGGTATCAAGCAGACGGCAGAAGGTTCACGACACGAAACGAGTGTTATTCACGGATGAGAAGAACTTCTATCTTAATCCACGAACGCAACCCAAACAATCATATTTGGTCTAGCGGCAAGATGTCACACCTGATCGCTTGATCGCTGAACGCGAGAAGTTCGCTCCACATGTTATGGTATGGGCTGGTATTTTGGTGGCAAAGGTCGACTGGCAGACTGCATTTTGTTCATGAAAGACAAAGCTCAAATCTGCATATTACGTTTCTCCCCTGCTTCCAGAATTAATTTCAGATTGCAAGCGTCTGTTGCCAGCTGGATTCATCTTTCAACAAGACGGCGCACCAGCGCATACTGCTTGTCTCAAGTAAGATTGGCTCAATGTCAATTACCCTGGTTTCATTCAGAAGGACCAATGGCCCTCCTACTCTCCGGATTTGAACCCGCTGGATTATCACGTGTGGGGAGCTATGCTTGATAAATACCACAATCCGCGACCAAAGCCAAAAACGATAAGATAATTGAAGGTCGTGTTGAAGTTGATATGGAAAATTTACTTGTGGAACCTATCAACAAGGCCATCAAAAACTTTATAAAGAGACTCAGAACATGTGTGGTTACTTGTGGTGGACACATTGAACTCAAGTTGTGAAGCAATATCATGTCTGTCTGATACCAATTATTTGAGATGCGACTTAATAAATCGTCTTTTGTTACTTTTTGTTGCATTATATGTTTCTGGACCATCAAAAAAACAGTGAGTGGACTCAGTAAAAGTGATATAACTTTGTTCTATCTAAAATATTTTGGTCAAATTTGGCTGTTATACGTAAATATAAATTATTTTAAGCCTGTAAAATTCGATAAAAAAATTGCTTTTTGGCCGAAATATTAGCAAAAATCTGTAGGGATTACTTGTTTGGCCCACCCTGTATAATATCATGCTTTAATAAATTTTCTATAAAAAGGAAATTTTTGGGGTCCATAGAGTAGTGGTAACATCACTGGCGTGAAGAGCAAGAGGTAGCGGGATCGCTTCCCGCTACCCCCCAAATTTAGGTCCACTCAACCATTCATTCGCGAGATGGCGCGTTGCTAAAATGAGATTTAGGACGTGATGGGCGCCTTGTATGGCTGCCGTGTAGTTAAATTCGACTCCTGTAATAACTTGTGATCATCCGTTCATACTGATTTGTAATCATACTGCGTCATTGTCAGTTTGAAGATATTAAACGAAGATAATTATTATTATTATTATATATTTCTACGATTTCAGGATAAATGTTTATGCCAAATCGCTATTAAACACAATGTGCAGCATATTGGTTTTTAAAAAACTTAGAAGGAGCAAAAATATGCTATAATGGCTTACTATAATGGCCACAATAAAATCAAATGAATCACATTGAAAATATATAGCCTATAAATTGCATGATTTAAACAACGGAGAATTCTTATTAAGGAATGCCAAAAAATAATGTTTCCTACTAAAATCCAATTATGCAACCCTGAAAATATATACCCCGGTAGGTTAGGGCATAACCCGAAATCGCCTCGGACATTTGCCTCGGCCGAATATTGTAGTGTAGTAATCTCAGATAAGTTTATATACTTGTTCAAAACAAGGCATTGTATCTTTGTATCAGTTTAAAACTTTACATGCCTTGTCTTCCACGGAATGCCGGACAGTTTCCCCCCTGGACACTTTCTCCCCGGACACTTTCCCCGCCGGACAGTTTCCCCCGGACACTTTCCCCCGAGTCTAGGTAGGTCATTTTCCCCCCCGGACAAATTCCCCCTCTGTGGATTTATGTATGTATGTATGTATGTATGTATGTATGTATGTATGCCTGCATGTAAGTATGTATGTAAGTATGTATGTATATATGTATGTATGCATGCATGTATGTATGTATGTAAGTATGTATGTATGCATGTATGTATGCATGTATGCATACATACATACATACATGTATGTATGTATGCATGTATGTATGTATGCATGTATGTATACATGTATGTATGTATGTATGTACGTATGCATGTAACTATGTATGCATGCATGTATGTATGTATGCATGTATGTATACATGTATACATTTATGCATGTACGTATGTATGTATGTATGTTTTGATCATTAAAACAGAAAGTTTTGTGTATGTTGCACTGGGGGGAAAATGTCCTAGTATGGGGGGAAATTGTCCGGGGGGAAATTGTCCGGGGGAAAATGTCCAGGGGGTAAGTGTCCGTTTACCGCCTTGTCTAACTTCATTTCCCCTAGATATTGCTTTGTTGTTAAATGATTATTCACTGCAATGTAATCTCCATAATTTCTCACCAGCACAAAAAAGTTGTATAGAAACCAGCTTTTTTCAACCGACGCTATATTAAATCTTAATTAAATCAGGGTAAGAGTAAACAGGTTGTTTTGGTAATATCAGATCAAAATGTCACGCTGGTACAACTTTAGTGTGCCTTATTGCTGAAACCACAATAAACCTGCAGCCCTCTTTTTTTTAAACTGCGCATTTTCAGGTAATATATCATTCAAATGTGTAGACTTTACTTTGATAAGGAAAAAATTAAATTTCTCTTGTTCATTACTGTAATGAGGAATTTTCACCTTCAATTAAATAAAATTGCCTTAGTTTTCGGCAACATTAAAAAATTTCAAGTGACACACAGTACATAGAAACCTAATTCTCAACAATATTTCATAGTTTTCTAGGATGTCTAAAACTCCGTGGAAAGGCCCAAGAATAGGGAAATACTATGAATGCAAACAATCTTAGAAGTGACAAACATTTGTAAAACATCATGCATGATACATTATCTTCTATGCGTACTGATTTTACTTAACATTAGGTACATAATTCCTTAAGGTACAAAACAACAAGCATAAAATATAAAAGTTATCAAGTTTGGGTTTTAAAATCTTGTATAGTTGCACACTTTAAAGATAAGATCGTGTGTCAAAGTCCAAGAACAAGATTTATAAATAAATATCCAAAGTGCTGACTCATTGTAACAATTGCTGCATTCTTCTATCAGCTAGTCATATTTCATTGGATTTGTCACTGATAATTTTGTGCGTATTGCCTGCCATGGTTGTGTGAACTGTGGATGAAGTTCTTTAAACTATTCAATGTCCACATTTCCTTAAACAGTTAGCACAATCGAGCAAACTAAACTTGTTAAATGATAAAACAAATTGCAGGCTAGGAAAAATTTGAGGCATAACTAGGAACGGTGTAGTGAAATAACACATAAAACTGAAAGCAACTGAACATCATCCTCGATTTTGATTTTTTAAAGCCATTTTGGAGCTCATACATTTACTGGATGTGTTGGCTCCCTGAGTTTCTGACCCAGTGTAAATCAACACTTTACTCTTGTCCCGTATGCATCTTCATCATGAAAGTCATGTTGTAATGCCTGACTTGATATTCTTAAAAGCCTCAGACATTGGTTTTCAGCAATTGGTTTTGACAGATGCCAAATGTAATGGTTATTATCTTAAGTCTTGGCTAATGGTTGCAATTCACAAGACAATAGAATCGAGCTGCCTGCATTATGTCAAACCTGTATAAAGTTATTAGTTCAGTTTTCTTAGTCTTGCTAATAGGTTTGGCAATTTCCATCTTCCGGGATTCACAAACATCGCTTCTAGGATTTCCAAATGCCAGATGGTATTCAGTTCTGAATTCATCAGAACAAGTCATACTTGACATTCATATAGAATTTGTCTGAAACATGGCACATTGACTTTATTGGAGGCTCTGGTGGGAGGTATTTCAATCTAATTTGTTTTTGTCTGCTGTAATAGCAGCTTCGGCACTGGAATTGTCAATATGTTGCTTGATTTTCACTTTTGATATGAAGGTACAGTCTGTGCTCCACGTCATTACTCTCTTTTCTCTGTTGTCCCGCTGGAATCCAGTGCCTGGCCAGAATGTCGACTTACCACTGACCAACAGCTAAGATGGCACAAAATGTTGCATGGCAAACCGATATCCAGCTTTCGAATCTAAGCAAATAACAACATAAATTAAAAAAAACACAATAATTTCCTCTGTTGAATTATCCATAAGCAAGAAAGTGACTTTTTAATTTATATATGTATGTATGTATGTATGTATGTATGTATGTATGTATGTATGTATGTATGTATGTATGTATGTATGTACTGTATGTATGTATCGGAACACTTCTACAGCACCCCTTAAGTAACTCACAAGAGTGCTCCGGCATGGTTAATTAGGAATCACTGAACAATTGTGTCTCAAGTAGAGCAAAAAACGTTTCCTAACATGTTAAAGATGCTAATGATTGTATGTCCAGTGGCAGATTGTCCCAGATTGAAGGACCCACAAAAGAAAAGGCGCACCCCAGCTCACGCCGACGTGCAAGAGGGTGGGACCATGAACATTCATATTATGCTTGCATACATGTAACATGTGCATGGAATATCTACTCAACCTCTCAAGAAAAAGTCAATATGCAAAAAAATAAAATCAGATGCATTTTGCCACAGTAGTCAAAGAAAACCATAAAGCAGAGAAAACCATAAAGCAGAGAAAACCATAAAGCAATCAAACAATTTGTTATTTAAGATCGCATCTATTCGTTCATTCAGAAAATTTATACCTGTAGCTCCCCTTCAATATATCTACTCCATACATTACAGAGCGAAAAGGTTCACTATCCTTCCAAAGATCTGGACAGTCAAGAAAGTAATATGTTGTCCTTAAGCTGCTGAAAAGCTTCTTGTGCATGCCGCCTTATAATGCCCCTTCAAGATATCTACATATCTAGCATCCCCTTCAAGATATAGTGTCTGAAGAATTTGAGGTGTCCAATTACATGACTAGAAAGGCAAAGAAATTAGTACAAGAGCAAGCTATTCTGTCGACTCTGAATCCCACAACAGGAAAGACACTACTGACACTGACAGTGAGTGATGTCAATGAATTTTATTATGACAATTCAATAAGTAGGCTGGTGCCAGGAAAGAAACATTACATATCAATTTTGGTCGTCAGAATAAGGCAGCATGCACAAAAGCATCTACTTTTGTGTAGTCTGAAAAAAGCTTTTCATCAGTTTAAGAACAAAATCCAGATATAATTTAATTCTCAAAGTTTGCTGAAATCAGACCAAAAGAGTGAATCCTAGCAACAGAAAGTGGGACACATGTGGCATGTGTGTGCACAATTCATCAGAACACAAAGTTGATGATGATAGGACCAATTATTGAGAATATTTATGAGGGAATGTTCAAGTATTATCGACATTGTATTGCAGTTATTCAGTGTAATCCCACTTGCATTGAATGCTTTCTTGGACAATGTGAATATTTCCCTGGGCTGGATTTACTTCATGAAACACTGGATTGCTTCTTTGATGAACAAATGGTTGATCAAATTCACTTCAAACAATGGACAGCAACTGATAGGTCAACAATGGAAATATAGATTCGGACTGCTTATGAGTTCCTGAGCTCAGTGATGCACTTGGTGCACTTCCCAAACTTCTACATCATGACTTCATATCAAAGCAGCAATCTGATTCCTTTTTGATTCTAAAGTAGCAAGTTGAACAATGGGTGACACAATTTAAGAAGACATAGATATTGAAGTTTGCACGTAAAATTATAGACAAAACAATTATGTCAAAAGAACCATTAGAGATCCCATTATGGTTTCTTCTTAGGATGTTCAGGACACTTCAGTGTTGAAGTGTGAATTTTTCAGATTTAAAGAAACTCGCGAAGGGGTCAAGGTCACGGTTAAAGTTCTTAATATTAAAATAATTATAGTATCAATATTAAACTTTTAAACAGTCGTTGTTAATCTCCCCAAATAGCTCATCCAAAGAGCTGAAGAATGACACCAAGAACACTTTCCTAGTTCTCATACAAGCTGAGATACAGGCGTCCAAATGTACAGGTCGAACGGGTCGGGTCAAAGTTCGTCAATCCGTATCTCAGAATGTAATTGACCAAACAATTTCTACCTGGGTTCATACATGTCTTACGTGGTGCAACAGTGGGGAAAATTTCATGTAAATTTGAGTCGGTCATGTCAATATCGTTGGTTGAATTGACATGGAGTCACCCAAAACCAGTTATGCAACGCTGTCAGAAACAGAATTGAAACATGTATGCAAAAACACTTTAGAATTTGGTAGTGACGCAGTATGAAAGTAGACCCTAATGCACAGGAAGCAGCCACAAGATTGCAGTGTAAGAGTAGTCTGTGGCATGAATATCGAAAGGCCGTATTACTTTGTCATTGTTTCACGATGCTATGCATGCAGATATGTAAAATCCACCTAAAAAGTCTTCTTCAAAAGATAATGCATTGCAGTTTGCCATTGAAAAATGATGCTATGAGGTATGGTCCAGTGTCGGCCTTAGGGGCGTGCGAACCGTGCGGTCGCACGGGGCCCGCAACTTAAGGGGGCCCGAAAATGTCACAGAAAATTAACATGAACAAGACAGACACCTGGGGTGAAAATTGTCGGGGATTCAGCCCTTAGTGTTTATTAAGACCACACAGTTAAGTCTTCATTGCACACCTTATGGAATCGTTTCCAACCCCCTCAGTTGTGATAGTGTGATTACATGTGTATATATTTTAGCATTTTCTTTCACAATTCACTTTTTTGGTTACGAATAAAGTAATGCTTTGGTTTATTGTGAAATTTGTGACCATGTGAATTGGTTACTAATAAATTTGGTGATGTCATTACTTTAAGCAGTTTAAGCTTTCTATTGCCTTTTTTGAATTTTCTCATTTTGCAAAATACGGATAAAATATTCGGTTCCACGTGGATCAAACTCATCAAAGTCTAACCCCACAGTCTGTTTTTTACAATTCTCACACACTGAAGACACCCTAATAATAATATCTTGGTTTCGATTAAGTCTTCTCTTTTGTCAATTAAATAAAAGTCAGCTTCCTCTATATCTCAGAATTCTCGTGTAGAGTTAAATTTGACTTGTTGTACTTGTTAACAATCTACTAAAATAAAATGAATAACAATGAAAAATAATTTGACTTGTGTCCCTTCAAGGGCCCGTACAGTATACTCTGCACGGAGCCCGAAATATCCTAAGGCTGGCACTGTATGGTCTTGAAAGTGAGAATGCAGCAGTTCAGCAATAGGCCATACTTGGATAAGTTTTCTGCTGCACATGTCAATCTCAAAATTGAGACCTGTGGAATTTCAATTAATCCCAAATATCCATATCTGACTGGCATGTCACATGTTACTGTCATGGGATGTGCAACCTGGAAATAAAAAGTTTCTTTAAGTACAGCTTGAGCAGTAATAGCATGTCAATAAAGAATAGCACTTTTTTTCTTAATAAGCATAGCCAACAGTTATTACGGTGTAACACTTCTCTTAAACTGAAATATCATCACTACACAAGCGCAGGTTAAGTAGCAATTTCAGAACTTGATGTGCTGACTTATTGTGTTACATATGTACATCAGCTTGTCTGCACATGGAACGGATCCGTTACAACGAGATTTTCTACAAAAATATGCTGGTCACATCAGAATATTTTACACAAAATATGTAATATAGATTTAATGTACTGGCAGAAGGTTCAACACAATGTCAGACCCAAGCACAAACTATAAATGGAAAAAGCAAAGGTAGCACATCAACTACCACTGCCAAACACAGCATTAAATTAAAAACTGGTAGACAGCACTGTGCACTGTGCTTGTGGCTATCACAATAACTATGACAATATGATACCATTTTGCAAGGGCAGCCAAACTAAACGGTACCGCCTCCAGTGTTGGAATCTTCACTGCACCGAAGGGAAAATGGATCTGTCCAACATGTAGGGAAAACAAACAGCTGATTACACTGGTACACTGGTAATTTTTGAAGTGCTGTTACATGCAAACGAAAATTAAAGGAAGAATATTATGTCTTTAGACCAAAATGACTAGACACCTATATTTCTCTTTTATACTATGATGCTGCTTAGTACATGGACAGTGAATTTTAAAAAAAATTTAACTTGTTTCAAGACAGTTCCTTTCTTGGTGTGAAAAGGTGTTTAAAATTTTGTATTAAGCTTCACGGTATGGAACGATTAATGTTCACGATGGCTTCAGCTATTTTTACGAATTTCTCTATAGTGTCATAGTGCTTTGACCTTAATTTCTTCTTTAACAGATGTAGGTAAGTAAGTAAGCCATTTATTGACACAACATCAACACAGTAATATCACAATAACAACAGTGAGTACAAACTCAGAAAACTTCCATTAATGATGCAATGGTCAAAAGGTCAATCCAAAAGGGTCATCTTGACCGGTGAGGCTGGATTGCCCCTTTACTGAATAATATCTGGCAGTAGTAACAGTGCAGAAATCAAACGCACTGAGTAAGTGTATAGTACAAAACACTGTAACGAATTAAACATGACATAAACAAACATTAAACACTAAACATAGTGTGAGTTTTCAAACACAGGAATCAAACAGACAAAGTTTTTCTTATAATATGGTAGTTTAATACACCAAGATCAAATACTGTTTAAGCTTATTTTAAAACAGGTTAAGGGTGAGTAGACGTGTAACATAATTTGGAAGACTGTTCCATGTTGAAGGGCCAGAACATTTTATCGAGAATAATTTCATCCTAGTATGTGCAATATCAGTGCGATAATTTAACAAAGTTCTAGTGTAATGATCATGCACAGCGTTTCCCTGACGAAAATAACCACCAAACGAACTAGGTAACAATCTGTGATAATAGCAAAACATGAATAAACCTATTTGAAACTTATTTATATCTGCTAATCGAAGTATATTATACGATGGAAAAATAAGTTTAGTACTGATACACAAATGCAATACGAAATCTCCAAGTTTTATATAGGCTATTCAAATAGCGCACGGATGGGTTTGGCCAGAAGCAGAGGATGTGGGGGACGGCAGTGGAAGGGTTTTTATGAATTAGTAAACACCATAGACAACCACAACTCCAAATACACCTAAAAGTTACAGTAATGCTGTCTCTCAAATTACCTCATTATGGATCAATGTTTATAATCTTTGTTTTGTAACATGCAGCTTATCTAGAGTATAAAGAGTTACTTAAGTACTGATTGTAATGTGAAATGATACCGGTACTCTATTGAAAAACAAAGCAATGTTCAGTGCTCAATTAGCCATTCAGTCACGGTCACAAATGCATCAGTCCCTCACTCCCTCACACAGCTACATCACTCATTAACACAGGCCTAACATAGGCCTAATACGTTATACATTATTTTTAAATCGACAGGTGGGCAATATTCACTCAGTCTGAAAATAATTTGAGCAATAAATTCAAATAATTATGTTAAGAAACAGACATTTTGTGCTTTCAGTTCACATACACTGGAGTAAGTTCACATTCAATTACCATGTACAAATATGTAATACTGATTGGAAGTTAGAAAAATAAGGTTACCAGACATACATTAATAGGTGTAGGCCTAGCCGCCATAGCTGGAGAGAAACAACAGATACACAGAAACAAAAAAGTGAAATGTCTGGTAACAGACTATACAGCCGCTTTTGAAACAGAGTAGTAAGAGTGTGCACTCTGCACTAACCTGCATGACAGATAATTAGAAATCTCCAGAGTAACAGATTTACTATTGCCGTGACTGCTCGAAACTTTCAGTTTAATGCTCAGATCAGACAGTATAGCTTTCTCATCCCTTGACAACGGCGATACACTAGGCCTTAACGAATTTCTTCACACTTTCCTTAGCCTGCTGCCGCCTGAACTTTAATTTTTTACTACTACCACACTGATGGTATGCCATCGCAAGAAAGTTTGGTAATGTTTGTCTTTAGCGTCCGAAATTATTTACATTGCATGAGCGATGAAAACGTTTCACAGTTACTGTTAAACTCAAACAAGAAGTTGGAAGATAGATGAAAATATTCACGAAACTAGAGGCTGGATAATTGATTAAAATATAACTGCAACTAGAAGTTGGATGAACGAATAATTTCGGACGCTAAAGACAAACATTACCGAAAGTTTATTGTAAACAATACGCAGTTAGCAATAATCCAACTCACTTTTAAGTTTTAGCTGTAATTTTTTCATCAACAGCAACCATAGATATATAAACCATCCGACACACCATAGAATATTTAACATTGAATATATACCGAAGGTAGAACAGCAACCATAGATTTAATAATATACGCAACATAGGACAGCCTGGACCCAAATATAGACGATTAGACGGCCATGTTAATGTGCCAGCACTCGCTGCTCATTGCACACTAAGTTCAAACTAGCAAGCTAGCGTGGAAACTTTATAATCACAACTGTGTACATGTTCTAGCCGAACTTTTCTCCGGCGGCTAGCCGTGAAATAACTGTCGGCGGTTTTTTGGGTAAGCCGCAAAATTTCCGGCGGTTTTTCGGCTTGCAGACAATATTTCGGCTCGGCGGCTAACGGCGGCGGCTTAGGGGTATAGCCATGGCTGTCCCACCCCTCTGGATCAAACTCCACCAGTACTGCGAGAAATTTCAGATCCATCCTACGAACTCATCAAAACCTCACCACTTGCTGTTTCTCCACAGGTCTTGCACTCAAAACTGAAAACACTGCTCTTTCACAAAAGAATCCCGATTCCCTCCCGCCCTCCTCCCTCCCTCCCTCCCTCGCCGTTTGTACCCTAAAGGGCCTAAACACCACCCTCCTTAGCCGTCTTACTATTTACCTGACTGACTCCTCTGGATCTTGACCTGGAACCGATTCGACCCCTCCCGCCTATCGATTTTGATTTGACTAAGCGCCTGTGAATAAGCTGGTTCCCGCGACTTCGCCTTTTTTGGGCGCTGTAGAATCTCGAGATTACGATTACGATTACGATTCATTCATATCTGCGCTGTTTTCCTTTATTATGAAAGGTAAAAATGGCTGTTTTTCGTGGAAGAGGATAACTGTTTTATTGGCGTCTTTTGAAAAACCTTTTGACTTGACGCAGCGCTCTTAAAATTATCTGGTGTCCTGCGCCTAGCTTCTATATAGCGCGTTAGCAATTTTGAGTTAACGAATACGAAACAATTTAGAAATATAAAATGATCAACAGATGGCACATCTGTTGATCATTTTATACATCCAGCTTCTTGGTACACTATTTAAATTAATTCCGGAAGTTGTAAAAATTTTAAGAAATACAAAAGTCTGACATTGTAAGAGTATTTCCGTTTCATTTTACGCAGAATGTATGGTCGTTTAATTAAAATAAGAGTGCCCATTTATTTTGAATTTTTTGCAAGTAGAAAGTCATCTGTCTATTTATTTCGTAATGACGCCAGCAATATTTCTTTATAAGCGCACAATGGGAATTGTGACGTGTATAATAAATTTATATACAATTTAAATGACTACTACGTCAAAATATGAACACATAACCTCTGTGCCTTATTCTTTGCTTTGGACTCTTGTTCAGCAATGTTGATTGGTTTCAAATTGCAGCATATGCATGTTGAGCTGACAGATGCTGCTTGTCACGTAGGCGTTGTTCGCAATTCTGGCATGTCTCTAACTGACCGTGTAAATGGTATTTGTAATTCATCACATATGTACCGGCACACTCATGACATACACAGAATTAGGCCTATGTCTTCAAGGGTATCTCTGGCAGACCCATTCATATCCAGTCACGTAGATTACTATAGCTTACTTTTAACAGTAACAATGAGTCTGTTCTGAACTCTTTGGAGAGAGCCTTGGCTAATACATCAAAATATGAAGATATAACCTCTATGCTTAAAGCTTTGCTTTGAACTCTTGTTCAGCAGATGATTGGTTTCAAATTACAAGTCATAGTTGATAAAACTTTGAACTCTGGAGTTTTGTAGACGTGGTCCAGAGGAGCTGAGATTTGACAGGGTTTGACACCTTGACCTAATGCCATCTGAGCACTGTTAAAATCACTTGTTAAATGTCTTGGAATTCATTTGCCAAAGATGCACATAACATTTAGGATCATCAACATAAAGGCGAGTATATATGTGTAAAGTGCATTATGTGCATGTGTTTACGTATTTATAAGTGTATGCGCATGCCCGAGGGGCTTGGTATTAACTTCGGTAACTTCACCATTCGAGAACTAACTATACTGACTTTTGCTGACTGCACTTGTAGCTGTCAGCATCATATCAACATATGGTGTGGGTCGGTTTACCAGCATTATAGGTTTATGCATATCTAATAGAAGGAATTCCATTGGTTACAGTGTATTAGGTTTACATTCATAATGCTCATTTATAATGGTCTTGCACAATGTGTTCCATCTTATCTCAAAGCACACCTGCCTGAAGATTTCTCCATGGTGCTGCACAAACTGACATACTGTCCTGTTGGCGCAAACTTCCATGATCCAGTTTAGAAGCTTGTTGTGGTTGGTATGTCTAAGATCTTGTTAAAATAGGTGACCATGAAGAGACGAGATCTTGTTGGCTTCCTTTGTTTATTTTCTGTAAACGCTTGAAAACCATTCCATTTGGGTATGTTGTTGTCATGCATTAGAGCTCCAATGATGAGTGTCTGTGAAGTGGCACTATATAAATTTGTGACTGTATTTATAATAAGGATACATATATGATATATACATATGTATGTGCATGTACGCATACATGTATGATTGGGGGTAATTTGAATGCAAATCTGAAAGTTAAAATGTAGCATTTCATGTTTCAGCAGACTGACTTTGTTGTCATTCAGGTCCAAACTAAAAAAATTATAACTTTCTAATCTTATTATCCACCATCATAGTCCAATTTCTGGTTATCCAGAGCCCTGTGGTTTTCTTTTGTGAGCTTTGTTTGACAGTCATATTAAGGAAAATAATATAATTGCTGAATTTTTTAAATTTTGAAATTTCTCCAAGAAATTTTTGTTGTGATGGCCCTCATTCTCAAGAGCTGTACACCCAAGCAAAGTATCTCAAACTGTTCATGTCTATTGTTGAAGGCGCTCCATATTGTGATTTACACAGACAGTTGGAAGCAGTCTTTGGCTTGTGTTACTTACCCTTCTCATAATCATTGTGTTCATGTTTGTGCAGAATTGTACCTCAGCCTAATTATTCCTGAGACTCGGTACCACATTCCTTAGGAATTACTATTGATACATGGAAGCAAGTGTATATGCTTCACAATTCCCTCTTTCCATTTTTATCTTTTATATAATCAAAACCAAGGGTGCCTACATGTTCTAATAGTCATAGAACCAGAGTAGTGCTTTTATTTGAGGTAAACTTTTAGGTAAACTTTTATTGTAACCAATTTTTATCCTATTTGAAGACAATGGACTCAAGTTTCATAACTCTTATAAAGAATTCTGAATCATACCAATATGGAGCTCAGCAAATTTATTCTTCATTTTTGATGCAGCTTATTTTAAAATCTATTAATGAATTTCCGTGGTACATCTTTGAGCTCACTCAATTTGGTCCTGGATTCTGCTGCCAGCAATTTTTATATAATTAACAGAAAATCTTATTGATTCTCAGAGAGCGAGTTTAAGTGTAGCATCATCCTCTTGAGTTTTAGTGATTTCAGTGCTGGCACTCAAACATGCCACAGCAATCCAACAGCATGCTATGCTGTTTAGTCTACACTTTACATAGGTGCACTTTGACTGATCTAAAGGGTTGGAGGTTTGAGCTTGCAAATGAGGTGCAAATTAATGTAAAGTTAATGTATAATATTATAATAATCTTGTGTTTTTAGAGTGGACATTAATTGCAGGCCGTATCATAAAAGATGGTCTAATTAAAAATGAAACTCAAGGTTGCAGTATTCAAGACATGAACACATATCCATAGCTACTGAGTTACTTTGGGCAGCACAAATTACCAATACCCTTCCATAATAGCTTAGAATTAGCATCTTTCCATGTTAGTCAGCTATTTCCAGTGTTGTATCAATTACATTGGAATGTAAGTCAGTTATAATTATGGAAATCTAAATCAGTTATAATTGCAATTACATGCTTGTAAATGTAATTGAAATACAATTACAAGTACTTGATGTCGAAATAATTGAATTACAATTTACAATTTGATTGTAATTCATTTGCCAATTACTTTATTATTCCAACTCTGACTGCAGGCAGGGGCGTCTATCCACCCTAAGTCATTGGAGCAACTTCCCCCATTTCTTGGATGTAGACGCCTCTGGCTGCAGGTTCTTTGGTTCTGGAGCGCAAGGTGATGTGGTTGTCCAGCTGGCTCAAACTTCCACGGACAGTATATAAGCTGTGTTTGGCTTTTCATTTTTTTAAGAAATAAACTGCCAACTGGTCAGATCTTGTTGGCTTTGTTGGCTTTCCTAGCCTCTATTCCATAAGCGCATGACAAACATTCTATTTCATTTTATGGGTTTGTGTAGTCTGGCTTTCAGTGCCTATGAAGTGTTTATCTGAAGTGGCACTATATGAATTTGTGATCACTTTTACATTACAAATATTTACAAATGTTTGCATACATATACATGTGGAGGTAATTTGAATGTAAATTTGAAAGCTAACATGACATAATATATTTTATTGATCCAACTCAAAAGTACATAATTTGTAACAGATTGGTCTGGGTAACAGTTCCCAGATTACTAGAGAAAAAGAAATATATAAAATTAAACAAATGCAGAATACAATACCTGGGTCAAAGTACACATAAGTCCAAAGTTCACGTGAAATCTGACAGGCCCAGGAGTAAACTGCCTATAGTGCCACACTCATAAAGGAGTGCCTTTGAATATAAAGTAATAAAAAAATCAATTCGGATAGAAAGCTAGAAAAGTAACATCTCATGGCTCAGCTGACTGATTTTTGACATTCACCAAACTCCTAAATCCAAATTTTCAAACCTCATGAACCACCATCATAGCTCTCCTTCTGGTCGTTCAGATCCTAGGTTTAACCTTTTTGATTATGATTTTTTTGTCGTATTAAGCAATTAGAAATAGAAAGTAATTATTTAATTATGTTACTTTTGATTGTTTAACAAAGTTATGTTGCAACGACTTACATTCTCAAAAGTTGTAAACTCAAGCAACCAGCTATTTTAGGTTATAGGGAAAGTGTTGAGTCTAGGATGACTATGAAGTTGGATGACACAAGTGTCCAAGACACATTGGGGTAGTGTGGTGTATGACTGTTCTTGGTGGAAGTTTTGTGTAGTTAAGGAGGCGTTAGAGTTGTCTAGTCTTGTCAGAATTATACTAAAGTATAAATGTTTGTAAGAAAACTAAATCCATTTGAGAACAAAGCAAAAAGCCTTTGAGATGAAAGAAAACGTTCAAACATTTGCAGCAATTTTGGACGTTTGGATGAGTACCAAGTCAAGCGTGTGTAATAGTCTGCAGTTTGCCAGCTCGAATGGATGTTAAATGAATATAAATTATACAATTTGAACAAAAGCAGGCAGTGAAGAGGCAGAATTACAGATTGAGAGGTCAGTAAACTTTTGGCATAGATATTTAGAAGGGCTGTAGGACAAAATCCCCTGGACGTAAGACCCGGGACATAATCCCTCAGACATTACCCCCGGGCATAATCCCTAGATTTTGGGTAGGACATAGTCTTGGACAAAAACCCTTCTTTGTACAATTAACCTATTTCTACATTTAGCTGATAAGCTTGACTTTCGCAGTTTTTGTTCATTGAGTCAGCCTGTTAATTTTGTAAAGGTATAGACTAATGACTTTTTAATGTCATTCAGTTATAAAATTAAGACTTCTTGTTAGTGTCATTTAGGTACAAAGTTAAGACTTGTTAATGTCGTTTAGGTCTTAAGACTTCTTAATGTCATTCAGTTCTAAAGTTAAATTTATACTGAATGATCTTGACCGTTCGTAGATTGGTATGCCAATTTTTTTACAGCTTTCAGAAAAACTTGTATAATAAACATTTCCATTGGTTTGTACTCTTAGGCTAATTGTTAGAATTATACATATTGAAAATATATTCTTCTAGAATATGTTACTAGAATTAAACAAATTGAAATTCAATTCCTATAGATGTTATTGGATGTAATGTATAATTTAGCCACCTTACTTGGCTGAGTTTGAGGTGATTACATCCTAGCCCTGGGGAATTATGTCCTATCCTGTGGATTATGTCCAGAGGGATTATGTTCGTACACCACCAGAAGAGCTTAGAATTTGCAGTGTTTGATATCAACATTATGTGCAGTTGTAAAATCACTTGCTATCCTATCTGACCTCATTGAACCAAAAATGAATACAGATTTTCAGCGTAAGAACAAGGATGTGTGTAATGTGCATATTATGCATGGGTGTATGTGTGTGGATAGCTTTGTATGCCTGTATGTATTTGTGAGGTGTAGAATAGCATTCTCTTAACTGTCAACATACAGAAACGCCTCTGATAGGTTACACTGAGAGAGGCGCTTTAGAAATCTTAAAATGCACTACAATATAATAACTGTGTTTAATTCTGCTAATTACATGGTGCCTCTCGGCATCGTATCAGCATAATTTTATGCTGCCACCCGGCTGATCGACAGCATGCCTCGATTTGGGTACAAATCCACTTTTGCATAGAAAGAACTGCTTTGGTTACAATGTATGGAGTTGACTTTTATAATGCTCATGCATAATTGTCTTGCAGGGTGTACTCCATCTTATCTTGAAGAATTATGTCTGTCTGGCCCAATGCCCTATTGGCGCAAGCTTTCACGGTCCAGTGTAGAAGAACCTTGGGTTTACGTTTGTGAAATTGGTTTGATAGTCATATTAGAGGAAAAATAATTGCTTCACTTTTAATTTTTCTAAAAGAATTTTTGTTGCAACGACCCTCATTCTCAACGACTGTACCCAAGCAAAGCATCTACCACTGCTAATGTCTACTGTCTAAGGAGCTTCTTAAATGTCCTGCATTCCATAGAACCAGAGTAGTGCTTTTATAGGAGGTAAACTTTGAGGTTGGTCTTTATTGAAAACACTTTTGATGCTCGTTGAAGATTGTAGACTCAAGTTTCATCACTCTTTTAAGCAAATTTGAAGCATTTGGAGCTCAGATACAGTAATGTATTCTTCATATGTATGCACCTTAGCATTAAATCTAGGAATGAATTTAAGTGGTACATCTTTAAGATCACTCAGCGAGGTCCTGGATTCTGTTGCCAGCAACTTTTATGCATTTATGGCTCTGAACTTACCAGTGGTAACGTAAGTTCAGCGCCTTGTGACCGGAGAGTTGCAGGTTCGAATACCACCCTAGCCGCTGCGTACGGACCTTGGGCAAGTCCTTCACTCGCAATTGCTCGTGGCGCTTCGGCGTGAAAATTCCGGCACAGTATCAAATGCTGTAGTCTGGAGCGCCTCTGAGTAGTAGTTGACTTCGAGAGGTGCTATAGAAATGGTCGTAGGACACTTACCCCTGGACCTATTCCCCGGACATTTTCTCCCGGAGAGTTACCCTGGACACTATCCTCCCCCCATTCTGAGTAGGTCATTTTTCCCCCGGACAAATTCCCCCTCTGTGGATTTGTGTATGTATGCATGTCTGTATGCATGTATATCTGTTTGTATGTATGTATATATGCATGTATGCATGCATTCTCTATGTATGTATGCATGTATGTATGTATGTATGTATGTATGTATGCATGTATGTATGTCTTTCTTCTCTGCTCTTAAGACTGTTCTCTTTCGACGAGGTTGGGCTGGGAGCGCCTCTGAATAGTTGCCTTGAAGAGCGCGCTATATAAATGTCTAGTTTATTGATTGATTGATTGATTGATTGCATGCATGTATGTATGCGTGTATGTATGTAATACTATGTATGTATACACGTATGCATGTACGTATGTATGTATATATGTATGGATATATGTATGTATGTATGTTTTGATCATTTAAACAGAGAGCTTTTTGTATGTTTGTATGCATTTTTCTTAGAAACAGGAAACATTTTGTATGTTGCATTGAGGGGGAAATGTCCTAGTAAGAAGGAAAGTGTCCGGAATTAACTGTACGGGGTGAATATGTCCAGGGGGTAAATGTCCGTTCACCTATAGAAATAATATTTATCCGGAATAATAATAAAATAAATTTAACAGAAAATCTGAGTGATTGTGAGAGAGCGAGTATAAGTGTACTGTGCAGGTTTAAGAACTGTGTGTTCTAAGACGTTGTGTAATGTAACTAACATACCTCTCGAAAAGCTCTTTGTAATCGAGCCATCATTATGCCTCGTTTTGCTGGGTAATATTCTTAACGATATACAGTTGAATTTCGTGCAATATAATTGCTTTTGGTGTTTCATGACTGCATTGAAGTGATTTATAAATCATAGATAAGCAATAATTTATTGCAACCACTTCCTTCCAATGAAGGGCATTTAACTTTTGGATTCAATGTGTACTTTTATCCAGTGGCACAGACTTTACTGATCTGGAGCATCACTAGATCAGCAGCAACATAAACAATCTAACCAGACTAAAACTAATTGGAGAGAGGTGTACCAGCGTGTTATATAATATTTATGTTACATCACACTTTATAGGCCCTATGTTAATTCTAAGTGTTTTAAATGCACAAGGGAACCCTGAGCATTGACGATGTATAGGGCACCTGTAAGAGCTCATGTTAAGTGTTCACAACTTCACACATATATTATACATGTAGGCCGAGGCCTACTCATAGGGCCGCATTAAGAATAGTGTAGGCTCGGGTGCTGTGATTACCCATATAGCCATCAGCGCGGGTACCAATTATAAATACAATAAAAAAAATAATGTACCTCGAACATGCGGGGCCCCTCAAAACTGCGGGTCCACTGTGCAGCAGCCCCCCTCTTAATGTGGGCCTCCATACATACCCGAAACAATGCAGTGTAGGAGTCGCTCATGCACCTTGTAATGCATCATGCATGGCAAAGATCTAAAGCAAGAACTAGGCCTAGATAGTTTCTGATTTAAGAACTTTAAAAAAAGAATTCTGAAATATGTATTAAACACCAGTGACAAGTAATTTCAGTCAAGCATAATGAAAGCGGACATTTTTAGAAGAAAACAGCTTCGGGAAGTTCATTAGGCCTATTTCATGCTTCTTTAGTTAAGAGTTTTATGGAAAAGGCAAATTATGTTTTTTAAAACAAGCACTTTCGAACAAACGTGTGTAGGAGCATAATCATACTCAATGTAGCCGATCCATACTGCCAATTTAGTCACCGAGTGAACATATACAAATGCGTGGTAATTATTTTTGAATCTGTATACGGCAATATATAAGGACGTTGAATTGAATGGTTTGCTAGACGCTCATTGAATAAATCAATAAATCAACTAAGCATCTATATAGTGCCTCTTCAATGAAACTATTCAGAGGCGCTCCCAGCCCAACGCCGGCGAAAGAGAAGTCTTTAGAGCAGAGAAGAGGAGTTTCGAGGAAGATGGTGAACGGACATTTACCCCATGGACATATTATCCCCGGACATATTTTTTTCCGGACAGTTACCCCCGGGCACTTTTCCCCTACTAGGACATCCCCCAATGCAACACAGAATAAAGCTTTCTGTTTCTAAGAAAACTTCAATGAAAACATTGCCAACAGACAACGAAGCTACTCCAAAAATTATGAAACATACCAAAAAAATCTCTGTTTAATGATAAAAAGCACTTACTAAATTATTGGCTAAAACGAAATACACATACATGCGGTTAGATGTTTGTCTTCTTCATACCAATTTACTTCAGGTCTTTGATCGTTTACTTCAAAGGTAACGCTTTGTAGCGACATTCTAAGTAAACAACTTACTACAGGCCTTAGCCTCTTCTCGTGATCTCTAGTTTATCATTGTCTAATGCGGTTAGATGTTTGTCTTGTTCATGCCGATTTACCAGAGGTTTATTTCAAAGCAATTGTTTTGTAACATGCGGTATGATGATGTAAGTTATTGGCGAAGTATCTGTGATCTTTTACTTAAAAGCATCCGTTTTGAATTGGTACGATTGCTAAATCCACAGAGGGGGAATTTGTCATGGGGTTAATGACCTACTGAGATTCGGGGGGAGTGTCCGGGGTAACTGTCCGGGGAAATATGTCCAGAGGTCAAATGTCCGGCTTTCGAGGAAGAGACCGCAGATCAGGAGGAAACCCATTCCAAATTGTGGGTCCAACGACGGAGAAAGAGCGCTGCTGCATAGTAGCGATGCGTGTGAAAGGAACAGAGAGGTCAACACGGGTGGCAGAACGAAGAGAGCGGTGACCAAGTGGAACAAAGCCATAGAGCTCAGGTAGATAACAGGGAGCACGGCCAAACTGTCATTGCTAGACAATGCGTTGCGAGAGTGGTAACCAGTGGAGGACATATCGTATGTATTGAGAGCCTTGGCCGAATATATTCATGCGCCCGACCAAGCGCGCAGCGGAACGTAGTACGCGTTCAAGGCAGTTCAGTCGAGTGAGGGGAAGGCCAATAGAGGCCTAGAGCAGTTGTCAAGCCGAATAAGGACAGCGCTGGTTAATTAATATCGAGCAGTTGCCAGAATAGCCTACAGTCAATTGCTTGATTTGCTAAACGCTCAATGGACAGGCACTGAGGCTAATTAATATGCAGCCGTTGCGAGGATACTTTCTTGAATCTTACTTTAATCGTCCTGTTGCCGTATAGTATTTAACTTTCTTAACTGAAACACAGTATTTTGCCATCCACCGTGTTTAACGTGCATCGAGGGCCGCAAGGGTACAGTAGACCCTAAACCAACTGTGTAAAACTATAGTACTGTAGGCCTGCTCTTAATCAGGCTCATATCGGAACGACCAGTAAGTTCTTGCTTTTTCGACAGAGATTCTACAAGCAACGAGATGACCCTTAAAGCCCTAGGTTTTAGGTTTGGCGGTTTCCCTCGTAGAATGAAGTGACCAACGACTGTAGGCGGTTCAAGTAAGCATCTGTCGGCCAATGGGCGTTGATTTCATTTTGGTTTACACATCTTACAAGCATAGGCTGCTGAATTTAATTATATGCATAGCCTAGGCAACATCGTCCGCTTTGTGGAATGGAGGCGAGGCGCAGGGACGGTCGGTCGATCGGTGGTAGCCCCCACCCTAGGCCCTTCACCCTCCCTCTGGCCCTCTAGCGGTCGGACGGATGGATGGAGATGCATCGCTAGGGCAGACTAGACCCGACAGGGCATACCCCGTACAGGCCCTACCTCGATCAATTGACCACTTGTATATATATAACCGAGCTGTGGGTCGACTAATTTGTGTATACGAAAGCCAGGTAAGCTGGCTAGAGGTCATACCTGTACTTCTAGAATGTATACAAGTTGTTCCAATTATCCAAATTTACCCCCCCATACACTCATATTACTATGGAGTTCATTGCTATGAAGATACTTACAGGGTTGAGAAACAAGTCTGTAGTTTCTATATGCGATTAGATTGCCATGAACAAATACGAACTTACTATTGTGGTAGATGGCGATCAAGAGGAAGCCATACGGGCATTTTTTGCTCACAACAACTGGAATTTTGAAAAAATTGGTAATTATGAAGACGATGCGTATATATATATATATATATATATATATATATATATATATATACTGAAATTGTATAAATTGTTTTGTGTGGTGAACCCTGTACAAGTAGGCCCTATTGTTCTTCAGGTAGCGCTATACGTGCGCAAATAAGATTGAACTAAGATTTATAAATATTAAATTAAATTGCATTTATTATCCTTGCAAATATTTAGCTCAAACCATGCTATAGAAATACATAGTAATAATAACATCAGCAATGTTAGTATAATGACAACTGATGTGAACAGCAGTAACAGCAGTAATGATAATAAATGGCCAATTAAAAATGTAATTATTAAAATTACCATGATTATTATTATTACGATATGTAATAAGACAATAAACATATGCATAACCCAGCTAAGCTGTCGTTCAAGTCAAGTCGAAAGAGCTAATTGTATGTTGATGACATTATAAATATATCTCCAACCAATCGAAACTGCCTTTGTTCCAATTGCAGAGTTGGAACCACCAAAGAGAAGAAAATCTTGTATGGATGCCGCTTCGAAGGAGGTCTTGGTCGCGTCCAATGGAAATAGTACAGAGTCAGAAATTGAGGCTCAAAACAGTCATGACATTCAAGTGTCAGCTGATCATTTGCAGCTGCAGGGTGAAAATCATCAATCGGAAGGCGCCTGTCCTCTTTGTTTTCTCTCTCCGTGCGTGGGTTCTGCATCTCCAGGTTGGCTTGGCGGAGGACAAGCAGCGCATGCAGCTAACAGTCCAATACGAAGAGTAATTTATGGAAAATATTGGAAGATCATTTGCAACTTGGGTGGGTGGACGAACCCATTATATCTGGCCTTTGCAGTGGGAAGTTTCATGGCACTTGCTGTGGTTGTTCTGAAAATGAGGGATGCATGATTCTATGAGCTTACGCAGGGTTTGGGCATCTCCATTGCAATTGTCCATACACCAATAGACGTGGTTTCGAATGGCAGCACCCTTGTCAGAAAGCTCGGGATGCCATGTTTTTCCAATGTTTTTTTGTGCTCCTTGCCCAATTTTTTTCACCCCGGCTGTTATAGGACGGGTGCAGTGCCAGCGGTCATTGGAATTCCTGGCTTGCTTCCTCTCACGTAGGCGCTTGTTGATTGTCATGTTTCGATCATGCACATGATGGGCAACTTTAATGTTGCTGAGATCCAGGCTCTCGTACATCCTGTCGAATCCCACTGCCTCGTGACGCTGTGAACAGTTATCATCATTCCCGTTAATGTGTTGAATATCAACGACTTTGTGAGTTTTCAACCCGATAGCAACATGGTCGGTGTGATAACTATTTCGTCTACAATGATGTCGTGCGTCAGTCATTATAGAGATAGCTCCATCAGGCGACAGTGAAGACTCCTGCGCTCTAGCGCCAAATATAGATTGCTTTCGCAGGTTCTCAGAAATGGCACTAAATGTAACCATATTCCTCCTGCGGAAAAGGTCTGACAATAGTCCAAACCGACTGAAGTCGCTAAAGCGCTCGTACTGTATGGGTGTCATACCAGAGGCCAGGTAGCTCAACATCACTCGGTGGTTGACTTCAAATTCCTTCCGCTCGCTGTCTATTGTGGATGAGGAACTCCACTGAAAGGAGTGTTTTTTCGCACACTCCATATCCACCGACAGCACATGACCACTGTGTGTCCATGACTTCACTGAATACGGCGTCACACATGTGGATGAATGTTGTGAGATTGTGTCGATCAACTGGGCAATGCTGGAGCACTGCCCAACAAAATTCTCATGTGCAGTCTCCAAAGCTGTTGCTGGAGCTGCTGATATTGCTGCTGTGACAGATGCTGGATCAGTCAGTGAAGTTGATTCACTTACTTCTTCCGTGACTGAAGACATCGTGAGTGTCTGCTGCGGATGTTGAGTTGCAGAAGAGAGCTTATTGGTGTCAACATCCATTATGACTTTCACCAGAACTTCTCTCAAACTTTTTACTCCCAACGCCAAGCGAATGTCCTCACATTTTTGCTCAAATTTAAGTTTATCACTGTCGGTTGTAAAAGTTAATTCAAAATGTTTCCTTACAGAAACGTAAGGGTAGCTATAACTCTTGGTAGATCCATCAGACAACCGTTTTTTAAATGTTCGCATGTTGCCAACTGCAACACCTGAAGTCGGTGTCGTTGGTACAGCGTAGTCTCCATCCATCTTTGGAAATAGTTCGATATAATGATACTAATATATGTCCACTAACGAAATACAATGTTATACTACTATAAGGTCCACTACTGAAATAAGATAATAATATAATATACAGACACGAGATATAAGCTGTATCGACTATGCGATTTAAAATGGCTATGAAGTGAAGAAATTACGAAGCTCAACTCTGCTGCAGCGAAATTCAAACTAGAATGAGTACTGCAAACCAAGACTCAATTGTGAAAGGACATTTCCTAAGTTCATTTCCTAAGTTCATTAGCATAATTTGGCATGTGACCTAGTCTCTCTTCCTTAGGCTGTATATTAGCATCTGATACTGGTGCAAATTCTTAGAATATGAAATACAGCTTATTGTCTTTAGTGTTCCGGGTATAATAAGGCAACGGTGACAGCATCAACAGCTGGCATTTATATACAGGTTTACGACCCAAAGCTCGGTTATATATACAAGTGGTCAATTGATCGGGGTAGGCCAGAGGGAGGGTGAAGGGCCTAGGGTGGGGGCTACCACCGATCGACCGACCGTCCCTGCGCCTCGCCTCCATTCCACAAAGCGGACGATGTTGCCTAGGCTATGCATATAATTAAATTCAGCAGCCTATGCTTGTAAGATGTGTAAACCAAAATGAAATCAACGCCCATTGGCCGACAGATGCTTACTTGAACCGCCTACAGTCGTTGGTCACTTCATTCTACGAGGGAAACCGCCAAACCTAAAACCTAGGGCTTTAAACACTGCTCTTTCAGAATTTATACCCCAAATCCTCGTCCTCGTCCTCGTCCTCGTCCTCCTCCTCGTCCTCCTCCTCCTCCTCCTCCTCCTCCTCTAACCTCCCTGTCCGCTCCAATTCTCAATACCATCCGTGTACCTTAGTAGCCTGACGTATGCCTGCCTAACTCCTCTAGACTTGGAACACGACTTGGAACCAATTCTGATCCTATACAGGCCTATCGATTTTTTTACTGAGCGCATGTGAATAAGTTGGTTCCCGCGGCTCCATTTTTTGGGCGCTCTAGAAATCTCGGGATTACGTCTACAATAGTACAATTAACGTTGGGATAATATTTAGATTTTAGAAATTTGAACTTTTAAAATCGTGTCTAGCAAGAATGACCGAGAGCTGTGAAGATTTCTGCCCTTTGCTCATTCTTTTGTGAATTCAATTGGTGTTTTAAAATTTTATTTTGAACTTAGGCGGAACACGTGGCCGACGTAAGGTTTCGCGGAACCCCGGTTGAAAACCACTGCACTACACAATCACGCCCTATATATATATATATATATATATATATATATATATATATATATATATATATATATATATATATATATATATATATATATATATATATATATATATATATATATATATATATATATATATATATATATATACACATGTCTAAAGCTTTATTCACATAATATATTTAGAAATTACTGTATGCACTGCTATGCAGTGAAAATAGATGCGCGTCTTATCATTTTATATATGCATAAGCAAAAATTTATGTCTGTATATGTAATCATGTATGCATATATACAAACATATATACATATAATCAAATATATGTAGGCCTATGTCTCTGCTACCACACACACACACACACATATATATATATAATCATTAATCATGTATGTATGTATGTCTATGCTAACCCGTCATATTATTGCGAAGAAGAGGGCATCATCACACAGAGGCTTCTGTAATTTGAAAAGGTTTCTGCGACGGGGCTGTCCAGGGAGACGTAGGAAGACGGTGGACGGAGGGCTTGCCATCGAGGCAGCTCGTTCAACGGGCCTCGGCGGACGACTCCAGCACCTAGCTTCGGGCTGTAACTTCCCTTTAAGCAGTTAACTCTTCCTCGATAAGAAACGGGCTATTAAACATGACCGTCAATTCAGGTTTTATTTTGAGTATAGACGGCGGTAGATCAGAGGATGCGAGTCGGCCTTCTTCACCCATCAACAAATCCACCCACCTATAGCCTTACCCACCCACCCACCCACCCACCGATCGATCTATTCACCCATCCACCCACTCACCCATCTAATCACACATCCAACCATCCGCCTATGCATGCACTCACCCACCAATTCACCCACTCGCCCATCCTCTCATCCATCCATCCACTCACACACCAACTGACCCATCAACTCACCCAACCACTAACCAATCCATTAATCAACACGCCCTTCCATCCACCCTTGCATCTACTCACCCATTGACCATATCAATTAGATTGCGTCTTAGACCGTGCAAAGTACCAATCCGTTTATAGCAGAGTGCTCTCAGTTCACGGCCACGTACGCCGTAATTCAGTCACTACGAATGACATTTAATCCCCTTTACAAATTCTGTCGTGTGCACTGCTTTGGGCATTCTCTACGTCCCGATATATACTCGACCCGACACAAATATTACTGGGTCAAGTTGCGTTGACGTGACCTCAGTTTGGACAGATTTTGTCTTCTTGCAGGGTTGATATAGACGTTGCAAAATGTAGATAAAATAGTATAGTCCACGTGTAGACTTTGCCTATGGGTAGATTATCCATAGATAAAAGATAATGTATCTTATCTATGGATGACCGACCAAAAAATAATGTCTCTTATCTATAGATGACCTACCAAAAGGTAATGTCTCTTTTCTATGGATAACCTACCAAAAGATGTCTCTTATCTGTGGATAACCTACCAAAAGATAATGTCTCTTATCTAAGGATTACCAACCAAAAGATAATATCTCTTACCTATGGATAAAATACCACAAGATAATGTCTCGCATCTATGGATGACCCACCAAAAGGTAATGTGTCATCTATGGATAACCTACCAAAAGATAATGTCTCTTATCTGTGGATAACCTACCAAAAGATAATATCTCGCATCTATGGATAATCGACCACAAGATAATGTTTCGCATCTATGGATGACCCACCAAAAGGTAATGTGTCATCTATGGATAACCTACCAAAAGATAATGTCTCTTATCTGTGGATAACCTACCAAAAGATAATATCTCGCATCTATGGATAATCGACCACAAGATAATGTTTCGCATCTATGGATGACCCACCAAAAGGTAATGTGTCATCTATGGATAACCTACCAAAAGATAATGTCTCTTATCTGTGGATAACCTACCAAAAGATAATATCTCGCATCTATGGATAATCGACCACAAGATAATGTTTCGCATCTATGGATGACCCACCAAAATGTAATGTGTCATCTATGGATAACCTACCAAAAGATAATGTCTCTTATCTGTGGATAACCTACCAAAAGATAGTATCTCTTACCTATGGATAACCTACCAAAAGATAAATGTCTCGCATCTATGGATGACCTACCAAAAGGTAATGTGTCATCTATGGATAACCTACCAAAAGATGATGTCTCTTATCTGTGGATAACCTACCAAACGATAATGTATCTGGAACATAATTAAAATACAAAGGAAAATGCCTTATGCTTAAAACAGAGCCCTGTACTAAACTCGACAGTTCGACTATAGTTTCTATGTATTTCCAACTGCCGACTGAATTATGGGCGACCAAGATGATTACACGTCAGCAATTGGCGACCAAGGTGATTACACGTCAACAAAATAGACGTACAGTCAGGATTCCCATTACTTGTAGCAATTTTCAGAATTGCGAAATTGAAGTAGAAATGATCAGAACGTGTCATATCCTTAATGCCAATTATTTTGACTATTTACGTTTTTGGTTGTTTGCAATAGCTGTACTAATATAGTCTACATAGAAACTTTATAGCGGAGACTCCGTTGAATCTGTAAAACACTCAACTAGGCTAATTGAATCTTTAAAATACATAATTATTGTACTAATTAAACGCGTGTAGTTATACATTTTGCTTGTCTACTCACATGACCGAAACTTGGCATGTGAATAAAATAGCTGTGGAATTGGGATTCATAAAACTGGTTAAAAGATGACATAAGTGCATTATGCCACCGAATCAGGCTGCCTGAGTAGAAAGTTGATATAGTTTAAAGCACAAAATCTTTGGTCTGCTTTCAACGCTGATTTTACGATTCACAGTCATAATAATCATCACTGCTCATTTTAAAATAACCGGCGATTCCATCTAGAATCTCAGCTACTGTTTAAAAAGCATGCTTTCCTTGACGAAGCAGCCAGTGATTGGACGCAGTAAAACAAGAGATAAGCGATCAGAAGGTTAAGATAATAATTTTCAAGGTCAATGGAATCAGTTTCCTGCAGGCTATGAGCAGGAGACGGTGGAAGGAGTGATCTGAAGGAATGAGACGAGATTGAAAAGTGGATGAGATATGTATCGTGGTGGTAATGGAATTGCACGCCGCGTGAAATCTGAAATGAGTACGCTTAGAGGAGATTGTTTAGTCGATAGTCCAGCAAGCCTATCAGTTGCCACGTGCTTTTGTAGTATTCATGAGAGTCTCATCCACATCACCATTATGAGCATCAGTCTTATTATCATCCTCATGAAACACACGCCGCCGTTTTCACAATCTTTACCTCATTACCAACGACATGATCATTAGAACCGTCATCGGTATAATCGTCTTCATCATTGTCGTTATCGTCGACTCGTCATGGCTTTCTTCATCGTTAGCACCAACGCACTCTGCATCTCCAATCACGTCCTGGCAATCCTCCATGTAATCGTCTTATATCTCAATGTCATATAACTCTCTCTCTTTGTCTCTCTCTGTCTCTCTCCCTGTCTCTGTCTCTCTGTCTCTCTGTGTGTGTCTGTGTTTGTGTCTGTCTCTCTATCTCCCTGTGTCTGTCTCTGTCTCTCTGTATCTCACTCACTCATCACTCTCTCTCGCTCTCTATCTTTCTCTCTCGCTCTCTATCTTTCTCTCTTTGTCTCTGCCTCTCTTTGTCCCTGTCTCTCTCCGTCTCTCTGTCTCTCTGTCTCTGTATCTCTTTTAGTCTCTCTGTTTCTCTTTTTCTGTTTGTCTGTCTATTTCTCACTCTATGTCTGTCTGCCTGCCTGTCTGTCTCTCTCATGCTCACTCACACACTCTCACCCGACCATCGACCAATGCCATTCATCATCATGCCAACCCATTAAATCGTTTTCAGAAGCAGCGTCTTGTCTTCTGCCTCAGCAACTCGATGTCGTCTCTTCAGTGCCCTTCAAAGTACATTCCATCATTTATCTCCTTGATTTTTTCAAATCCTTTCAAGCGGAACTATGACTCACAACCTCAGCATCATTTATTTCTACTTGACCTACATGTGCTTCCTGTATATCTCGTTAAACGATTTATAGCGCACAACACAATCGTTGACAACAAAAAACGCATGATTTTGTAATTAGTGAGTGCATAAACATTTGCCTTAGATAATCGACGTCTAAGAGTTATAATTTAATTTAACTTTATCATGTTTTAATTTCTGTTTCTCACCAATTCTTGTATTTCTAGGTCTTTGCTTGTATTGACGTTTGCCTGTTTGCGTCTGACTGTCTCTGTGTGTGTCTCTTTCTGTTCATATATGCTTGTGTATGCAAGTGTTTGCACAGATGTGTGTGCGTGTGTGTGTTTGCGTGTGCTTGTATTTGTATTTCTCACAAAGGAACTCTTCCTAATGAATTTATGACGAACGTCACATATAATAACTACACATTGGCATAACAAGGCTAACATGTTAATGTTAAGACCAAATGCCAACATGATAACATCAATGTTAAAACTAAGCGATGAGAACATGGAAACTACATGGTTAATATCAGTGTTATAAATTATGTAAACGATGAACAGTCATCTTGGAACGGTTTAACAGGACGAAGACTGTTTAAGATTTCTCAGCCTTCATTTAGTCAAAGGCTACACAAAGAGCTAGATACATATATAAATTTATACATACATGCATGCATGCATACACACATACATGCACATAAATAAATAAATACATACATACACATAAATACATATATGTACGCACGCATGCGTGCATACATAAATAAATCATTTATAAAATATATGTATACATGGATGCTGCATCATTCAAATACTCTGGATATGTAGATAGGTGGTCTCCTGTACAGTTGCCCTCCGCTCGGTGTTTCTCTCGAAGCACCATCTCGTAGCATTGACGAGTTCCATCATCCGTCTTTCAGAGTCTTCTCCTCTCGTCACTCGCATATACCCGTGGGACTGGAGAAACTGGAGGCGTTCGAGGTGTTGATTTGGAGAAGAATGGAGAAGATCAGCTGGACGTAACATGTAAAAAATGAAGAAGTGAGGGGAAGGATTGGAAAAGAAATATCCTTGATGCATACAATGAGAGAGAGACACACAGACAGACAGACAAAGGAGAGAGAGGAAGACAGAGAGAGAGAAGAGAGAGAGAGAGAGAGAGAGAGATAGAGAGAAAGAGAGAGAGAGAGAGAGAGAGAGAGAGAGAGAGAGAGAGAGAGAGAGAGAGAGAGAGAGAGAGAGAGAGAGACAGAGAGACAGAGAGACAGAGAGAGAGCGAGAGAGAGAGCGAGAGAGAGAGAGAGCGAGAGAGAGAGAGAGAGAGAGAGAGAGAGAGAGAGAGAGAGAGAGAGAGAGAGAGAGAGAGAGAGAGAGAGAGAGAAGGTCGGTGCTCGGCCATATCCTTTACATTCTGAAAGGAATGGATCGGGCACACGCTGAGAGATGACTCCTTCCTAAGAAATGTCACCGAGGGAAGAATGGAGGGGAGGAGGACAAGACGAAGACCAAGACAGATGATGCTGGATTGGATGATGAAGGAGGGATGCGGTAGGCTTAAAGGAGAGGCTCGACATCGAGAGGAGTGGCGACTTTGGACATTTGAACCTGTCTGAAGTCATGCAGACAACCAGAAGAAGAAAATATAGATGCATGCATGCATACATACATATAGATACATGCATGCATGCATGCATAAGTATATGAATGCATGCATACATACATTCATATATACATGCATACGTACATATATTTGCCATTATTTCTTTTACTTTACATGTTTAATAGGTCTCCTTCTGAGGGCTACCTCCCAGCCTCCCAAACGCGGTCCATAGTCTTTCCTCACAAAAAACAAACAAACCCATACCCAAATATCTGCCAGAATTATCGTCCGGTCTCTAACATTTTTCTTTCCGAAACCCTCTAGATACTCGTCTCTCACCCAGGTGATACCTTATCTTGAACAGTCGGGCCTCCTCCATCCTAATCAATCTGGATTCAGAGGTCATCACTCCACTTAAACTGCTCTTCTTGCTCTTTCTTTCTGAAATCTACACGGCCATTGATAAGTCACACCTGACATTCCTGGCTCTCTTGATGTCTTCTTTACCGTTGATATGGTCGACCATGGCATCCTGCAACGGCGCCTCCAGTATCCTGTGGTCTCTATAGGCCTCCTCTTCTCTGGTTTCAATCTTATCTTACTGGCCGCACCCAGGCGATGGGGTAGGTGATTCTAGGGCTCTTGGGTTGAGGTGTCCTCAAAGGTTCAGTACTCGGCCCTATCCTCTACAGTCTCTTCACAGCTGACATTCCCTCCGTCGTTACTAAGCATTCCGCCATTGATCACCTTCTATGCCGATGGCGTCCAAGCTTTTGTGCATGGTCCTACCTCTGAACAGCTTCCTCTTGCTGGACTCGCTGACCTCTCTCTCCTCTGATCTTAGTCTCTGGATGTCCTCTAATCGGCTCTGTCTTAACTCCTCTATAGACTCAGCTGATCTGATTCGGTACAAAACAGCAGCTTCACAAACTCGATCTTCCACCTCTGTCTACTAAATTCCCTTCTTTCACCTACGCAATCTGGACAGCAACTTAACATTTTTTGACCACCTCTCGAAATTGACGCGCTCCTGCTACTATCACGTGCGTCGCCTCAGGGCTATCCTTAGATCTGTCACCTCTTCTGTATTCACTACCATAGTCCATCCTTTATCTGCTGCCGCATTGACTACTGCAACTCGTTACTCGTTGCTCTTCCCAAGATTCGTCTTTCTTCCCTTCAGTCGGTCCTGAATTTTCAACCTATATATGGTTGAGCAGCTCCACTGGCTTCCCAATGTCCCATGGCCTCTCGAGTCCAGTGCACGATTTGACCCTTGGTCTCTAAAACCTCAGCTGGGGTTGGCTCCTAAATATCTTGTGACTGGTCGTCTCGATCTTTTGTCCTTCGTGCAAGGACTTCCTTGGTCCAACATCGCGCATTTGCTACTATTGGTCCTTCCTTCTAGAACGGCCCTAGAACGGCCTTCCGCCCTCATCAGATCTATGATGCCGTCTTGGTCTCTTCCTTACCTGACCGCTATTTAAAAGCATCTCTCTTCCCTGGGCTCTCACATCGACTCTGTATAGTCTCTACTGTCAAGAGGCACTTTAAAATTTCCAAATATAATAAAATACACAATAAACATAAATACATACATAAACATAGATACATACAAACAAGGTATTGCACGCAGGCATGCATGCAAGCATAAATACTGAACGCCTCTGATTAGTGAACACTGTGGGAGGGCGCTTTATAAATGTTCAGATACAATACAATACAATACAATACAATACAATACATACATACAGAAAATACATACATACGTAATATACAATTTCTTGTGTTGGACCACGAGCGCTTGTGGTCTCCTTTAAGCTGATTGCCAGCTTACGCGTTATTACATTACAGTGGGCGGCTCATCGTCCGCATGTCTCTGACAGAGCGTTCATGCTCGTATATTTGTCGGCAGATATTCAACACACGACTGAGCAAATACGACAAATGACAGGCAATACTCGAGGACAACTGGAAGAAACGGAAGAGGATAGATGGATTGGACGCGGGATGAATGTAGGCAAGTAAGAGACATCAGCAGCAGTACCTTCAGAGCCGATAACTGAGATGTCGCCTACAACATATATTCCGAGTCACGTTCGTTTTCATTGTTTTCTGCGCTCAGTGTCATGAAATGATGAATCCGCAAATTGCTTTAAACCCATTAATTTAATCTAATTTATTTCATCTGTCAGCTGCCGGCTTCAATTGATAAGATTTAAAAGCACCTACAGCTGTCTAACGTCTAGACAGCGCCATCTGGTTGCTGTTCTTATCGTCGGCTGTTTCATGATATGTTTGGTCGACAGTTGTCTAATTCAATGCATCTTAAAGAGAAGAAGAAGAACAAGAAGAGGAATAAAAGGAGAAGGAGGAGGAGGAAGCGATGGAAGAGGAGGAGGAGACAAAGAAGAAGATGAAGAAGAAAAAAGAAGTTGCAAAAGAAAAGCAGAAAAAGGAAGAGCAAACGAGGAGGAAAGGGAAAGGAAAAAGAAGAAAAATAGAAGAAAAAAGAAAAGAAGTAGCAAAAGAAGAAAAAGAAAAAGAAAACGAAAAAGAAGCAAAAGAAAAAACGAAAAATAAGAAAAAGAAAAAGAATGAAAAAGTTAAAGAAGAAGAAGAAAAAAGAAGAAAAAGAAGAAGAAGAAGAGAAGAGCAGTCCCTTAAGCTACCCTGAGAGGCAGCATGGGTGTGAACTGTGAAATGTTAGTGACTTCACCTTTCTAACCCCGCCGCATGAAGGCGGTTGGCATGTCCTCTCCCTCGCCGTCTCATCTTCTCACCCGTACGGTACGGCCAGCGTACTCATTATAGCTGAGTTGGCTAGGCGGCACAGGAGGAGCAGAAATCTCGCAAAAAATGTTTACCCTGGCGGGGATTCGAACCATCACCTCTTGGTGGGCAATCGAACACGCTAACCACTATGGCATCTCAAACAGACGATATAGTAATTATCGAACATGCAGTAAGCGATCCCTTTCCATTTGTCCTAAGCACTGTGTCTCGCAGTGGATGGCCGCAGCAACCCTTTCAAGTCCCATCTGTAAGTGAAAGAAGATGAAATCAACGGAAGGAGAGCCAATGGATGAAAGCAACAGAACTGAATGGATAATGAAAGGAAATGGATCGCAATTTAATTAAACGGTAGAAGTGGAAATGGAAGAGTCGATGGTACACACGGAATCGTATAATCGACGACAATATATATATATACATATATATACATATATATATACATATATATACATATATATATACATATATATACATATATATATAAAGTACGAAATATATATATAGACATATATATACATAAAGTATTACATATATATACACATATATACATATATATATATATACATATATATATACATATATATATATATATCGTACTTTCGCTTCAAGACGTGGAGATACAACGACGGATTTAATGTATATTTTTGTAATCTGTCTGTTCTCATCTCTATTTCTTTTGTCTGCCCCCTGTCCCATTGTGTTCTCTAACTGTCCACCTCCATCCTGTTCATTACTTTTCAGCTGTCTTCCTTCATCTCATCTCAACCGGCCATGCAGAGTGCAAAGAAATGGCTTCAGCTGTATTTGGAAAAAATCTGAAGGATTATGAAATAATATGCTGAGAGAGAGAGAGAGAGAGAGAGAGAGAGAGAGAGAGAGAGAGAGAGAGAGAGAGAGAGAGAGAGAGACAGAGAGACAGACAGAGAGACAGAGAGACAGAGAGACAGAGAGACAGAGAGACAGAGAGAGAGAGAGTGAGAGAGAGAGAGAGAGAGAGAGAGAGAGAGAGAGAGAGAGAGAGAGAGAGAGAGAGAGAGAGAGAGAGAGAGAGAGAGAGCGAGCACTCGGGGAAGAACAAACCGGGTCCAGATAAGGAAGCAGCATTATTACTGGACAGCTACTCACAATGAGACAGATACTTAGAAACTCAACCCCACTGCAGGAGAACACCAATGAAAATGGCCTTGCTCTATCGTCTTGTTCTGTAGGTCCTATTCAATTTTTTTCTGTACCAAATGTTAGCCAGTTTCGCCAAAATATATTATAGTTTCGTAGAGAAAGATAAAGGTTGAAGGAAGAGGAACGACACATAGACAGAGATACAGGTAAACGGACAAGCATGCACGGATACAGACAGACAAAAGACGGGTGAAGGAGTGAGCAAGAGAGAGACAGAAAGATAGAGACAGAGGCAGAGAGACAGAGACAGAGCAAGACAAAGACAGAGATAGAGACAGATATATATATATATATATATATATATATATATATATAGAGAGAGAGAGAGAGAGAGAGAGAGAGAGAGAGAGAGAGAGAGAGAGAGAGAGAAGATGAATAGGAAGAAGTAGGTGATGATGCTGAAGCAGAAGAGCAGGTGGAGTAGGACAAGAGGAGGAATGCGAAAAAACGTGAAGAAGAAGGTGGTGAAGAGGAAGAGGAAGAAAGATTATGGTGATGAGGAGGAGGAGAAGGAGAAAGAGAAGGAAGACAAATTTGCATAAGAATTCGAAAAAGAAGAAGATGACGACGACGACGAAGAAGCAGCAGCTTGACATCCGACTCAGTTAGATGACACACGGTACAACAAAGAGCACAAAAGACATTGCAATCGCCAAGGTCATTCATCTCGGAATCACGCAGCCACCGTAGCCACGTCTCGCAGTTTAGCCATGCACACGAACTTCCGTTAGCTCTATATTCCAAAACACAGACATACAGGCACAATACAAAGACAGACACACAGACACACACAGATAGATACAAACACAAACGGACATATAGATAGACAGACACACAAACAGACACACAGACACACAGACTGAGCTTTGCCGCCTGTCTCGTCACTGGCTCCATTTACAGAAAAACGATAAATGGCCCAATTTGAGAGAAAATGACCCAGCGGCAGAGACCTGACATAAGCACTATTAAGCAGATAGGCAACGGATGTTTTTTTCTGGTTGCATTCCCTAACAACGATGTCCACCACAGCGCACAACACTCAACGGATTAAAACGCTCGTGGTGATTATGTCGTCTAACAAATAAACCGACATTTTGTTGATAATTCGCCATTTACTCTCTCTCTTTCGATATACATGGACAGCACAGACTCGCTTGGCTTCGGTCAATGTCCGTGTAGCATTATCTTCGTTTGACGGAGCTTTGCTCCCCCCCAAGCGGATTTTGCATGCCGCGCCTAATTAATGGTTTTACTGGGTACAGTAATTAAAAAGAACGAACGAATAAACGAACGAATGTATGAATGAACTAAAGAATTCCAATGAATACTAATGAATGAATATATGACTGTATGGACCAATCAAGTAATCAGTCAATCAATCAATCAGTCAATCAATCAATCAATCAATCAGTCATTCAGTCAGTGAGTCAGTCAGTCAATCAATCAATCAATCAATCAATCAATCAATCAATCGCCTGGTTCTGTCTAAGGATTGTCGTGATGGACTGCCGTTTAACTTGGACACACCCATCGATTAATTTCCAGCTTATCACTATGAACGGCGCTTTCAAGTTCCAGTATAAGCGATTATTAGAATTAGTCATAGTCGCTGTGGTTACACCCAGACAGTTAATGTCTTTAGAAAGCAATGTTTTATAACGAATCGATGATAATAAATGTCTGACCACGTGAATATCCGGCGTGTTTAGGGCGGATTCGCGTGCGTGGCTGATAAACATCCAAAGGCACCGAAGCCAGTGAATGTCTATTGCGAGGCGGGCTTATGGATAAGAACGACTATCATGTGTAACCAAACACACACGGACACACGTGTGTTTGCATAGGCTGTGTATGTTTGTCTGTGTGTGCCTGTGTATCTGTGTGTTTATGTCTCTCTCTCTGTTTGTCCATATGTCTGTGTGTTTGTATCCTTGCATGTGTTTGCGTAGGGAGTCTGAGTTATTCTGTGTGTCTTTGTTCTCTTATGGCTTTTTGTGTTCGCCTAGGTTGTCTGTATGTCTGTGTCTACCTATGCGGCTCCTTGTGTTCCTCTGTCTTTGCGTCTGCGTATCACTGTTTGTGTGTATGTGCCTCTTCGTGTGTATGTGTGCGTGTCTCTGCGTTTGTGTTTGTCTGTGTGTGTTGCTTAGATATTGGCTGTTTTATCTAATCACGCGTCCATCCCAGAACGCATCATTGGATTACGCGAAAGTAGCACCACCCGGTATAGAGAGAGAGAGAGACAGAGAGACAGAGAGAAAGACAGAGAGACAGAAAGAGACATACAGACAGAGACAGAGACAGTGACAGTGACACACAGAGAGAAATAGAGAGTGAGACAGAGACAGAGGCAGACAGACAGAAAGAGGCAGCTACAGAAACATAAACAGTGACGGTGACAGAGAGAGAGAGAGAGCGGTGAGAGAGAGAGAGAGAGAGAGAGAGAGAGAGAGAGAGAGAGAGAGAGAGAGAGAGAAAGCGGGAGTGCGAGCGGGAAAGAGAGGGGGAGGGTCTTAACACAGGTTGCTGCAACTGGCAATCCTCTTCATGGGCAGGAGCATCGGCAAACAACGCAGACTGACGTTATAAAATTGGGCGCTAGAGAAATGCGTCACAACGTTGTATTGCTCTGTTGTAATTGAAGTAATGTCACTCACACTGTAGACTCAACGAATATCTCGTGATATAGGAAACCTTGTGTGCTTGTTCAACTGTACAGTGTATGCATACTTGTATGCGTCTATCTGCATGTATTTTTCGTATGTGCATATGTATTTGCATGGAATAACTATGCATACAGACACACATACATGTATCTCTGTATTCAAGTCTGATGACTGTCTATTTCGTTTTTGTATGTTTAGATGTTTTACGTCAATTGCGCGTCCACCATTCTCTCTCTGAAAAATCAGTGTATAACCGCGGGGAAAATAATTACTGCACTACTGATTGTGTGGCCCTTAGGCAGAAACATAAGACAAATAGGCATATATGTATGTTGTTTGGAATGCCAGAGTGTATATTTATAACACTCAAAGGCTCATTCGTATTCTGTCCATAACAGTCTAATCCCTATTCTATCGCTAAAAGTCTAATCCATATTTTGTACATAACAGCCAAATGCATATTCTCTTCATGACAGTCTACTCCGCAGTCTAGTCCAATCCATAAGAGTCTAACAGTCTGCTCCATGTTCTAATGCATAACAGTCTACTCTGTACTCTGTTCATAACAGTCTAATCTAATCTAATCTGACGCGATCTCACCTAATCCTCTCTGAAGATTTCCTTAGCTTAAGATAAACTGAAGAGGAATGTATTTAAGCATTTATAGGCGACACTCTCAGGCTATTATTTTGTGTGTGTTTATTTTATCAAGTTCTTTTCTGTAAACCTGCTTACAGTAATGGGTGCTCGGCTGAGCCATGCTGATCATCTGATGCATTTTCTGTTCGGTTTTTGTTTTGTTTGTTTGTTTGCATTTTCTTGTATTTTCAACTTGTCCTTTACTTTTCATTCATACTATACCTCAAGGACATTATTTTCGGGGCCTGGTTTTGTCCCCATCATTTTCATTTTCTTTTCTTTTTTGGTGCCATCTTATTACTATGTAACAAATAGGCAGCCCTAATTAAGCGGGACCTCTGTCCCTTTTGGGCTTTCCCTATTGTATCCGAAAAGTGTTACATTCCGATTGGTGCCTACTGTACTTTTGTATTGAATTCGGATCAATTAAGTTGAATTGAATTATAGAACCTCATTATAAACCTTGTCTTTCTCCTATGCCCTTATTATTGAGCATAAATTCAGCACGTGTCCCTATAGGGCTTCTACGTGTATAACTATATATAACTACTGTTAATATGCAAGCTATAATTATATAAGTTATATATATATATATTGTTAAGCCCTCATGTAGGGCTACAACTATTTCGGTTTGTATTTGGTGGAAAGAAGTGCAAAGCTGGAGACCGCACGCTTCGCACTTGCACCACTTTTCGTGCTTAATGAAAGCGCCTCAATAATTCATCGGACTTAATATCAGGAGACAAATATTTACGCCGTTTAGCTGAATTATTCAGAATAGTTCGTACATAAATAACCATATAGCAACAACTATGTGGCATTTACGACGATCTTTGTATTATTCGTTGAGCAAAGGTTTCCGCCCAAGTGGAATTATGAGAAAAACGAGCCGCCGCATATAGTAGCATAAACGATCATCTCATCCTATATGTATACTTGGCAACGTACGGAATCACCTGCCGCTCTCTTTGCATCACATTCATCCAAGACCCGAAAAGTCGGTCAAGGCACACGAAAACAACGCACATGTCTTAATAACGTGATCAACTTCATTCAGAAGCAACTGCGCTTGCTTGCTCCTGTCAGCTTCCGATATAATCGCCGTCCTTATTTACAGATGGCACAGGCGCCAACATGAAACTGCCGAGATGCGATGACATCAAAGGCAGCCGCAAGTTGTATTACTGCCGTGCTAATCTTTCAATTTCCTCCTCCCTCTATCCCGATAGAAGTTTTCCTGTATCAACCTCTGCCATATAAGACTGTAAAGCTCCCAATTCCTCCTCCCTCTATCCCGATAGAAGTTTTCCTGTATCAACCTCTGCCATATAAGACTGTAAAGCTCCCAATTCCTCCTCCCTCTATCCCGATAGAAGTTTTCCTGTATCAACCTCTGCCATATAAGACTGCAGAGCTTCTAATTTTCTCCTCCCTCTATCCCGATAGAAGTTTCTCCTGTATCAACCTCTGCCATATAAGACTTAATGATTTCAACTTCGGTAATAGACGCCAGTTAGCTAAATCAGTGGAAAACTATCGTGCGTGTGGGGTACCCGACTAAAAGGTGAAACTCGGTTTGTCTTTAAAGAGTTGCCTTTTAATCCTGCTTTACATCCACATCGGAATCGGATTATGTCAGCCGTTGACATTTGCTGCATATACAGTGTGCCCAAATGTTAGGTTTATTTCTGGCCACCTGTGAACATATTTGTTTGATCTCAAAACAGCTGATGAGGAAGAAACAACAGCGCTGAAATTGATCAACATTCGACACAGAGTGCATGGGGTCTGTTTGTTGCAGGAATTTTGCGTTGGTCTTTGGGAGCTGTAGGAAAAGTAGCAGGGAAGTTACACGAGGGAAATTAAAGCCCCCGGGTCTCCATACAAAAACAACATGACCGATTATTAAATACTATAATTCTTGTTCTTTCTGAACAAAATCCTCGAGTCTGCAACTGGTTTGGAATTGCTCGCTCTAGGCCCTACATGTATTCTATTCATGAACCTCATGAGACATTTTAGAGGAAATAAATAATAGAGGACCAACGACCAGTCTGTAAAACGCTCAAGGCATCTTTTGTTAATTACAGCCATGTCAGGAACTTAATTTGTTTTGTTGGCAATTCCTATAAGTATTTCCCAGCTGTGCCTGCAGGGTTCGACTTCCGCAGGGTCGTGTTGATTCGTTTCTACGTCATTCAATATACAGTCATGTCTATGACGAGGCTGCTTGCCCGGTTGTGAGATTGCTCATTTGGTGTTTACACTAGGGCCT